>JALGBA010004201.1:1190000-1630000 GCA_023970755.1 Azemiops feae | reverse complement strand
TTTTACAGGGGAAGTAACCATTTGGGTTGCTTGTTTTGGGCTACAGCCACGACAGATTACTTCCAAACCTTGTTTCGGTGGGAATAAAAATGCAAATATGTCTTGATAAGCCAAAATAATAGTTTTAAAAAAAAAACCTTGACGTGGCCATATGCGGTAACATCAGAGCCATTCTGTCTCCCTTCCCCTTCCTAGCCCCCAAACCTGTTATTAATAAGATTATTGTTTAACCTTGGTTGGCTTATAATGCCAAACATATGTAACCTTGGCCTTAGCCACCTTGTCAAGTTAAATGATATATTCAAGTTCATTTACATGACACACAGCCTAATATTAGGGAACAACAATGGTATTGTAGCCCTAACAGGAACGTTGGCGTCAAGCATCAGGAAAAACTGCCAATTTGATTTTTGAAGGCCCTCAAGAAAGCGGTTTATTCCCTCACCTGCCGTTGCACCATAACGCTAACATTGTTAGCAACATCTGGCTCTAATCAGCTCAGAGGCCCTGATATGTTACTCTGGTGGTACATAAATTTAGCATTATATTCTTTTATTTTTTCCCTGCCCCTGTCCAACTCACCCCCTTTACCTCATTCTTTCTCCTGATCAGTTTTTTTGAGGACAAGATAGATTTGTGACTCCGCCGAGTTGAACAAAAGACAAACCCGCAAACAAAGTTAGTCATGTCCAGGTTTCATATCAAAAGGGTCCCTGCGATTTGAATAATGGGATTTCGCTCTCAGCTGGAGACTTTAAAAGATGATATAACTGTACAGAAGGCCATGGACGTCTCCCTGCTTAGCCTATATTTAACTTTAGCAAGCAAGCAAACAATGCCTTCCACCCCCACCCCCCAGACGGTTTCAATGCAGCTTTACCGTTTCCACATATTGCTTTGCAGTTTAAATACAGTCAGACACAAATCGGCTGCTGAAATAACGCACACAGGTTACTGTATTTTGGAATTGGTATTAATTGTGTTTTTTTTAAAAAAGATTGCAGAAATACAGGAGTATAACAGTTCAGGTGGTCCTCATTTAACAACCGGTCACTTAGTGGCCATTCAAAGTTGTGACAGACTCCCCAAATACAATCTCGTTTTAAAGTTACGACTGCTACAATGCTCCTGAGGTCATTTGCTCTTACTATAGTCCCCCCTGCCCCTCTACCCGCCCCCCATTCCGTCCTGCTGGGTCCTTGCAGTCCTCATCAGCCATTGCACACTTACCTTTTGAAGATTTCCAGACCTCATATTGGGGAAGGAAGGTAGGCTGCCCATCCCTGGGCTGCATGGCTGCCTCCTGGAAGCAGCCACCATTTTCAACGCACTCACTATTCCGTCCGGTCCTGCTAAAATGGTGGCCGGTTCCAGGAGGCCACTGCACAGACTAGGGATGAACCACTCCATTTTGCTTCCATTTTGCTTTGATCTTTGTGTAAGACTACCCTGGAATATTGCATCCAGTTTTGGTCACCACATAAAAAAAAAAAAGATGTTGAGACTTTGGAAAGAGTGCAGAGAAGAGCAACAAAGATGATCAGGGGACTGGAGGCTAAAACATATAAGGAACGGCTGCTGGAATTGGGTATGTCTAGTTTAACGAAGAGAAGGACGAGGGGGGACATGAAAGCAGTGTCCCAATATCTCAGGGGCTGCCCCAAAGAAGAGGGAGTCAAGCTGTTCTCCAAAGCACCTGAAGGCAGGACAAGAAGCAATGGATGGAAACTAATCAAGGAGAGAAGCAACCTAGAACTAAGGAGAAACTTCCTGACAGTGAGAAATTTTAACCAGTGGAACAACTTGCCTTCAGAAGTTGTGAGTGCTCCTTCACTAAAGGCTTTCAAGAAAAGACTGGACAGCCAGTTGTCTGAAATGCTATAGGGTCTTCTGCTTGAGCAGGGGGTTGGACTAGATGACCTCCAACTCTGTTATTCTGCTTCCCTAACACACCTGCACAGTGCTGCAGAAAGCTTCCGAGTAAGCTTTCCTGGAAGAAATTTCTACCTGGACACTTTAAGGATTTCTGAAATCATATAAATTGGTCTGGCTTGGAATTAGTAATTAGTAAATATGTATTAGCCTGATACAGGTAGTCCTTGACTTACAACCATTTGTTTAATGACCGTTCGAAGTTGCAACGCCATTGAAAAAAGTGATTTTTGATTGCTTTTCACACCGCCATTGTAGCATCCCCATGGTCACATGATCAAAATTCACATGCTTGGCAACTGGTATGTATTTATGACAGTTGTAGTGTCCTGGGGTCATGTGATCCCCTTTTGCAACCTTCTGACAAGCTGTCATGGTTCCGACAGATGAAACTCTTCAAAGAACTTCGAGGCATTGTTTACCTTAAAGAATATTTGAGTAGCAACACATCGGCACGTACATAGTCCAAGCCAAAATCTGACTTCCCCTCCCCTGAGCACATAGTATCAAAGCACAATTCCCTCCTCTAACTAACAGTCATAAATCACATTCTCCAATTAGTTTGAAATGCTGGCTTCCCCACCAGTTCTTCAACCCGCCATTTCTTATCATCTCTTATTTCAAAAAAACCTTGGTTCCCACCCTTGCACAGTATTGTTATGTCTAACTAAACTCCCAAGCACATTCCTCCTCCTCCCCCCCAGTATCATCTAATTCTAACTCTAAGAGTAAAACATAAAGTAGAGGAAAATGGCTGCATCTCCATATGTTGTCAAAGCAAGAACATCCGATGTTAGCAGCATTGACACAAGCAAAGTCAATGGGGATGCCAGATTCACTTATCAACCCTGTTACTAACTTAACATCTGCGGTAATGACAACTGTGGCGAGAAAGCTCGTAAAACGGGGCAAAATCCACTTAAGAACTGTTTTGCTTAGCAACTGAAGTTTTGGGCTCAATTGTGGTCGACAACTACAGCGCCTGTATTCTGATTGTACATTTTGCTTTTTTGGGGGGAAAAAAAAGCTTGGATCACTTCCACAAATATGTAGTTTTGAGAGGCAATCTGCTTCCCATTGAAACTCGTGACAAAACTCCCCAGGATTATATCTTTCATCAGTTAATAAATGCTAAGTATTGCGATTGTTCTCTCTGACTTTACTTTCTCCAGTGTCACTTTTCAGTGCGTTGTTATCGGAGTGGGAGGTTGTTTGGGCGCAAAATGATCAGCTCTCTTTATGCTGTCTGTTGGTTGATGGCATTATGGAATCTCCCGCACAAATTACATGTTTTCAAATAGGAAGGTCAATTAGATGCGCACAGGCCATTATGGAACTGAACCTCCTGCTTATTTTCTTCCTATTCATCCCTAAGTATAGACTTGCATTATGTCTAAATAATGGCAAATGCATTCCATTGATAGTTTCTTTATCATCATCATTTTTTAAATATCTAGCTTGGTGCACTTAGGAACCAGTTTTTTTTTTTTGTTTTTTTTTGCTGTGATAGTTTTCTTTTAGCAAATTCAGTTTGGCAAAACAGCGCTGCTGTACAACGTTAACAATTTAACTTACGTTATCAGTTCAATTACTGCATTAAATAATAAAAAAAAATTCTGGAAGGGCTGAGAATCTCTCCCTGAATTTATTCTGAAACTCTCCCCCTGTCTCCCCCCAAAACCCTCCCTGAAAAACAGCTCAAGGAAATCCCTTCCTGACATCTATTGCTTCTCTGTTGTGTCCTCCTTTGGATTATCTCGAGCAATAGACATTTCTGCTGACTTAGCTGTCCCACAGGTGCCACATAGAGGAATTATCATTGCTTTTACAGTGGCACACCTATGCAGTGCTACATGCAGGATAACAAAAAGCAAAAAAATTGTGGGAGTCTGCATCTCAGAACTTTCAGTCTAAATTGTGATGTCTGTCTATGTCTCTCTCTCTGTGTTTGTGTGTCTGTGTGTGTACGAGAATATGACATTTGCTGGGGGATCACTGCTTGCACTCTCACTCTTACACACAGAGATTTCTGGATGGCTCAAATAAGTCAAGTCATGGTAAGTGCAACCAGGCAATTGAAGCTTCACATCGTTTTTTGCATGCATGAAAAGGGGGCAGGGCTTCAATTATGTAATTGCAGCTGCAATTTTGAGGGTTTTTTTTTGTTTTGTTTAACCTGTCCCTCACAAATGCCCCTGTACAGTGGTGGTGTGTCTGAATGACTGTTTATGAGGGAGAGAAAAAGGGAAAGGGAGAGAAAGAAAGAAAGAAAGAAAGAAAGAAAGAAAGAAAGAAAGAAAGAAAGAAAGAAAGAAAGAAAGAAAGAAAGAAAGAAAGAAAGAAAGAAAGAAAGAAAGAGGAGGGAGGGAAGGAAGACAAGAAAGGAAGAAGAAAGGAAGGAAGAATATAGGAAGGAAGGAAGGAAGGAAGGAAGGAAGGAAGAAAGGAAGAAGGAAAGGAAGGAAAGGAAGGAAGGAAGGAAGGAAGGAAGGAAGGAAGGAAAGAGGGAGTGAGAGAAAGAAAGAAAGAAAGAAAGAAAGAAAGAAAGAAAAAGAAAGAAAGAAAGAAAGAAAGAAAGAAAGAAAGAAAGAAAGAAAGAAAGAAAGAAAGAAAGAAAGAAAGAAAGAAAGAAAGAAAGAAAGAAAGAAAGAAAGAAAGAAAACTGGAACTGTATGAGAAACAAATCAATTGGCTTTTACCTTTTAGCCTCTCTCCATTTGGTTACTGATGTGAAGTATCCTCCTGAAGAAAAGTAACACCTAAAGAAATAAGAGTAACGAGTAACTACAAGGTTTCCCTAAATTGTAGATATCTCTCATTCCCATTCCCCTTTCCAGAGAAAATATAAGGCAGGCAAAGCTCTCGGTTTTCCTTTCCTCACTAAAGCCGGCCTTAGCTCCGTCAATAGTCGCTCTGCTAGCCTCATGCTAGTGAAGCTAACACTGGCGGAGCTAAGGCTAGTGACTAGCAAGGAGAGGGAAATCGAGAGCTTTGCCGGCGTTATTTTTCACTCAGAAAAAGATGGCCACATGTGGGATTGTGCCACTGACAAAATGACCTGTCCTCCTTCCGTACTCCAACCTTGGAATAGAGATCTTCCAATACGGGGCGGTGGAGAGGAGGCCCAGCGCTTGTGGGAATCCTGTGCCGGACAGGATGGGAAAATATAGGTAGGGAATGCACCACAGTGTGTCTGTGGTTGGTCGTAAGGGCGAACGACCACAGGAGTGCTGCAGTGGACGTAACTTCAGGACTGGGTCATAAGTACTTTTTGGGAGTTTTGTTGTAACTTTGAACAATTGCTAAATGATCAGTCATAAGTTGGGGACGACCTCAACTTACAACCGATCGTAAGTAGAGAACTACCTCAAATTCATTCCACATGGACTGCAAAACCCAGATTCCTTTTTTTTTCCCTTCCTTTATGAGGCCATTATTGGAGAAAGATGCTGGCTCGACAGAATACTCACAGACACAATGGAAAAACTTTAAAATCCCCTATTCCACCCACCAACTTTACAAACTGTTAACAGTCACAAAAACTAGTTCTGCATATGAACTTATTCCAGACCGACACTTTTAAACTCCTTCCGTAGTCTTCTTGGAATTTGAATCTATACCTCCAGTTTGTTATTTAATCATCGTGCCCATCTGCCTTCCAGATGAACAAAAGAGGTAAAATTGCGGCTTTTTTTTCCCCTCAGTGGAAATAAACATTGGATTGAGTCACCTTGTCCACCCATGTTAAGCACAAGCCCAATTTTTCTCATGAACTCATAAGCATAATCGGACGATGACTGAACAGGACACCCATTTATCCATGGTTGGCAAAAGCTTAAAGTTCTTGGTCTATTTTTATGTTAGTTCACCACTAAATTGTGTAATGGGTGTAACACCACCAAATTTCACCACGAGGGAGGGAGGCCATCTTCCTTTCCTTTCCCCAGCTGGTCATAGGCGCAAGACGTCTTTAGCTATTTCTGTGACTCTGGCAGCCAGCGCTGTTGTGAGGGAATTAAATTTGTTCTTCAACTGCTCATTATTTTAACAACCGCCCTGGCTTTGTTTTTGTGGCTTGAGCACTAGTAAAAAGTACGGTACGTTCCTTCTGCCGAGCAGAAAAAACCGTCGACACCCTGTTAAAAAGATTACATCACCAAGCCTGCCTGTTTGGCTGCCGAAGTGAGAAAACAATTGTCAAGTGTATAGCTACGATGTGAGGGGAGTTTACACATTTCTCATGTTCAATAATTAGGACGTGAACATTTTCTTCCAAATGTTGCTGTTTTGGCAGGATACTCCATCCTTTTTTGTTGTTGTTGTTGCAGATACTTCGGTAAGAGAAGTTTTGCTTTGCTGAATCGGGAAACGAAATCCGACGGGATTCTGGGTGAAATGGTACAATGGCAGGGCTCTTAACAAACTCCAGAGCGACAAGGGTGAAATTTGTGATCTGTGCTATAATACAGAGGAAAAATTGGTGAACAACTCTCCCTAGGGAAATGTATCTATCTATCTATCTATCTATCTATCTATCTATCTATCTATCTATCTATCTATCTATCTATCTATCTATCTATCTATCTATCTATCTATCTACCTACCTACCTACCTACCTACCTACCTACCTACCTACCTACCTATCATCCATCTATCTATCTATCTACCTACCTACCTATCATCCATCTATCTATCTATCTATCTATCTACCTATCTACCTATCTACTTACCTACCTACCTACCTACCTACCTATCTACCTATCTACCTATCTACCTATCTACCTATCTACCTATCTACCTATCTACCTATCTACCTATCTACCTATCTACCTACCTACCTATCATCTATCTATCTATCTATCTATCTATCTATCTATCTATCTATCTATCTATCTATCTATCTATCTATCTATCTATCATCTACCTACCTACCTACCTCTATCTATCATCTATCTATCTATCTATCTACCTACCTACCTACCTACCTATCTATCTATCTCTATCATCTACCTACCTACCTACCTATCTATCTATCTATCTACCTATCTACCTATCTACCTACCTACCTACCTACCTATCATCTATCTATCTATATCTATCTATCATCTACCTACCTACCTACCTCTATCTATCTATCATCTATCTACCTACCTACCTACCTACCTACCTACCTACCTATCTATCTATCTATCTATCTATCTATCTATCTATCTATCTATCTATCTATCTATCTATCTATCATCTATCTATCTATCTATCTATCTATCTATCTATCTCTATCATCTACCTACCTACCTATCTATCTATCTCTATCATCTACCTACCTACCTACCTACCTACCTACCTACCTACCTACCTACCTACCTACCTACCTATCTATCTATCTATCTATCTATCTATCTATCTATCTATCTATCTATCTATCTATCTATCTATCTATCTATCTATCTATCTATCTATCCAGTGGTGGGATTCAGCCAGTTTGCACCACTTTGGCAGAACCGGTAGCTAACTTTTTGTTGCCCAGGCCGAGAATGGACTTCCGGAAGCGGCATCCAGACAGAGAACCGGTTGTTCACATATCTGAATCCCACCACTGTCCTAAGTCTAGGGCTACCTGTATTCTCTTAGGCATGGAAGAAAAGCAACTGCCTTCCCCAAACTGAGCAAACCAGATTGGGGGGAAAAAACAAACAGATTTTAGGATTGCCCCTAAGTGAAGTAGACATCTGCTAAAAGGCAACAGAGATGAAAAGTTACCAGTCACCTTGCCACAAGCACCCTCAGCTGACAGGTGACAGGTAATGAAAAGCATACGGCTGCCTTTTGCATGTTATCTGCCTTCCCTGTTAGGTGCAGACAAAATAGCCCTTTGAGTCCATGCGCCAGCTCAGCCCCAAGCCGCCGACTCACACACGCACCGTCAGATCTGCAAACTCTACCTCCACACCACCCCAGCTTTAATGAGTCATATCAAAAGAAGCAGGAATGCCCGGGTCAGAGGGAGCCCTCACTCTATACTCACAAAATCTCCTACTTGAGTGTTTACATTATGGGCCGTTCATTAGGTAAACTCAAGGAGCGAACAATAGGATTATTATGCTGCAAACTTGAGTAAATCTACCCCACCTTTCATCAATACCTTTTTATGAACCGGAGAGTCCGTAGGGATGAATACCATTATGCTACAAAGACTTGCTGGAGGAGGAAGGGGGAGAGAAACAGAAGGCATTGTTCACCACACAATGGCTTAGTGATAACCAAACAGAGGCAGAGGCCTACTGAATACTTCATTATTTCAGGCAAAGGGCTCTGCAGACGAAGAGAAGAGGATAAGCCTTTAGCAGGCCTCTCCTCTGGTTAAACTATAACAAATTTGTACATGGAAATAGAAAGGATGTTGCAGGTTCTTCTTTGTTTTCTTGGGACCTTCAGAATTATTCCATGCTGGCAGCTGAAAATATCTTTCCGCATGGATGTGGATGCATTTGTTTGCATATTCATTTATGTGAATATCCCTAGAATGAATAACAGAATAATAGAGTTGGAAGGGATCTTGAAGGTCTTCTAGTCCAAGCAGGAGACCCTTTACCATTCCAGACAAATGGTTGTCCAATCTGTTCTTAAAAATCTCTAGTATTGAAGCACCCACAATTTCTTGAAGAAGTTGTTTTCAACAAGAGACTGGACAGCCATTTCTCCAGAATGGTATAGGGTGTCCTGCTCAAGCAGGGGGTTGGAGTAGCACATCTCCAAGATCCCTTCCAACTGTATGATTTTCTGTTATGTGTTCAGTCACTAGGACACTTCAGAGGGATTAGAATCCAAGTCTCTCTTTTCTTAGTCCAACATTTTACCAGTACACAATAGAGTAGAGTAGAGTAGAGTAGAGTAGAGTGGAGTGGAGCGGAGCGGAGCGGAGCGGAGCGGAACGGAACGGAACGGAACGGAGCGGAACGGAACGGAACGGAACGGAACGGAACGGAACAGAACAGAACAGAACAGAACAGAATAGAATAGAATAGAATAGAATAGAATAGAATAGAATAGAATAGAATAGAATAGAATAGAATAGAATTCTTTATTGGCCAAGTGTGATTGGTCACACAAGGAATTTGTCTCAGGTGCATAAGCTCTCAGTCTACATACAAAAAACAAAGTGATAGGTCATATATCATAGACCATAGTTACAATCATTAATCATAATATATAACAAGTGATAAGTTATAGATACCAATAGGAGAAGATAGTAGGAAAGATGAGAAGATGAGAAGGATAATATCAATACCGCCCTACTACATGGGTAAATATGTTTAGGCCTAAAACAGTGCTGTGGGAATTAGGTGTTCAGCAGACTGGGGAAAAAACTATCTTTGTGTCTAATTGTTTTGGCACGCAATGCCCTATAGCGGCATCCAGAGAGGAAAAGTTGAAGCAGTTTGTGTCGAGGATGTGAGGGGTCTGTAGATATTTTCTCAGCCCTCTTCCTTGATAAGACAGGATGAAAATCTCCTAGACCAGGGGTGTCAAACTGCCGGCCCGTGGGCCGGAGGTGTCATGGCAAAACCGCGCCCACCCATTTCCAGCAATGGAAAAAAAGAGTCATGATACGTCGCGACACGTCATGTGACGTTGCGAGTTTGTCACCTCTGTCCTAGAGGATGCTAAAGGAGGAATTAATCCTGGGTACCAACACTCTTAATCTAGCGCCTTCCCTTAAGCATTCAGCTGCTTGGCCAGCTTAACCACTACAGCACATTGGAACGGTGAAATCTTCCTAGAATTGAGCTTGACCCTTGGTGACTTCAAGACCACGGAGTGTAGTTGAGCTGGCCTGCCACGGCCATAATGGTTTGCCATGGCTTTGATCTGGGTGATGATGGTGATGGTGAGGATGAGGATGGCCTACAGACCTGGATTTTTCCTGCTGGTTCTTTTGCTATCTAAGGATACCTTTGCACTGAGGACCTGGTAGGAAAAAAACAAAAAACCAGAAGCCTCTTTTGTACAAAATGTTCATAAAAAAAAAACTGCATTCACTCGCTGAATCCTGACCCTGACATTGGAGACAACCTGCACATAATACCCTTTGCTTTGTCGTGCTTCCAATTCTGCTTGTCTTTGTTGTTGAAGGTGCTGGAGGTGGATGTCTTTGCCTTTAAAATGTGAGCCTTTCCTTAAAATCGTCAAGGTCCAGTGGGTATTCACTGGAGGTGGTCAACTCATCAGCAAGGAGAGGTATAGAATGTTTCGTGAACTCCACCAGGCCGACGGGTCATTAATAAAAACTAGGAAAGTTTTTAAAAGGCCTTTTAATTAGCTCCTGAGGTAACTTGGTCCATAACATTTTCACCTCCGATTCAGCGCCATTAAACAAAATGATTGGTGTTTGCTCAATAAGGTAGCTAAGGAACCATTTCCCCGTAGTTAAACCCCATTAAACAGAAGACAGAAAAATAAAAACGAAGTAGAATAGACTGTGATTTATGAGATCCCAGAGCAGATTTATATCAAGATAAGTGGGGTTTTTTTTGCCATTTCAAAGGGGGGGGGGAATAGAATGCCTTGTAGATAACAATGTAATCAGGCTTATTTTGAATAGTGCAATAGAGAAAGGTGGAGATTTTTTTTTAAAAAAAAATAGTGAATGAGAGTCAGTGAATTATTTGGGAAAGGAAAAGGTTATTAATTCTGGATCAATTTGATCCAAACTAATAACAGCAGTCACGTACCTATTTATAATAAGCATGTGATGCCACATATTTTTCCAAAGCGACAAGAAGCAACGGATGGAAACTGACCAAAGAGAGAAGCAACCTAGAACTAAGGAGAAACTTCCTGACAGTTAGAACAATTAACCAGTGGAACAACCTGCCTCCAGAAATGGTGAATGCTCCAACACTGGAAGTTTTTCAGAAGAGACTGGACAGCCATTTGTCCGAAATGGTATAGGGTTACCTGCCTGAGCAGGGGGTTGGACTAAATGACCTCCAAGGTCCCTTCCAACTTTATCATCATCATCATCATCATCATCATCATCATCATCATCATCATCATCATCATCATCATCATCATCATTATTATTATTATTATTATTATTATTATTATTATTATTATTATTATTATTATTATTATTATTATTATTATTATTATTATTATTATTATTATTATTATTATTATATATTGCATTCAATCAAATGATCCAGTCAAATCCATTATTGTTGATGCTGTTATTTCTTACAACAAATCTCACAGCCGTTAGACTGGATAATTTTCATTGGTTTAGGTTCCTATCAAGGCCCTGGGAATCATGGAGATATCTTTGGAATATGTAGCTTGCCTGAGATCACAAAAGAAAACATCAGAGATGGTGAGTGGGGAAGTCCATGGAAATATAAAGCAGTGGAAAAATTCCTGGAACAGTTAGAACTTCCCATCAATAACCATTTCACCACCCAAACTCTAATAAGGAAGCAGGAACGTATCTGGGTTGATCATGAAAAAAATAAAGAACCAGATTTGGCTGTTACTTGAGCATCAGAAAATCCCAGGTCTGTAGGCTAGACCAAGAAGTTGAAAAATACTGCTGCTTTGTTCCACACCCATTTGCACTATTCAGGTGACCCTGAGAGTACAGATAAACCTCCAAGTGGCCTCAACAACTCTCAGAGAGAGTACTAACGACCAGATGACAGCAAGGAGTATAAATCCTTTAATTCCCCACCATCCAGACAGAGCTGAAGAAGCTTCTTGGATGAGAAGAGAAACATCTTCAAAGAAAAACAAGAAAGTCCAGTTGCCTCATGGGAAAGCATCTTTGGGACATTCGTTTAGTGACTGTTTGAAGTTACAACAGCATTGAAAAAAGGGACATGACCCATTGTTCACATTTACAACCAGTGCTTTTTTTGTAAAAAAAAAAAAAACTCACACATGTCATACAACTCACCTTGCCTACCCTACAAGGTTCCATCCAAAAAAGGTGCCGGAACTCCGTTCTGAGCGTTCTATGAGAAAAAAAGCCCTGTTTACAACCGTTGCAGCATCCCTGTGTTCACGTGAACAAAATTCAGACACTTAGCAACTGATTCCTATTTATGACGATTACAGCGCCCAGGGGTCATGTGATCACCTCTTGCGACTTTCTGACAAGCAAAGTCAATGGGGAGGCCAAATTCACTTACCAACTGTGTTACTGACCTAACAACCGCAGTGATTCACTTAACAACAAGAAAGGTCGTAAAATGGGGCAAAGCCCACTTAAGAACTGTCTCAGTTTGCAACAAAAATTTTGGGCTCAATTGCGGCCATAAGTCAAGGACTCTCTGTATATATACAATTTTGTCCACATTTGCAATCTCACTCTTTTATTTTGGATGGAAGTTTTGCTTGGGATAAAAATGCATCGCCTCTCCTTCCAACAAAACTTCTTGCCATCTCAACAATCTCACCCAAATTCCCCGAAATATGGAAAATATCAAAATTTCTATATTCTTGCCTTGTAACATTTGACATTGTATTACGGCGCTTTATCAACGTCAGAGTGATGGCTATGTCAAAACACAGTCTCGGATTGTCACATAAATGGCACTGCTCTTTTTAACCAATTTTGCTGCCAATCTGACTCTTCTTTTTTTTTTTTTGTCAGTCTCTGAACTAAACTTTGTTCCCTTTGCACACTGAGCTCAGAAATCAGAAAAAAAGAAGATACTGCTAAAAAAAATGGCACTAAGTAAATTCTGTAAACAAATTCTGGGGAAAGTATTGTCCAATCATGTTGTAGAAGTAAAAGTCTTCATCAGGGTCCAGTCCAAGCCGGGAATAAACAACATGGTGACTGCTTTAGAAAGAAGGTTGCAGTTTATTGAAGAGGAGAGCTAGACAGAAAGATGGCTCTGGAAGAAAAAGAGTGAGCACATGTAATAGGGAGTGGGTTTTATACCTTCTTGGGCTTTTGTTTGGAGTTGTTTCGTGTTCCTGTTTGAGGCTTTGTATTTCCTGTGTCATGTACTTTGACCTGAGCCTGAGTGTGCCCTTTGGCATCTGCGGGTTAATCCTACTATGTCCTGTCTTAGAGTTTGGGTGGGGTATGTAGATTTTAGGTGTCTTTGTTTTCCTAAGCTTCTAGCTGGAGGGCTCCAATTTTCCTGTATTTCTACAGAGCTGGTTTCTGCTTGGGGGAGGGAGACTTGGGGCTATTAAGAAAAACTGGGCATGCTTTTCTGCCTCTTTAAAATCCTTTGAGGAAATATAGTATTCTGCCCTTTTAATATTTCCTTCTCTGGGGGGAGGGGCTGACTTCCCACAATGTCTATAGAGATTCTCAAACATCCAGGTCATAATTGTCCCAAAGATGCTTTTTCCAAAAGGCAATTGGATTCTTTTGAGGCAACCTGTAGTAGGCATGATGAGGCAATCAAAGCTTCATTTTTATAGGTATCATATGTGCAACATACATAAAAACAGGTGGATATTTGGTTATTCTTCAACTTCTTTTCACCATTTTCAATGTTGTGAACATAACAGTTTCTCCCAAGAAAATCACTCTATGTGTGATTTTTTTTTTAGCAAAAATTGTCTTTGTTTTCTCTTCCCCTGTCAAAAGGCTTCCCCCCCAAAAAATGAATATTCTTGCTCTTAGTCTACAGACTAAGAACTCAGACTTAAATGTAATAAAATTATAAATAAGGGTTATGCATCAATAAGGTGTCAGTTGTGTGTAAAGCTGAAGTATTCCAACCATAATTAAATTTCAAATCTAATTATAATTCAAAGAGTCCCTTTAATTACGTGGCGATGGTTAGCTTTCATGTGATGGCAGTTGCTACAGCATCTTTTTTATTTGTAATTTTCTTTTAATTAAAAATGTAAATAAATCAAAATTGCCTACTTAATTCAATTCAGAAGAAGAAGAAGAAGAAGAAGAAGAAGAAGAAGAAGAAGAAGAAGAAGAAGAAGAAGAAGAAGAAGAAGAAGAAGAAGAAGAAGAAGAAGAAGAAGAAGAAGAAGAAGAAGAAGAAGAAGAAGAAGAAGAAGAAGAAGAAGAAGAAGAAATTGAAATTTTAAGTATCACTGTTCATGAGTTTTGTCACACATGTTAAATGCCACCCAGTATGAATGGTACTTGGCAAATACTCTGAACTTCATGCCACAGAATACATACCAGAGGTGAATTGGATCTATCCTGGCCTGACTGAAGCAATTCAGGAAATCTGAGAATCTTTTTCTGACATCAATGCAGGATGGAAGTCCAGTTTGCATGTGGTACTTAAGTGCTCCTTCTGCTTTCAGTTTCAGATATTTTTGGAGCCAAAATAACACATACAATACATGTTGCAGAAGCAACATGCCAGAGACTGCAGGAATACACACAGGGAAATGAAGGGCTGGGGGAAGTCCCACACACCTTCTCAATGACCTATGACAAACTAGACCAGGGGTGTCAAGCTGCCAGCCCACAGGCCGGACGCGTCACGCGGAAGCCGCGCCCACCCCATTGCCGGCAATGGCAAAACAGTCCTGATACGTTGTGTGACGTCACGTGATGTCACGAGTTTGACATGTCTGAACTAGACCAATGAAAATGGTGACAAATTGCTGAGAGAAGAAATTGAATAGAATGAAGTCTCCTTGCAGAGTTCGCGGCCAGCTGGAAGACAGAATGAAATCACACAACTTCACAGCTACGGAGGCTAAACCATACAATCAATGATTGAGGGAACTGGGTAGGTCTGGTCTAACAAAGAGAAGGACTAGGGGTGACATGATAGCAGTCTTCCAATATTTGATGGGCTGTCACAGAGAAGAAGGGGTCAACCAATTCTCCAAAGCACCTGAAGGCAGGCAAGAAGCAATGGATGGAAACTAATCAAGGAGAGAAGCAACCTAGAAACAAGGAGAAATTTCCTGACAGTGAGGACAATTAATCAGTGGAGTGACTTGCCTCCAGAAGTTGTGGATGCTCCATCACTGGAAGCTTTCCTGAAGAGATTGGACAGTCATTTGTCTGGAATGATATAGTATCTCCTGCTTGAGCAGGGGATTGGACTAGAAGACCTCAAAGGTCCCTTCCAACTCTAATATTCTATTGTCTATGCTTCTTCCTTTCTCATGGTAGTCTCCACCTGTAAGAACCACTCACACTGTTGGGATGTTTAAGAGATGGTCCGAAACACTTTAAAACCAATCATTTTAACTCTCACCGCATTTCAAATCATCAAATCGTCAATCATTTGCATCTCTTTAAGGGCACCAGGTAGTCTCCTGCTCAGTGAGGTGACTTCCCATCCATTGACTAAAGGAGGGTTTAGTCTTGAAAACACACTGAAATAACTTCATTATATAAAGAATAAGGGGGGGGGACATTGATTCTCAATTCAGCTGAACTAGGACAATGCTAAACCTTTGTATAAGACTTTTTTTTTTTTCACATGGAAGACAAAAAACAAAGAAATTTTTTTTTTTGCCTTTTTCCCACCAACTCTCATTTCTCCCAGTCAATGACATCCTGTATCCTGTCATAGCTGCTTTCTTGTTCAATGAGAAGAATGGCTCCAATTTTAATTCTTCCTCCCTTCCCAAACACAATGCTCTGTTTGCTATCCCCATTACCCACACCCCTTTTGTGGGACATTCCTTGGATCGATTCACATGTTACCATAGCGTAGTTTTTCCTAACTTGCCTCTAGCTGTTTTTGTGATACCCGGTTGGTTCTCCGGAAGAAAGCTGGCATTCTTCAGAAAAATCTCTCCACCATCATCACCAAGGGAGCCCAGTTGCAACAGGGACTCAGGAGCTGCATTGTCTGCGGTCAGTATTTAGGTCCAGTTCTCTTGCATCTGTAACTAAGATGGAAATATGCTTTATAGCCTTGAAACGTTTCTGTTCTGCCACTGAGTTTCAGGTTTTTCCCATTCTCTCCCTCCAAGTTCCCTGACAAGATATGTTTAGAGCAGCGTTTCTCTTATCTTGGCAATTTTAAGACATGTGGACTTCGGTTCCCGAAATTCCAGTCAGTTGGAAAGAAAGAAAGAAAGAAAGAAAGAAAGAAAGAAAGAAAGAAAGAAAGAAAGAAAGAAAGAAAGAAAGAAAGAAAGAAAGAAAGAAAGAAAGAAAGAAAGAAAGAAAGAAAGAAAGAAAGAAAGAAAGAAAGAGGGCGGAAGGGAGGAAGGAAGGAAGGAAGGCAGGAAGGAAGGAAGGAAGGAAAGAGAGAAAGAAAAAAGAGAGAGAAAGAAAGAGAGAGAGAGAAAGGAAGGAAGGAAGGAAAGAAAAAAGAGAGAAAGGAAGGAAGGAAGGAAAGAGAGAAAGAAAAAAGAAAGAGAGAGAAAGAAAGAAAAAAAGAAAGAAAGAAAGAAAGAGAGAGAGAGAGGAAGGAAGGAAGGGAGGGAGGGAGGAAGGAAGGAAGGAAGGAAGGAAGGAAGGAAGGAAAAAAGAGAGAAAGGAAGGAAGGAAAGAGAGAAAGAAAAAAGAAAGAGAGAGAAAGAAAGAAAGAAAGAGAGAGAGAGAGGAAGGAAGGAAGGAAGGAAAGAAAAAAGAGAGAAAGAAAAAGAAAGAAAGAGAGAGAAAGAGAGAGAGAGAGAAGGAAAGGAAGGAAGGAAGGAAGGAAGGAAGGAAGGAAGGAAGGAAGGAAGGAAGGAAGGAAGGAAGGAAGGAAGGAAGGAAGGAAGGAAGGAAGGAAGGAAGGAAGGAAGTGTCAGGCATGGTAGACAGGTCTACACAAGAAGGGCCAATCTAACATTTATTGCCAAAAGCCAACACACAGGAATCTTCTCAACTAACAGACAGTACTTTAGTTAGAGTTAGATAAGGAGTCAAAGGAGTTTGGACTTAGCTCGTCTGTGGTTGTATACTGATTCTACGCTGATCCCTTTTTCACTCTGCCCCCATCCTTCTGTCCATCCTTCTCCTACAGATAGATAGATAGATAGATAGATAGATAGATAGATAGATATAGAAAATAACACTCTACTGGAAAAAATTGCAAGATGTTTTTATTATACTGAATGCTTTTAAATATTGACTCATGATTGATTATATGTCATCAAGTCGTTGACTTTTACCAAACACACAGAGGGATTTTCTCCACAGTGATGTGTCCCCGGCCTGATCCTTCAGCTATTCCAAGGGCACCCCCGTTATCCATGGAACCGAGACCATCCACCTTGCTGTCACTCATCAGCTTCTTCTCTTCCACCTTTCCTAGCATTACAGCCTTCTCCAGCGAGCAAAGACCTTGCATCGAATGTCCGAAGTAGAACAATGTGAGTCTGGTCATTTGTGCCTTGAGGAAGAACTCTGGGTTGACTGGGTCAATGATCCATCCGTTTGTTTTCTGGGCTGCCCCTGTGTATTCTCAGGAGTCTTCTCCAACCCCAAAGCTCAAAAGCATCATTAGTCTTCTGGTCTTGCTTCTTCCAAGTCCAGCTGTCTCTTCCATGGAGTATTGCAGGGAATAGCATGACCTGCATTGTTCTGAACTTTGTGGATAAAGACTTATCCCGGCAAATGAGTGTCTTTCTCAAAGCTTTCGTGGCTCCTCTTATCAAGCGCTAATCTGCAGCATATTTCCTGACTGCTTCTTTCTGTACCGTTAACAGTGTTTTAAATGCACATATACAGAGACACACATATACACGTGTATATACATGCAGAGGGTTGAAAGAGACAATATTTTCTACCCTGAGCTAAGATGGGCAGCCAATAAATAAATGGATGGATGGATGGATGGATGGATGGATGGATGGATGGATGGATGGATGGATGGATGGATGGATGGGTGGGTGGGTGGGTGGGTGGGTGGATGGATGGATTGAAACCCACCTCTTCCACTAACTATTCCAGGTGGTTAACCACATTGATAACCCTAACAAGAGCAGTGGCAATAAATCCATTATAACCCCTCTGGAAACCACAAGAAAGACACTACACAAAACCCCACAGAAGAAAAAGGTGTTTTCTTTCCAGCCCAATACATACAATGGATCCACTTGCATATCAAAGGCCTGCCCAAATAAACCTTTTTTTTTTCTTTTTCTTTTTGCAAACCTGCTGTTAGAAAGACCCCAATTTTTACAAGTCAAAAAAAAAAAAGTTCATAGTCCAGGGTTTCTCAAGCTCAGCAACTTTAAGATGTATGGACTTCAACTCCCAGAATTCCCCAGCCAGCATGGGCTGGCTGGGGAATTCTGGAAGTCGAAGTCCACACATCTTAAAGTTGCTGAGCTTGAGAAAGATTGTCATAGTCCAATGGCACAGAATAAAAGAAACCTTTTTTGATGAAATATACAGGTATCCAAGATAAACGCCTCGCTCGTAAAATGTCACGGGTAGATTTGCAAAGCTGGATTGCATCCTGATGGCCAAGTCCCTCAGAGGAAGCTCTGAGCAAAGCCGTAGTTGGACTGTCTGAGATTTCTCTGCATGGCCCACTGAGCTATACGAAAAGAATGAGCACTTTAGCTTTTCATTTACCAAGGCAGACAATCTTGCGAAGATCTATTGCCAATGAAACTGCTGGGGTGATGCATTAGTTCATGCCCTCTCCAGAACCAAGGGACCCATCAATTAGTCGGGCCACCGTTAGCAGATAACGCCACTCCTTTGGGTGGGAAAAAGCTCTCCAAGTTATGATTGCCTGCCTCCTCGTTCTATCACCCCACTGACTGGAGAGATATATCTTCTAATCCAAGCCTTTTTTTAAAAAAAGCCCCCAAAAGTACCAAAAGTCAGAACTCAGGGTAAGAAGCTATAGTAGCAGTAGGCATAAAATATGCAGAGCTTAAACACTGCAACTCTTATGGTGTTTTAACATGAGGATCTACTTCACTTAAGGTAAGACAAAGACAGGCTTCCGAATCAGAAGCTAGGGGGCGTGATGGCTCAGTGGTTAAGCTGGAAAGCTGACAGCCCAGGTTCGAGACCCAAGCACTGTGCGATGGGTGAGCTCCTGTTCCTTGCTCCAGCTCCTGCCCTCCTAGCATTTCGAATACATGTAAATGCAAGTAGATAAATAGGTACCACTTTGGTGGGAAGGTAGCAGCACTCTGTGCACCTCGCCGTATAATCATGCTGGCCACGTGACCATGGAAATGTCTTTGGACAACACTGGCTCCTCGGCGAAGAAATGGAAATGAGTGCTACCCCTTAGATTTGGACACAACTCGACAGGGGAAACCTTTACCTTTAATCAGAAGCTACTTACCTCATTTTACTCTAGTCAAATGGACTTTGTGTGAGCTCAGATGAGAGGTAACTGGATTGCTTGTGGTCTATACGGGCCCTTGCCTAAGCTTGCTCCCATAGAATAGAATAGAGCTGGAAGGGACCTTGGAGGTCTTCTAGTCCAGCCCCCTGCTCAAGCAGGAGAACCTATACCGTCTCAGACAGGTGGATGTCCAGTCTCTTCTTGAAAATGTCCAGTGATTTCCAGTGATGGAGCGCCCACAATTTCTGGGGGTAAGCTGTTCCACTGGTTGATTATCCTCACTGTCAGGAAGTTTCTCCTTAATTCCAGGTTGCTTCTCTCTTTGATCAGTTTCCAACCATTGTTTCTCATCCTTCCCTCTGGTGCTTTGGTGAACAACCTGGCCCCCTCTGCCTTGTGGCAGTCCCTCAGATGCTGGAACACTGCTATCATATCTCCCCTATTTCTTCTTTTCTTTAGACTAGCCAAACCCAAGTCCCGCAGCCGTTCTTCATATGTTTTGGTCTCTAGGCCTTTGATCATCTTAGTTGCTCTTCTCTGATTTTTTCCCAAACTCTCAACATCTTTTTTGTGATATGGTGACCAAAATTGGCTGCATTATTCAAGGTGTGTCATCCTTCTTTCACAAACCTGATTTATATTTTGCGTAAAGGCATGACGAGACAGATTTGTCATCTGTGGCCAGTAGGTTGAAGTAGAACTCCCATTATTCTCAGCCAACATATTCATTGGCCCATTATTTGAGTGTGTGCAAAGTTGTCTTCCAAGATAACTCAAGAGCATCCTTGTTTTATGGACAAGACAAACTCTCGGGGTCCAGCCCCACCTTCCTAGTGCTACATCATCTTGATTCCTCTCTCTCCGTCTAGTGTGGAGACCTTGATGCTCTCTGAGCTTAGTGCAGTGATGATATTATCTTGTCGGGTAATAAAATATCTGCAAGCAGACAGCACCAGAGAGCACCAAGAACTCCATAGTTCAAGCGTGAGCTACCAATAGTCTCTCCTATCTCCATTTATGTCCTTAGAGGGGATGCTATTCTAGGCTCAGGAGCCACAACTTCAGTCCTCAACACCACCTGTTTACAACCCAGTCCTTTCAGCATTCCCAAAAAGGTTCCACACTCTTTTACACTCTAATTCAGATAACTTTGGGGATACAAATAAAAAACTTCAGTTTGGGACAACCGTAGTAGTAGTAGTAGTAGTAGTAGTAGTAGTAGTAGTAGTAGTAGTAGTAGTAGTAGTAGTAATAATAATAATAATAATAATAATAATAATAATAATAATAATAATAATAATAATAATAATAATAATAAAGTTGGAAGGGACCTTGGAGGTCATCTAGTCCAACCCCCTGCTCAGGCAGGAGACCCTATACCATTTCGGACAAATGGCTGTCCAGTCTCTTCTTAAAAACTTCCAGTGTTGGAACATTAACAGCTTCTGGAGGCAGGTTGTTCCACTAATTAATTCCTCCTTAGTTCTAGGTTGCTTCTCTCCTTGATTAGTTTCCATCCGTTGCTTCTTGTCCTGCCTTCTGGTGCTTTGGAGAACAGCTTGACTCCTTCTTCTTTGTGGCAGCCCCTGAGATATTGGAATACTGCTATCATGTCCCCCCTCGTCCTTCTCTTCATTAGACTAGACATACCCAATTCCAGCAATTCCAGATCCTTATATGTTTTAGCCTCCAGTCCCCTGACCATCTTTGTTGCTCTTCTCTGGACTCTTTCTAGAGTCTCAACATCTTTTTTACATCGTGGTGACCAAAACTGGTATTCCAAGTGTGGCCTAGATGCTGAGAATCTCCATAGGCTTACCTCCAGTCCTCTGGGAAGTTCAAAACTAGAACATTGACAGTGTGATTTCTGATAGAAAAACAGCACGGAGAAGACTTTTCTTAAGGACTTTTCTTTCTTTCATCATACTCTGAAACTTAAATACATACACTAATTAATTACTTAATCAAAATACTTAAAGTAACTTGTAGGCTGGGGTCCAATGTGCTTACCCTTGGGGGGGAAATCACAAGGGACTAACTTCAGAATAATCATATACATAGGAGTAGGCAATAATTTAAAAAAAAAAATCATTCCTGTTAATTTGATTAACTGGGTATGTTATATGAGATTTCTATTAAGCAAGATGATATATTTACGCTGGCAATTATCAACTTACAGTGCAATGAGCAATCAAACACTTGTGTTGGGGAGTTGACTGACACGCACTAATTTCATTACACACCTGCAGACACCTTAACCTAGTCAGCTACAGACAATGGAACAGTGACTAACCAAGATGTTTAGCAAGCCTGCACCTATGTTCATTGATCTGCTTACTGGATCCCGGGATCATCAATTTCCAATCTACAAAGCTACTTCTTTTTTATCCTCAACTGAATGCACAATCACTGCTATCCTTCTATCAGCTTTTGTCTTCATCTGCTCAGGAGTAATCATGCTTTACAGAGCAAAAAAATATTAAAGAATTCCTCAATGGTCCTGACCAAAGCCAATGTTGGAGGTCTACTCCTTATAGATCCATGCTGGATGAAATTCTTACACTAGTAAGAATTTAAGTTACAGAATAACATAGTTGGAAGGGACGTTGGAGGTCTTCTAGTCTAACCCCCTGCTCAAGCAGGAGACCCTATAACATTCCAGACAAGTGGCTGTCCAGTCTCTTCTTAAAAGCCTCCAGTGATGGAGCACTCATAACCTTTGAAGGCAAACCATTCCTCTGATGAATTGTCCTCCCTGTCAGGAAATTTCTTGTTATTTCTAGATTGGTTCTCTCATTGATTAGTTTCCATCCATTGCTTCTTATCTTGCCTTCTGAGGCTTTGAAGATAGGTTGACCCCCCCCTCTTCTTTGTGACAGCCCCTCAAAGTTTGGAACACTGCTATCATGTCACCCCCTAGGGCCTAGTCTTTCTTTTCACTAAACAAGATGTACCCAATTCCTGAACCTGTTCTTCATCTTTTTTTAGCCTTTAGTACTCTAATTGTCTTTGTTGCTCTTTTCTGCACTCTTTCCAGAGTCTCAACATCTTTTTTACAATATGGTGACCAAAACTGACATAACAACATCTACAGCAACTTTCTTAGGTCATAAGAAGCGGCCATTTTTTTTTCTTTATAGAAGTGTCCATTTACTAATTACAGCATGGGGGTCTTCATCTAACAACAAAGCAAGGAAATCGGAGAAGACACTGGCTATCAACAAGAAGTGGATAAATAGACCGTCTGTGTTATGGAGGCTGGCATAATAGCTAATTGCACATCAGGACCTGTTTTTTGTTCTTCAAGATTCCCATTCCAAGTACTGAAACTGTAGCTCCAAAATAGGAGGATCGTGAGGTGTTCATCGCTGCCTTCCAACTCAAGGAGAACCATATAAGAAGCTGATTGGATAGAACATAGAATAATAGAATTGGAAGGGACCTTGGAGGTCTTCTAGTCCAACCCCCTGCTCAAGCAGGAGACCCTATACCATTTCAGACAAATGGTTGTCCAGTCTCTTTTTGAAAACCTCCACAACGTCTGAAGGCAAGCTGTTCCTTTGGTTGATTGGTCTCACTGTTAGGAAATTTCTCCTTAGTTCTAGGTTCTTCTCTCCTTGGTTAGTTTCCATCTATTGTTTCTTGCCTTGCCTTTTGGTGCTTTGGAAAATAGTTTGACACCCCCCCCCCATCTTTGTAGGAGCCCCTCAAATATTGGAACACTGCTATCATGTCTCCCCTAGGCCTTCTTTTCATTAGACTAGAGTCCAGGGGTAGGCAACCTTGGCTCCTTTATGACTCGTGGACTTCAACTCCCAGAATTCCTGAGCCAGCATGATTCAGCTTGGAAACCTCTCCCTTTCCCCTCAGCATGGCTGGCTCAGGAATTCTGGGAGTTGAAGTCCACGAGTCATAAAAGAGCCAAGGCTGCCTACCCCTGGACTAGACCTACCTAATTCCTGTAACCGTTTTTCATATGTTTTAGCCTCCAGCCCCCTAACCATTCCCGTTGCTCTTCTCTGCACTCTTTTAAAGGTTGTCATTAATGGTGGAAACTGCTTTCCTTCTGAATGGTCATTAGGGAAACTCATAGAGTACCCTCAAGCATTTGTTCTTCCAAAGAAACAGTAGCGACAGCACCCAACGACATGGAGTAGAGCACAATCATGTAGCTACCGTCACTAGTCGCAACCACTTCCACGGCTCCGAAGAATCAAAGTCATGGGCCTCTTAATAGAATCTTTCAAATCTTATAGTCAGCCCTAAGTAGCAGCTAAGACCTTGACTTCCCCACGTGTCTGAGAATGGAAAGCAACCGAAAGGATAATTTATCCAAGCCCAGGATAATGAAGTGCTAACCAAAACCAGATGAAGTTATTACTACAACCACAGGCCACAAAACATAAAAGTGAGAGAGAGAGAAAACTCCAGGGGCTGAGGGAAGATGGGGGGGAGGGGGGGGATTGCTTATTTCTTTTGTCTTTGACTTTGTCATAGAACATCTAAAGACCTTCTCATAAAGGAGGAAAAAAACGCGAGACACGAAATTGATGTAAAGTGATTCGTTAGTGCTAATGAGCAATGCCAATCACGCTAACTTGAAAACACAGGCAATGGGATGTTGGTGTAGCAGGTCTTTAACTCACTCTTCCCAACTTTTATTAGGTACATATGTCTACGGCAGACACAAATGAAACATTCCGCAGCTAGGCTTCCAGCCAAAAACTAATTTATTCTTTAATATGGTAGTGATTACTTGGTGGTTCCTTGAGTTGAGATGACAGGTCCAGGGCTAATGGAGTCATACTGTAAGTTAATATAAATCATGACAGAGCAATTAATTACAGAAACCGCTGCAAATCCCTTTGTTAGTTTTCCCCATCACCAGAAGGATTTAATAACGTTCGTTTTGCTAAGTTCCAGTGACATTTGCAAATCTTAAACCATTTTTAATAAAATCAATATCGCAGCGCTGGCTGAACGGTGTTGCGCTACAGTAGCTAGCCTTGGGATGCGTCGGTGCGAGTGTGTCTCGCCTTCTGTTTGGAATAACTGATACAGCCCCAGCAGAGTCCTTGGCTTTTGTAGAGGCTGGGTCACTGGGGTTAAAATACCTACAGGTAGTCCTTGACTTACGACCACAACTGAGCCCAAAATTTCCATTGCCAAGCAAGACAGTTGTTAAGGGAGCTTTGCCCCATTTTGCGACCTTTCTTCCCACAGTGGTTAAGTAAATCACTGCGGTTCTTCAATTAGTAACACAGTTGTTAACTGAATCTGGCTTCCCCATCGACTTTGCTTGCCAGAAAGTCTCAAAAGATGATCAGAGTAGAATAACAGAATAACAGAGTTGGAAGGGACCTTGGAGGTCTTCTAGTCCAACCCCCTGCTCAAGCAGGAAACCCTGTACCATTTCAGACAAATGGTTGTCCAGTCTCTTCTTAAAAACCTCCAGTGTTAGAGTATTCACAGCTTCTGGAGGCAGGTTGTTCCACTGATTAATTGTTCTAACTATCAGGAAGTTTCTCCTTAGTTCTTCTTTATTTCACAGCTCCTCGTACGCATCTGGGAGTTGAAGTCCACAAGTCATAAAAGGCTCAAGATTGAAGACCCCTGGCATAGGGTCTCCTGCCGGAGCAGTGGGTTGGACTAGATGTCCTCCAAGGTCCCTTCCAACTCTGTCGTTCTGTTATTCTGTAAGAATTTTTGCTTAATCTCTTTCGGACTACTTTGGGCCAGTTTCTAACTGCCCACTTTGGATGGGGAAAGGTGGTAAAGGTAAAGTGGTGGGACTTCAAAACCTAGACCCTAGAAGGATCGGATTGGGACGAAGATTCGGATTTTGCAAACTAAAAACAGTGTATCCATTCGACGTCAGTTCCTTTGCAGCTGAGCCTCCCTGAAAGGAAGAACTCAAAACTTCCTAGCCCGTGCTGGACTTCTGCCCATTGAAGGCATTGTGTCTTTTGAAGCCAACCCAGGAAAGAAGTGGGAAAACCCTCTTATGTCTCCGGATGAAGTGGCTTTGATATTTATGGGCTTGTTTCTCTCAGCGCACGAATTTCTGAAGCTCTTTGATGATACGGCTTCATATCCCTAGGATATTTAATTTCACAGTGCTAAAAAAAGAAAGAAAGAAAGACTGTTCTGAAAGCAAACAAAAGGAATTGCGCAGCGCTTGTTCTTGGCCTCTCTCTAAACAACAGCACCTAATGCTGCAGTCTGAAGGAAGGTCTGGATTGCATTTAGATCACTTTCCTTTTCCTCATCCCTCTTTTCAACAATAACTCTCAGATCTCCGCAGTCCCCAAGGACCTCTGGCTGGCCACGGAATAAGAACACCAAACATATATCAGCAATGAATAATGAACAAGCAGACGACATAAATCGTTCAAAAGCACTCCTAACTCTGAGATCCGAGGTCCTCAGAGACCTTGGTTCCTAGTCTTTCTATCTTTGTGGATTATTCATTCACGTTGGTGCAAATCAACCGGCACAGCTGTCATTTCTAGTTTTCACACCTACCTTCAGAATGCAAAGAGTGAAGCAAAGAACCTTGTGGGGTTGGCTGGTCACCACAAAACGGAAACATCCGAACATGTTAGGGACAAGCAAAGAGAAGGACAGGAGGATGTGTGGCTCCTGAGCTTGTTAATTCTTCATAAAACTTGGAGACACTTCAAAAAAGTTCTTTGCTATGGCTGGGTGTGTATCCTGCTCCTAATTGTCATCCATCCTGATTATAGCTGAGCAATTTAGCCTTAATAACACTGCAACTACAGTTCTTTCCAGTTACTGGCCTATGCTCCAGAATCTTGTTGAGTTGGACTACACTTCACTTGAGTTCTTGAGTAGCACCAAGGATAGAGTAGAGGTAAGTTACTCTGCCTCTGAATATGGATTTACCTAATTTTACATTTTCAAATTAAGCCATGAATTGAAAGGTATCCTTCAATACTCAAACTTCAGAATTTTTTTTAAAAGCAGTTCATTCATGCTTTTAAAAGATAAGGGAAAACTATAAAAAAAAATGCTTCTATTGGTGATAATAATGTACAAAAATGCTAGATAATGTAGCTGCTGCCCTGTTGTGTGACGTGTCTACTTCTTGCCATACATAATACCATTATTAAAAGAAGTATATTAGCTGCTGATTTGCAACAATATTATCCTGTAGGTGGATGGACTCGTAAGGGTAAGGTGCACCCTTGGAAGTTCTGAAGGACCAGTTGTTTCAAACTCAAACTGGACATTTTTGGATATGAAAGCATAGAGTCACAGGAGAGTTCCCTGAGGTCATCTAGTCCAACATCCTGCTCAGTACAGGATCTGCAGAAGGATTTTGGAGATAGATATCTCAGTTCTGTTTGAAGACCTCCAGCAAACGGGAATGCATGACTTCATGAGATAGTCTACTCCACTGATGGACAGTTCTTACCATCAGAAAACCTTAATTTAGATTGAATTCAATGTAATAGAATGATAATTATATATTAAATGGCCCAGAATGGTATAGGGTCTCCTGCTTGAGCAGGGAGTTGGACTAGAAGATCTCCAAGGCCCCATCCAACTCTGGTATTCTATATTCTGTATAGAATTATTTAATAATGATATGTATGCTAAATGTATATAATAATATTTAATAATGTTATTTATATAGTTATAGTGAACCTATCAAGGAGTACATTGGAAAAAATGGGACTAAAATTAAATATAAAGACCAAACTATTTACAACAGATACAGCAAACCAATGACAAAGACCTTATTGAAATAATAGAAAGCTTTTGCCTTTTGGATTCTTATATCAACAGCTAGATATATAGTCATCCTTGACTTACAGTAGTGGCCATAATTGTGGAAACCTTTTGGGAAAAGTGTATTTTTGAGGTTTGATGGCTAATAACACCACTTTTTTTTTTTGGAGTAGTACCATAAAATTATATATCAATGGAAAGATAATTTAATCAAGAATGTAATGCAACATAGTTTGTTCAATTATCTGTACTGTATTCTATGAAAAGTTATAGCCAAATAACCGGAAAAAGGAAGCACAACTTGCTTAGGTTGATATCAGGTGGCTTTCCTTCATCTGATTGTAGCCAATGAGCATGAGTGTTTAGAGAGCCAATCAGGTATCATCTTGTTTGGGTAATGAGCCAATCAGATCACAGTAGGATTCAGTTATTGATGTCATGTATTGAAGCTGAGAGGAAGACATTTGTCAGTGTGTTCTGTGATCGCTATCAAGTTGGTTGGGTTTTTTTGTGTTCTTTCATTTAGTGAGCTTGTAAAACATAATAAAATTAAAGTAATGGTGCAAAGAGTTGACTGGTTGCCCAGAAAGCGATGTAAAATAGTATTATTAAGTGAACAAGGCTACAGTTATAAAGAAATTAGAAGAAAAATTGGCGAAAACCTAACCAAAGGTGGCATTTCTACTGTACACTTTTCCCAAAAGGTTTCCACAATTTTGGCCACTACTGTATACCCATAACCGAGCCCGCAGTTATGGTCTTAAGTCATGAGGGTCATAAATCAAGTCATAAAATGACTACACCTGATTTTAGAACCCTTTTTTGTGACAGTCAGTAAGCGAACGCGGTGATTGCAGTGCACCATGGTCGCTTAAGTGAATGCCAGTCTTTAAGCAAACCCTTTGTGGTTTATGGGGTGTTTTTGTTGGAAATCAGAAGTAAAGACCGGTTTCCAGCAAAAACGTTGTAAATTATGGTCATGTGATCACAGGATGCTGCAAACGACCCGTTGCCAAGTGCCCAAAATGTAGTCACATGACCGCAGGGGAACCCTGACCCTGGCCATCAGAACTTCAAATCTAGGTCATTAGCACCATGCTGGCTAGGGATTTCTGGGAGTTGAAGTCCACATGCCTTCAAGCTGCTAATGTTGAGAAATACTGCAACAGAGAGGGGTGTGAAACGGTTGCATGAAAAACTGGATGGGAAGTTTCAACACACAGCTTTTTTTCCCCACGGTGGGAAGTTAACCTATGGACATTTCTAAGCTATTTCAACACCTGGCTGATCTCCCCAGTTTAATACCATCTTCTAGGTATAAATGAATTGATTTAAAGCAAGTCTTCATTTCTTAACTTAGTGTGTCTTTCTTATCTTCCCATATCTTGTCTCTCCCTTCACCCACTTTTTTTCTTCCAGAGCCATCTTCCTGTCTGGCTCTCCTCTTCAATAAACTGCAACCTTCTTTCTAAAGCAGTCGCCATGTTGTTTATTCCCAGCTTGGACTGAACCATGATGAAGACTTTTCCTTCAAGACACTGAAATCAAATTATTCTGGTGACTAGAAGGTACGCGAGGTTCCCAAAGAAGAATTTGATTAAAATTGTCTGATATATACATAAATATATGATCGGTTGTGATTTCCAGGGCTTCTTACATACTCCCCATGTCCATGAATTCTGGCGTTACAGGAAGCTCATTAACAGACATGAAATGGCCCAGTTTGTTACCTGTTTCATTATGCAAAATATATACGTTTCATTTTCAGTTGCTAAGGGGGGAAAAATCGGTTCGCTTCAACATAATATAATGATTTCTTTGGACTTCTTCTCATTCCACTAACTGCCTCCAGCCCCTAAAGTCTCAACTGGTGGTAGAATGCCAGGGGAACCCTGATAATGCCAATTTTAACAAAATAATCTTTATCTGCCGATTGAAATGTGAATTCTTAACAACTATGAAAGATGACCACTGGGTAAGTAGGAACGCTGACCTAAAAGGAAAAAGCTCTCTGAACATTATTTAAAAAAAAAGTTATTTGAGGTGGAAATTAAAACCTGCATTTCTTAGGTGGAATTTTTCTTCCAGTTCTTTCTGGTTCTATGAACATCTGTGAATTAAGCACCAAAAAGTGTTGTGTTCTTCTCATCTTGTGGCTGATGAAAAATAGCAATTATTTTTCCACTAGCAAACTATAAACAGGTTTGCCATCCCTGAACAGGGAAGGGTGGATTTTAGGCAACGACACTTTTCACACTTCATGGGCCACCAAGTATCAGAATCAAAAAGAATCAGGACCATACATTAAGATCACATGAAGTATTAATACCACTTTACAATGCCTTGGTAAGGCCACACTTGGAATACTGCATCCAGTTTTGGTCACCACGATGTAAAAAAGATGTTGAGACTCTAGAAAGAGTCCAGAGAAGAGCAACAAAGATGATCAGGGGACTGGAGGCTAAAACATATAAGGAACGGTTGCCGGAATTGGGTATGTCTAATTTAATGAAGAGAAGGACGAGTCTTCCAGTATCTCAGGGGCTGCCACAAAGAAGAGGGAGTCAAGCTATTCTCCAAAGCCCCTGAAGGCAGGACAAGAAGCAATGGATGGAAACTAATCAAGGCAGTGGTGGGATTCAGCCGGTTCATACCACTTCAGCAGAACCAGTAGCTAATTTTTTGTTGCCCAGGCTCAGAATGGACTTCTGGAAGTGGCATCCACACAGAGAACTGGTTGTTCACATATTTGAATCCCACCATTGAATCAAGGAAAGAAGCAATCTAGAACTAAGAAGAAACTTCCTGACAGAACAATTAACCAGTGGAACAACCTGCCTCCAGAAGCTGTAAATGCTCCAACACTGGAAGTGTTTAAGAAGAGACTGGACAGCCATTTGTCTGAAATGGTATAGGGTTTCCTTCCTGAGCAGGAGTTGGACTAAATGACCTCCAAGGTCTCTTCCAACTTTATTATTGTTGTTATTGTTATTATTTGCAGCACATAAGATTTATTCCAGCTAATACAGAAGAATTTAGTCAATTAATGGTCAGCTTTAAATTGGCACTAGATAAGGGACAACAGAATTCATGGGGAGTGACTTAGATCATTGGTGGCAATGTAAGAACTCTAAGCTTATGGCACATTTAACTCCACCCCTCAGCTCTGCCTGCTCTTCTACAACAAATAAATTTAGGCACAAAATTACAGCGTTACTCACAAAGATCTGTTGAAGGAAACGTCTTCATCATGGTTGAGTCCAAGCCGGAAATAAACAACATGGCGACTGCTTTAGAAAGAAGGTTGCAGTTTATTGAAGAGGAGAGCCAGACAGAAAGATGGCTCTGGAAGAAAAGAAGAAAGCACATGTAGGGAGTGGGTTTTTATACCCTCTGGAGCCTTTTGTTTGGAGTTGTTCCTGTGGCATGAACTTTGACCTGAGTCTGAGTGTGCCCTTTGGTATCTGTGGGTTAATCCTATTATGTCCTGTCTTAGAGGTTGGGTGGGGTATGTAGATTTTAGGTGTCTTTGTCTTCTTAATCTTCTAGCTTCAATCTTCCTGAATGGTTTACATCTGCATTTCTACAGAACTGGTTTCTGCTTGGGGGAGGGAGACTTGAGGCTATTAAGAAAACTGGGCATGCATTTCTGCCTCTTTAAGATCCTTTGAGGAAATATATTTTTCTGCCCTTTTAATATTCCTTCTCTGGGGGGCTGACTTCCCACAGATCAATGTAGATGAATAGGACATATATTCAGCCGGAGAACTGGTTTTGGTCAGCCTAAGTAGAATTTGGACCCACCCCTCATACAGGCCTCTATTCTTACTTGCCCCCAGGTTATTTTTGGTTTTATTTAGGATGGGGGAAGCTAGCATTTTGGCCTCACTATTCATTGATAGGGATTTGTACCTATTCACATCACCAGATAAATTATCCTCATCCAAATCCTTCTGATCTTTTTTCACTCTTCAGACGGTAGAATCACACTCAACAAGTCAATTCCAACCATTTGATTGAGCAGGGGGTTGGACTAGATGACCTCCAAGGTCCCTTCCAACTTTATTATTATTATTATTATTATTATTAAATGCATTAACAAAGTTGAAACACCAGGTCACCATTAAGAGATCTGCATTTCGAAAGGTGAAATGCAATTTGAAGGACACTTCCCTAGGGCCCGTTGGGAACATCTGAATCCAAACAAAAACCTTTCCTAAGATTGCATATCAGCTACAAGGACGCTCATGAAATTTCAGAGGAAGATGCATCTGACTGATATTGCATCCTCATTGAAGCATATTTTACTGTTTATTTTATTGTTTCAGTATTTTGCTAGGTTATGTTTACACTTCCTTTCATTTCTCTGTTTTTACTGTTGTAAGCTGCCTGGAATAGCCCCACGGTGAGATAGACTGCAAATAAATTTAACAAATAAAATAAATATTTCGAATCTCTCTCTCTCTCTCTCTCACACACACACACACACACACACACACACACACACTAATTTCCCTGTTCTGATGAGGAGTTCTCTGTAGTTAAAATCATTACTGCCAATTGAACTATATGGAACATATATGGAGGCTATTTTGGGAGCAGGGGAGGAAAAGAAGAATGTATAAATGTTTGGACAGGCAGACCATGTGACCTGAAGGGCAATTTTTTAAAAAAAACATAAAATTCTATACATATTAATTATATTTATATTCAAATCAAAAAGATGGATGACTTCTGACCTGGAAACAAAATAGGAAAAATGGGTCATTCTAGGAAGAACACGAGATAACTTAGCCAATGTCTATGCACAACAATAAAAAAATATTTTATTTATTTATTAGATTTATTTTGCCACCTATCTGGCCAAAAACAATTAAAAAATATGAACCTGGAAAAAGCCCTCAGTCCTGATGGCGTTCTAATTTGAATTTCAATCATTGCTATTGACATTATTAGATTAGAATGAATCATATAACTTTAACTAAACTTCCTCCTTATTTTTATCAGGCCTATCTTAAAGATGCCAGGGAAAAGTTCTCCTTGGATGTGCAAGTTATACCTCAATATCGTTGCTTAATGTAGGTTCCAATATACCAGTGATGGCGAACCTTTTAGAGACTGAGTGCCCAAAATTGCAACCCAAAACCCACTTATGCGTCGTCGAGTGCCGGGTGGGTGTGGCCCATTGGCTGGGTGTGGCCAATTGGCTGGGCGTGGCTGCGGTGGTAACGGCAGACTGGGTGGGACTAAAAAGTTCAATCAATCAATTCCAATTTTGCAAGATCTTTTTTTTTCCCGCGAGAAGTTGAAATTGACTGATTGAACCTTTGGGTGTTTTTTGCACATGGTGGCGGAGGCCTAAAGCGAAAAGGTTTTATAAAACCCAGCTGAAGGCCTAGGACTGGGGCGACGGCGCGCGTGCCCACCGAGAGGACTCTGAGTGCCGCCTCTGGCACCCGTGCCATAGGTTCGCCACCACTGCAATATACCATTAATAATTTATCCAATTTTGACTCAATTAATAAAAAAAATAGACAGGCATCTGACAATAGTCATTTGGTGACTGTAGCTACAGATAAATTGGAGTTGCCTGTTTTAATCTCATTAGAGGACGAAAAGGCCTTTGATGTGGTTCAGATCAGGTTTTTGAAGTTTTTGTTTAAAAAAAATATATTTTTGTTCTCTTTTCTTCACTGAATTTCATTGTGTTATCTTCACCTTGTCATCAAAGTTATCCCGTATGAATTTGTACCTATTAAGCTATACGTTCAAGGATGTTCTTTGTCCCTTTTAATTTTTAATTTGGTTCTTGAATATTTAAAAGAAGATATTTTGGCTGTTTTAGATAATTATTTAATATAATTACCGATGCTTTGTGAAGCTGTAAAACAATCTGATTTAAACTATGCAATTAATCTAATTTGCTTCCTTTAGGATCAAACATTTCTATAGACTAATATAAGAAACTTGTAATTTTTACAGATTATATAAAATATTTGGGACTATATTTTCTTATATTACAATAAGTTGAATTAAATATGTCTTAATATAGAGACATGATTATAGTGGATATAATTCAGCGGTTAAAATTGCCACAGAGTCTCAAGGGAAAGATTACTGTAATTAAAATGAATGTTATATCTATTTCTGTATATTTTAAAAGGGATTCCAGTGTTAATTCCTATTAGATGTTTCACACCAATATATAAATTATTGAGAATTTTTTATGGCAGGCCAAGAATCCTTGAATCTCTGGCTAAATTGAGGTTGTCCTCTGATAGTTTTAATTTATTAGACTTTCAGCTTTATCACTGAATTTTATTTTATTTCTGTATGATGAGGTTTTCATTTTTTTTTTTTATACTATCTCCTTTGGGCTCAATTAGAGGGTAATTGTGTGACCCCTTTAAAATCTTAGCAAATACTAGATCAACTTATAACAATCAGGAATGGCTTTCCCAGTTTGGAAAGTCACCACATATATTTGCTCATTGATAACTAAATGATTAAATTTGGAGTAATAGCAATAGCACTTAGACTTATATACTGCTCCATAATGCTTTACAGCCCTATCTAAGCGGTTTACAGAGTCAGCATATTTGCCTCCAACAATCTTTTTACCAACCTCGGAAGGATGGAAGGCTGAATCAACCTTGAGCCCTGTCAGGATCGAACTCCTGGCCCTGGGCAGAATTTACCTGCAGTACTGCATTCTAAACCATTGCACCAATACATTAATCAAATTTATCTGAGTGTGTGATATAATCTTAATTTGAAGATGGATTGATTAGTTGAGGTAGTCTTGACTTCTGAACCTGCCTGGGCAAGTCCCTGCAGTTTTCTTGGCAACATTTTTTGGGAAATGTTTTGCTGTTGTCTTTTTCCTAGGGCTGAGAGAGAGTGACTGGCTCTAGGCTGGTTTCATGTCTGAGGCAGGACTAGAACTCACAGTCTCCCAATTTTTAAACTGATGCCTTCAACCATTACACCGAATTGGCTCTCCACTGTGAAGATAGTAAAGGAAGTAGCTTATTCAAAAACTGGGTTAAGCAAGAGATAAATACCTTAAATTCATTGATTCATAACTGATATGTTAAAGATTTGTCAACGCTGCTAACATCGGATGTTCTTGCTTTGACAACAGATGGAAATGCAGCCATCTTTTCTCTATCGCTTTTAGAGATCGTTGATGCTGGGAGGGGGAATGTGGATGAGAGTCCAGCTAGTCATAACAATAATAACTCAGCTGTGGGAATCCAAGGTTATTGCGCCCAGAGTTGATAAAGATTTGGCGGGCTGGAGAGCTGGGAAGAAAGCCCGAGCTTCAAGCTAATTGGGGAATGTGATTTATGACTGTTAATTGGACAAGAGAATTGTGCTTTGCTACTTTGTGCCCAGGGGAGGGGAATTCAGTTTTTGGCTTTAACTATGTAGGGCCAATACTTTGTTTCTCGAATAAAAGATTATTTAAGGTAAACAATGCCTCGAAGTTCTTTTGAAGAGTTTCATCTGTCGGAACCATGACAGGATTTTCAGAGGCTATGTTCTGAGTTTTACTTAAGTTAATATAGCCTTGGGGGGGGGGGAAGTACAGGTAGTCCTCACCTTATGACCACAAATGAGCCCAAAATTTCCATTGCTAAGCAAGACAGTTGTTAAGTGAGTTTTGCTCCATTTTACAGCCTTTCTTCCTGTAGCTGTTAAATGAATCACTGCAGTTGTCAAGTTAGTAACACAATGGTTAAGTAACTCTGGCTTCCTCGTTGACTTTGCTCGTCAGAAGATCGCAAAAGTTGATCATATGACCCTGGGACACTGCAACCATCATAAATATGAGCCAGTGGATCATCTGAATATAAGCCAGTGGATCGTCTGAATTTTGATCACATGACCATGGGGATCCTACAATGGTCCTAAGTGTCAAAAATGGTCGTAAGTTACTTTTTTTTCTGTGCCATTATAACTAAATGAACAATTGTTAGTCAAAGACTACCTATATAGTCATTAAAGATATAGATGCAATGCTGAATTATACTTCCAAAATATGGAATTTGACCTTTCATGAAGAACTCTGATTCTATAGAGCCAAGGGTTGGCAGTGAAAATTATTTTATATAAATAGGAAGAAATTTACATTCCTGATGTTTTGTAACGGGTTCAAGAGGGAGTTTATGGATGTAGGCAGAGTTCTCTCCCTCTCTCTCTCTCTCTCTCTCTCTCTCTCTCTCTCTCTCTCTCTCTCTCTCTCGCTCGCTCGCTCTCTGTCTTCTCTCTCCCTCTCCCTCTCTTTCCCCCCTCTCTCCTTCCCTCCCTTTTCTGCATTTTACAATCTCGCTACCTTTACCTTCCCATCAGGCCTTCCTCTATTCCCCCATGTATTTCCAGTCATAAAAGATCTTTATGTTTTAATTACTAAGAGCTGCTTTTCCAGTCCCTGCTCAGTTTAAATTTCGGCACTCTGGGAACCTGCTTCTATCTTTCTTCATATCTATCTATTAATGCATACCTGTTTCTCTAATGTCCAATAATTTAGCAGCTCTGCTATGAGGAGACAGGCAGAGCAGAAGCACCAAATTGCTGTTCCATCCTTTTCCTGCTTGAACAGAGGGGAAAAAACACAACAGAAATAGGAACGGAGGCACTAATGCATTTATAGGTTCCTATCTCTGGCAATTATCTGCTCCATCATTTAATTTTATCTTCTGTCCTTTTAAATGTTAAATGGGAATATATTTTGCTAGGATGTTCAACACTCAACCACATCACTTGGCTTAGAGGGGAGTTTTCCACCTTAGCTATTTTAAGATATGTGGACTTCAGTTCCTAGAATTCCCCAGCCAGCCTAAGATGGAAAGTTCCCAGAACCAGGGATCTAAACACTAGTTAGGGTAATGCTAAAGCCTGCTGTCATGCTAAACATCAAGAACCAGTTTGCCTTAGTTTTGGTGTATCTAATATTCAGAGTTAACTATGCAAAATAAAGTTGAATGCTAAAGTGCCCAATTTATTTTCTCCGTTAGCTAAAAAAGGAAGTATTTCTTCTGAATATATTTCCATTACCGACAGCTGAAGACTTTTTTTGCCCGTTTAATGATAAGAAATGATCTGTTAATTATCCAACAATGTATAATTTTTCTTTGGCAATGGAACTTGAGGTAGGGAAGTAGGATGGGAGGAAGGTAGGATGGGAGGGAGGGAGGAAAGGAAGGAGGGAAGGAAATGAGGGAGGGAGGGAGGATTTGCAGAAAATGAGATAGACTTGTTAAAAAAAAAATAATTAGAACTGCCCATTAGGAAGGAAACAACCATTGCTAATTATGTCAGGCATCTTAAGCCAAAAAAGTACCTAAGGTGAACAGCAAAGGAACAGAACGTAAGAGGAGGCGAACGCCATCTTGAAACTCTCCTGCCAGCAACCGCCAAAGGGAGCTGAGCTATAACCAGTTTGGCTGGAGGCCCAGCACCATCTGTGTAACATTTTACGCAGTGTGAAATGGAGAGCCTTACTTGAAAACATTTTTTTTTAGTCCCCCATTATATAGGTGAGATGGGGGGGAAGAGGGAGGGAGGGAGAGAGAGAGAGAGAGAGAGAGAGAGAGAGATTCTTCCACCAGGAATTATTTTTTTTTGTAGCAGCTGAAAGTGTAAGATGAAAAAACTCAACCCCATTCAGGTTTCATCCTCCAACTTAAGAGGAAAGTCTTATTCATGCCCTTCATCCACTCTTCAAATCTGTAACATGGGTAAAATAAATCTGTACTGGCCTCCATCCAGGCTTGGAATAAAAATTGAAATTATGACGATCAGAATTTTTTTTCAGATGTACTATTATTGTTACTGTGATTGCAACAACAGTGTGACTAGTTTTTGCAGCATATGTTAAGCAGAGCATAACAGAACTGAATGCCTGTGTTTCAACAATTTCTTCTTAACGAAAAGACGCAATGTAAAGGCAGGATCCATGGTGGATATAGTGCTAAATATCTGGCCTTCTTTTCAGCTATATTTCTAATCATCTCATTGTCACCCTGTTTGTTTATCAGGCTTCTATCCCATCCAATTCTATATGGGTTCTAAGAAGCTTTTCATCCATCTATCCATCCAGCTCCTTGTCTATCTGTCTATCCATATCCTAGTCTGTCCATTCACCCATCCATCTATCCACTTCTCCATCTTCTTGTCTGTCCATTCATCAATGCATCCATCCATCCTTTGCCTACCTATCTGCCTGTCTACCTATGCATCCAGTTTAGGGCTGAATTGTGCTTTGGATCTGAAGAATATGGGTGGGCCAATGTAGCACCAGTCTCCAAATTCTTGAAGAAGCTATGTCTTACCTTATGCTAGCTGTACAAGGCTTTATAAAATTGGAGACAGGTGCTACAGTGCTACACTCCCAGAAGCGCTTCTTAAAGAGACTATCTTAAGGTACCTCGGTTTGCAGGAATAATTTAAGTGTGAGACCCTGAGAATAATAATTCATGAGAAATAGAAATAATGAGACTCTCAAGTTGGTGTTGACTTTTAGTGAGCACAACATAGTGTTTCTCCAAGATGATCTGTCCCTAATCTATTCTTTCACATCTTCCAACAGTGCCTTCATGTCCATGTAGCTGTTCATCCACCTTCTGAGGGTTCTTTGGTGCTCTCTGAGCTTGCCTGATTTCTTGCAGACATTTCATTACCCAAACTAGGTAACATCATGAGTGCTAGTAGAGAGTGGGGTTTGCTATCCCTTCTAGCACTGATGATGTTACCTAGTTGGGTAATGAAACGTCTGCAAGAAAACAGCCAAGCTCAGAGAGCACCAAGGACCCTCATTTCAACCCTGAGCTACAAATATTCTTCTCTATTGGTTCATCCAACTTTCTGCTTTTCATCCTATTCTCTTTCTTTCTTCTTTCTTTCCCAGCATAATAAAGTTCTCAAGGGAGACTCTCGTTAAAATAGATATGAGGGCAAAAGTCCCAGAATTCCCACCCACCCACAAATCTCGCCAAGCTAAAAACTGCAAAATTTCTCAGATGGATGCCATGAAATTTAGAACCTAAAAAAACTTAACACTTCAGAGTCAAATTCAAGTAGTCTTCACGTCGTGTTGGATTTGCAGTATATCTAGGAGATGCAAGGGCAATCCCTGGTGATATCTGAATTATTTGACAAGTATAAATCCAGAATTATTGGATAAGATTGTGTAGTACTTCAGATCCAAAAATAAAAGGGTGTCTGAAAGTGCATTATGCCTGCCCACAAATGCTTCAAAGTATTCTTGGAGGGAGGGGTTTTAAAGCACTACACAACTCTGTTGTGACCCGCATAATTTCCCAGGTGACTTTGACCTTCAGGCTCAATTTATGCACCCCACTAAGCCACAATGCGATTTCATTTGAGCTTAAGCATATCGGAAACTGTGGGTTGTGCTTTTTGAATCAGGGATAACTTTTGTATTTTGCCTGTCCGTTTTAACAGATGCAAACTTTCCCGAGGATTTATTTAAGAAGAATGAATAAAGAGCAGAAGTCGTGGGAGAAAACCTGGTCTGGTATAGAAGCTAAGCAACATTGGCCTTGGATGGTATTTGGATGGGGAATATCCCAGAGCTGTCCACAAGACTGGGAAATAGAAAAATATTTGTTGTTTTCTATTTTCTAAACATCCATCGAGTTTTGTTTGTTTGTATCTCGTTGTCATGATTTTTACAAATAACTCAAGGTGGTGAACATATCCAACAGACCTTCCTCTTTCTATTTCTCCCCAACAACAACCCTTCGTGGCTAAGGTGGGACTTGAACTCCTGGTGATTGGCCCAAGATTACCCAGCTGGCTTTCATGTCTAAGGTGGGACTTGAACTCATGATCTCCTGCTTTGTAGTCTGGTGTCTTAACCACTAGATCAAACTGGCTCAAAGATTAGCAGTGGCAATATGTTGTACAATTTAATAGAATAGAATTACCAAGCAAACCTCAAGCACTTATCCATAAAGGATATATACTCTATTTTAAAGAAACATTAATATTTTTTTTACTTCCAATATTATCTGAACAAATGCTATTGTGGCTTATTTGACCAACCGTTGTTGTAGAAATCATGGCTTAATATGCCCTGTAGATCTTGTCTCGTTGTTAAATGACTTGGGGTGAAAGAAATTATGAATATTGGATTGTCCATCTTACAATTTGCTTTTAAGGCATTTTAATTACAGGCGCTGCATAAAAGAAGAGGGTATAAGGAGCTTGCCAACATTTCAATTAACTTGGCACCGTCTTTTCTGCAGATGAAATAATTAATAACTCGTTGCTCAGACAGAAATAAAAATTAGTTCTTGGTACGGAGCTGCTGTTAACAGAGCACCACAGGTCAATCCTAAATTTAAATTGCCCTTTGAGTTAGCCAGATCTTATAGGCTACCTAACCTAGCGGTCTCATTTTATTGGACAGGATGAGCTGTGTGACTCATCCCTAGAGGTCAGGAGTTGTGGGGGAAAAGACATCAAAGTAACAGCAACAGGTAACATCACCCCAAATCAACAGAAAAGTGGAAGGGGGGGGGTGTCTCTTTTTTCACCCATCAATTCTTCATCCCAAACTTGATGCCAGCATCTATTTTTCAGTAAGTCCTATTATTTAATCTTTCCCCCAGTAAGAAATCTACTATTTCCATCTTACTTCAACATTAAACCTATGAATGTCAAAATATTGGAGATTAGATAGAAGATTATAGAGAAAGAGACAGAAATGATAGATAGATATAGATGGAAGGATAGATAGATAGATGATAGCTAGCTAGCTAGCTAGCTAGCTAGACAGACAGACAGACAGACAGACAGATTGATGAGAGATAGATAGATAGATAGATAGATAGATAGATAGATAGATAGATAGATAGATAGATAGATAGATAGATAGATAGATAGATAGATAGATAGATAGATAGATAAATGTTTCATAGATAATGATAGACAGGCAGATGGATGGATGGATGGATGGATGGAGGGAGGGAGGGAGGGATGGAGGGATAGAGGGAGGGAGGGAGGGAGGGATGGAGGGATGGAGGGATGGATGGATAGATAGATATACATAGATAGATGATAGATAGATAGATAGATAGATAGATAGATAGATAGATAGATAGATAGATAGATAGATAGATAGATAGATAGTTAGATAGTTAGATAGATAGATAGATAGATAGATAGATAGATAGATAGATAGATAGATAGATAGATAGATAGATAGATAGATAGATAGATAGATAGGTAGGTAGGTAGGTAGGTAGGTAGGTAGGTAGGTAGGTAGGTAGATGATAGATAGATAGATAGATAGATAGATAGATAGATAGATAGATAGATAGATAGATAGATAGATAGATAGATAGATAGATAGATAGATAGATAGATAGATAGATAGATAGATAGATAGATAGATAGATAGATAGATAGATGCGAGAGATGAGAGAGACAGGGAAAGAGAGATGTTAGATTCCAACTATGACCTATTTAAAAGCTATTGACAATGTCAAAAATTAGATTTCTACAGTATACTAAGTAACAAAAAGCTAACCAAGATTTAGTTCTATGCAAATGCAGCCAGTTGGTCTTTAACTGACCTTGTTATGCATGAACCTGGCCAAACAGCTCTAGGGGAAAGAGGAATGCCAGCTTGCAACCAGTTGTAAATGTCACAGATTTTCAATTTTTTTTAAAGCTCTCTCCAAGTAACCTCCCAACTTTGTGAATATGTCAAACTTAATTCATCACCTCTTTTTTTAAAAAATAAAAAACATATATTAATTTGGAGAAATGTGTACTAGCATGTATATAGTTTTCTTTAAAAAAAACAGTTCACATTAACTTAATTTTGTCTAGGATATATTTTTAAGGTACTATGTTTCATGTTGTATTTTTGTAATTTATTTTAATAAAGTATATCTATGAATTTTTCTGAAGATTTTTCCTAATATTTATTTTTGAAGCATTGCAAAATTGGGAAAAGTGTTACTTTTAATAACAAAAAATAGCGTTTCTGTTCATGGATTGGTTCAAAATATGAAAGTAGAAAACCTTGCATGCAAGTGTGAACAACCAGGAAAGAAAGAAAGAAAGAAAGAAAGAAAGAAAGAAAGAAAGAAAGAAAGAAAGAAAGAAAGAAAGAAAGAAAGAAAGAAAGAAAGAAAGAAAGAAAGAAAGAAAGAAAGAAAATATTTGATCAGTTCAATCTGCAAAGTTTATAAATTACTTTCTTTAGGACCGACAGTACTTATGTTTGAAAGTCATTTTGTTTTATACTCTTTTTTTTTTTCATTTCTTTCTTTTTATTGGTTCCTGGCACTTTTTTCTCTGCAATGATATTTGATGCAGTGGGGCTTTTCCAAGAAAGTAGGATGTTATTTCCAGATTTCAAAAGAATGGTTTTTCCAGGAACTTCTCACTTGCTGCAAAGCTGCAAAAGCCGGGCACTTTTCATGCACAGATTACTTTCATGAAGAGCAAGTATTTTCCTTTTGGAATGCATGATATGCCCTTAATGATTTCCTTGCTTTCAAACACACTTCAAAATGATCTTGTCCTACAGCATTATTAATAAATACAGTTACTGCATTTAGCCCACGGGTCGGCAACCCGCGGCTCCGGAGCCGCATGCGGCTCTTTGAGGCATTACCTGCGGCTCCGGAGCCTCCTCCGCCATTTTGGGGAGCGCATGCGCGCATGCATGCATGCGCAGGCGGGTGCGCGGGGTGCGCATGCGGGGGTGCGCATGTGCGAACGGGTGCGCACGCGCATGCGCGAACGGGTGCGCATGCGCGAACGGGCGCGGCTCCCAGGGGTTTTTTTTTTTAGGCCAAACGGGTCCGTGCGGCTCGTTCGACGTTTCGGGTGGCCGACCCATGATTTAGCCTATAAGAAAGGTCCAACTCTTTCAAGATAGCTCCCCTCTTGTCAGGTGTGAAGAATCAGGACAAGTTTCGTTCTAGTTAAGCTGATTTATGCCTATACATAAGAATCTAGTCAACTAACATTCAGCACTAAATTAGCCCTAGATAAGAGCTAACATCAATACTAAATTGGTTAACGAAATTCAAGAGGGGGTTGGACTTAAACCACTTGTGAGAACATCATGACTCTAGGCCAGTGGTGGCGAACCTATGGCACGCGTGCCAGAGGCGGCACTCAGAGCCCTCTCTGTGGGCACGCGCACCATCGCCCCAGCCCCGCCTCCCCCCATGGCCCCCTCCTCACCAGCAGCCCTCTGGAGGAGAGTCGCCCCCGAGCATGGCCCGCACAGTGTAGCCAAGGACATGGCAGCCGGGCAGTAGGGATATGACTCCACCCTTGTGCCCTGTCGCGCGCAGTTGATGCTGCAGGGCGCAGGTGGAAGACATGGCTGCCGTAGTGCTGCTGGGCCACCTGGGTGATCTGCAGCAGGCCATAGAGGCGGTGGGTGGCCCTGCAGGCAGAGGCGGAGCGGGGGTGGAGCGGGCAGGGGCGGGGGGTGGAGCGGGGGCAGGCAGGGTGGGGAGGGGCCGGTTTTTGGGCACTCAGTCTCTAAAATGTTCACCATCACTGCTCTAGGCTGATTGCTCTCTTGACTTCACCCCAAGCTCTGCCTCTCCTTCTCCTACACCAGGGGTCTTCAAACTTGGCCCTTTTATGACTTGAGGACTTCAAGTATGAGTGTGCTCAGACAACCTGTTTCTCCTGCCACCTCCCCCTAGATGTTCACTGGTGTCTGCAGCGAACCACAATGTTGCAAAAATGATGACATACGTGCAATGCCACCATGATGCAAATCCTGTCCCTGTATACTTATTTCCTGACATCTGATGCAAGCGCATAAGTCCCAGGATTTGTGTCACGATGCCATGAAGTGCCTTTCATCTTTTGCTCGCCCAAGGATGTCTTTGGTGACACTCCCATTATCTCAGTTGAGCAGGCTTAAATAATCCTCAGTTGTTCCAGTTTTAAGCGGTGTTTCCGCCTTAAGCCTAGAGAAAACATAGTGACAATGACCTCAGAAGGACACAAATGTCTTTGTTCTCTCTGTGGCCCAGTTGAAGCAGCTTCAGCCTCAGGAATATGCTGACTGTCTTTTTAAGAGAACTAATACCTTGATAAACAACACTCCCGCAGACGTACTTTCCATCAGAAGGCAGTTGGCATAAAATATAAAGTGCACTGTGAAAACAGTACACACACCTCTCTCTCTTTCATCTTTGTGACTTTTTGCTAAATTTATCTATACTGTTTCTCTCTCTCTCTCTCTCTCTCCTTGCACAGCCAAACAGATGCAAGTCACACACAATATGTACAGGATGGTTAAGCAGCCAACATTCCCAGTGAGCTTCAGCAGTGAGATGAGATACAGCCACAATTGCAACCAAACCAAAGATATTAGTCTGCTTGGATTAATGTATGCCTCTCAATGCACAAGCCACTGCATTCTTTAGCATTTGAAATCTTTAGTCTTTAAAGGAAACCCCAAGTATGATGTGCTGCAGTAGTCCATGCCCCAGGTGAAGAAACCATAGCTTCTAAGGAGCAGGCTTAGGTCTAAATAAGTAGCACCGCCATCTTGCTGGAGTTTGCCTTGAGTGTGTTTCACCTTGTCTAGTCCTTCAGGGTTAGGATGTCTATTGCATCTCCTGCTCAGCCAAAATGGAAATGGGTAACCGGGTATCATGAAAAGATCAATGATAGCCAACTTGGACAGAGTAGATAACTTTTTCAATGGTTTCATGTAGATGTTAAATAAGATGGTGAAGAAGAACTCCCATATCAAAGAGACCAAGATTGTAACCTCTCTTCCACACCATCACCATCAGCTGGAACTTTCCACTTTGGAAGGAACTGTGGGAGCCCCCAGAGAAGGAAATATTAAAAGGGCAGAAAAATATATTTTCTCAAAGGATCTTAAAGAGGCAGAAAAGCATGCTCAGTTTTCTTAATAGTCCCAAGTCTCCCTCCCCCAAGCAGAAACCAGCTCTGTAGAAATGCAGATGTAAATAATCCAGGAAGGTTGGAGGCCCCCAGCTAGAAGCTTAGGAAGACAAAGACACCTAAAATCTACATACCCCACCCAAACTCTAAAACAGGACATAATAGGATTAACCCACAGATACCAAAGGGCACGCTCAGACTCAGGTCAAAGTTCATGCCACACGAACAACTCCAAACAAAAGGCTCCAGAAGGTACAAAAAACCCACTCCCTATATGTGCTTGCTGTCTTTTCTTCCAGAGCCATCTTCCTTGTCTGGCTCTCCTCTCCAATAAACTGCAACCTTCTTTCTAAAGCAGTCGCCATGTTGTTTATTCCCGGCTTGGACTGAACCATGATGAAGACTTTTCCTTCAACAGAACAATATCTTCAAGAGAAAGAAGTTTCCTGAGGATGGGCTCCAGCACAAGTCCAAAAGCTCAGAAGATTAAACTCTGGTCCTGGTGACTGACCCAAATTGGATCCTGCAACATTATCCTGGGACACATATATTCGCCTTCACTGGCAATATCTCCAGTTCCCAACATTTACAGATTATCCGGAACATCGTGGTTAATGGTATCAAAGACTCCTGAGAAATATCACAGTCTTTCTTTCCAGGTCCCATTGTCAGTCATCACAGCAACAACCAAAGTCCCATTGCCATCCCTGATATTAGACTGTTAGGGATCCAGTTTAAGCTACTTCTTCCAAGTCCTTCTTCAGATGAGTCTCAAGCATCTTCCCCCCCAAAACTGAAAGTTGGAGATGAAGCAGGAGTGGTCTAATGTTGCTGAATCTAGAAGTGGCTTGTTCAGGAGAATGAACAGCATCACCTCTTTCAAATCAATCAGCTTCATGCCCTCTCTGGAACGAATTCACCACTCCCACGTTCCATCTTCCAGTCTCTGTCCTGGCAGCTTAAAAAAGGCCGAAAGACACGATTATATTGCAAGGATTTGGTCCAGATCCTGCCCATTCACAGAAACACACAAATGCCAGTTGATTTCTCAATGGGTTTAGCCCAAGGCCCGTTAAGATAAAAACTATCACCAAAAAATTGCAGCAGACCCAGTGATGGGATTCAGCCAGTTCGCACCAGTTCGGCAGAACCGGTAGCTAATTTTTTGTTGCCCAGGCCCAGAATGAACTTCTGGAAGCGGCATCCACACAGAGAACCGGTTGTTCACATATATGAATCCCACCACTGAGCAGACCCCGCCCAAAAAAGCTAGTTATGATCCAGTTTTGAAGTTATGATGTCCAGCCCCCCACTGGCACCTGACTGTAATTTGATGTTCAGCAACCAAACTAATTTGCAGCACTCCACAGTCACGTGACTGAAATGTACAATTTCCCCCCCCCCCGGAAACCGACATTTTGTTCCAGTCTCCAGGAAAATAATGCCCCATAGCAAACAGTGAGTTTGTTTCACAACCACCCAATTTGCTAAACAGCCACTGTGTTCTCTTAACAACTGTTGCAAAGAAGGTAGTAAAATCACGACCGTCACCACTTATGACCAAACTGCCAAGCACAATTATGATCATAAGTTGAAGACTACCTCAAGAAAAATATCAAGGAAAAAGAAAGTTGCAGAAAGTTGCAGTGATCTTTAAGATGCCATAAGGCGAATTACAAGGTATAGTAAAGGTGGTACCTTGCTCAATAGCAGTAACTGTGAGAGGGATCTTGGAGTCCTAGTGGACAATCACTTAAATATGAGCCAGCAGTGTGCTGCAGCTGCCAAAAAAGCCAACACAGTGCTGGGCTGCATTAACAGAGGGATAGAATCAAGATCACGGGAAGTATTAATACCACTTTACAATGCCTTGGTAAGGCCACACTTGGAATACTGCATCCAGGTTTGGTCACCACGATGTAAAAAAGATCTTGAGACTCTAGAAAGAGTACAGAGAAGAGCAACAAAGATGATCAGGGGACTGGAGGCTAAAACATTTAAGGAACGGTTGCTGGAATTGGGTATGTCTAGTTTAATGAAGAGAAGGACGAGGGGGGGACATGATAGCAGTGTTCCAGTATCTCAGGGGCTGCCACAAAGAAGAGGGAGTCAAGCTATTCTCCAAAGCACCTGAAGGCAGGACAAGAAGCAACGGATGGAAACTAATCAAGGAGAGAAGCAACCTAGAACTAAGGAGAAATTTCCTGACAGTTAGAACAATTCATCAGTGGAACCACCTGCCTCTAGAAGTTGTGAGTGCTCCAACACTGGAAATTTTTAAGAAGAGACTGGACAGCCATTTGTCTGAAATGGTATAGGGTTTCCTGCCTGAGCAGGGGGTTGGACTAGATGACCTCCAAGGTCCCTTCCAACTTTATTATTATTATTATTATTATTATTATTATTATTATTATTATTATTATTATTATTATTATTATTATTATTATTATTATTATTATTATTATTATTATTATTATTATTATTATTATTATTATTGTTGTTGTTGTTGTTGTTGTTGTTGTTGTTGTTGTTGTTGTTGTTATTACTTTGCTGTTGGTATCCAAACATATTGGTTTCTCAGTTATTATAATATTTTATAGTACCCATCTGTAAATTTATTTCAGTATGGTCTATATAAAATCAAAAATGGCAGAATACATGATATAATATCACCTTTACAGTGAATATTTTATAATTCTCAGATTACTCTTTTTTTTTCTGCGTAGCATGAAGGTTGCAGTGTTTGCACAATACAATTGCAGTAGTTCTCTCCTATTCTTTGTTGTTGTTGTTGTTGTTTTAATCACCCGACCTTGTTGCTGTCCTTCTTGCAGGTCTTTATAGGAAAGAAAATGCACACAATGGTTTGGTTTGTCTCTCTCTTCTAAATGCACTTAAGAAAATGACACAGATGTGATAAAAACACGGCAAGAAGCAGGGGGACACTTTTCAATAAAAGCTTTAATTACGTGCATGCAGCATTATGTTTCCTAGCTTGAATTTGCTTATTGCACAGATAGATTTGCAAAGGCTTCCAGGTTGTAAAGAGAGAAAGAGAGGGGGAAAAACTCAAGAATATACCATATCAAGGCCATTTCTAAGTATAGAAAAGAATATGGACAAAAAAAATATTCTTCTTTTGTAGTGATTTTTCAAACTATGTTTCAGGGCACCCTAGTGGTTGTAGATATTCTTTTAAAAATCAAACTACTATGTTGGATATATTAACTATACAGTAATATGAACCATAAAGAAGGGCACTAATGCCTCTTGATCTTAAATCTAAATCATCAGGCTTTGACTGATTACACCTTAACCTATTGAAAGAATGACTTGATACTCTGGCAGAATCCTTACACAGTTATTGTTCAGAAATTTTGGAGCACGGGAAAGTGCCCAGATGATTAAAGAAGAGCAAACATCTATTATATCTTCAAAAAGTGGGGAATAAAAGATATCTAGCAAATTTTGGACCAATCATTCTGGTATCTATAGCTTGAAGAATTCCATAGCTATCCATCTGCAACCATCTTGAAAGCGGTGCAAAATTGGAACTTCAAAACCAATGCAAAAGTAACCTTTGGGGGAGTCTGTCATAACTTTGTCTGGTGGCTAAGTGACCGGTCGTAATTCGAGGACTACCTGTAGAATAGTGTTCGCTATTCTAGATTTTTGCGAATTTTCAAGAGCTAGCTAGGTATAACTTTAGACTGTCTTATCAATAGTGGACACTGAACGTACTAGATTTAGTAGGACATTGATGGAATCTCCAAAAAGATGATGATGATGATGATGATGATGATGATGATGATGATGATGATGATGATGATGATGATGATGATAATAATAATAATAATAATAATAATAATAATAATAATAATAATAATAATAATAATAATAATAATAATAATAATAATAATAATAATAATAATAAAGTTGGAAGGGACCTTGGAGGTCATCTAGTCCAAACCCCTGCTCAGGCAGGAAACCCTATACCATTTCGGACAAATGGCTGTCCAGTCTCTTCTTAAAAACTTCCAGTGTTGGAGCATTCACCGCTTCTGGAGGCAGGTTGTTCTACTGGTTAATTGTTCTAACTGTCAGGAAATTTCTCCTTAGTTCTAGGTTGCTTCTCTCTTTGGTTAGTCTCCATCTGTTGCTTCTTGTCCTGCCTTCAGGTGCTTTGGAGAATAGCTTGACTCCCTCTTCTTTGGGGCAGCCCCTGAGATATTGGAACACTGCTATCATGTCCCCCTCGTCCTTCTCTTCATTAAACCAGACATACCCAATTCCAGCAACCGTTCCTTATATGTTTTAGCCTCCAGTCCCCTGATCATCTTTGTTGCTCTTCTCTGTACTCTTTCTAGAGTCTCAACCACTTTTTTACATCGTGGTCCAATAATTAGCTCATTGGATTCCCCAAGTTAATAATGAAATCATCCATGGGAAGAAATGCCCAATAAACAATACTAGGAACACCTTTATTTTATTTTAATCAAATGTAATATTGGTGGGGATGGAAAGAAGAAATGGGGAGAAGGCAGAAATATTTTTTTTAGCAGGCAAAAACAAGATCATTGTTTAAAAGTTAATTTCTGTCTTTCAAGAAGTTTAGTGCTGACGATAACTTAGATAATATGACTCACAAACATTGACAAGGCCATAAAGCCAAAGGCTATGGAAAAATTAGCCCTAACTTGTTGCTAAAGCTTTATCCATCAGGTCAAAAGCTTTGCTACATTCCTTTTTAATTTGCATAATGATCAGTTGAGAATGCTGGTCCTGTACTTGAAGCTTAGTTGCATTTTGTGCAATTAAAGGAAGGGAATTAATGCGATGTCACCACAAAAGCATGGTCTGAAGGGGACAGGAGAGTTTAATGAGGTCTCATAAAATAAAGTGGTCAGGTGTATGTCTCCACACATTTTTTTTCCAGAAAAAAGAGTGATTGGTTTTACAGCTGGAATGGCAAGATTAAAGTCAGAGACCTTTAGCCTCTGCTCCACCAGATCTGACTAGAAGCTAGCCTTGTGGTCTGAGAGTGGTTGGCCACATAAAATATCCAAGCCATAGGACCTCAATTTCCACACTATTACCTTAATTATTCTCCAACTCTTGTTCTCTGAACCATCACGATACCAGACGAACCCAGAAAATCCCAAGACATGTTTGGTTTCAGGAATAGAATAGAATAGAATAGAATAGAATAGAATAGAATAGAATAGAATAGAATAGAATAGAATAGAATAGAATAGAATAGAATAGAATAGAATAGAAAAGAAAATATAGAATGGAACGGAACGGAACAAAACAGAACAGAACAGAACAGAAAAGAACAGAAAAGAACAGAAAAGAACAGAACAGAACAGAACAGAATAGAATAGAATAGAATAGAATAGAATAGAATAGAATAGAATAGAATAGAATAGAATAGAATAGAATAGAATAGAATAGAATAGAATAGAATAGAATAGAATAGAAAATATGTAATGGAATGTAATGGAATGGAATGGAATAGAATAGAATAGAATAGAATAGAATAGAATAGAATAGAATAGAATAGAATAGAATAGAATAGAATAGAATAGAATAGAATAGAATAGAATAGAATAGAATAGAATAGAATAGAATAGAAAATATGGAATGGAATGGAATGGAATGGAATGGAATGGAATGGAATGGAATAGAATAGAATAGAATAGAATAGAATAGAATAGAATAGAATAGAATAGAATAGAATAGAATAGAAGCTGGAAGGGACCTTGCAGGTCTTCTAGTCCAGCCCCTTGCTGAAGCAGGAGGACCGTCCTATACCATCTCAGACAGGTGATTGTCCAGTCTCTTGATGGATGCTAAGAACAGAACTACATACACTTCATCAGTAGTGGCTTAAGAAAAATTAGAGAAAGGGAGGAGAAGGTGACCTTGGTTTGATCAAGTTGAGGGAAACCAGAGAATCTGACTTACATCACGAAGAGCCACGGTGGCACAGTAGTTAGAATGCAATATTGAAGCTTGACTCTGCCAGGAGTTCGATCCTGACCGCTCAAGGTTGACTCAGGTCATTAAAATGAGGACCCAGATTATTGGGGGCAATAGGCTGACTCTGTAAACTGCTTAGAGAGGGCTGTAATGCACTATGAAATGATATATAAGTCTAAGTGCTATTGCTATCTAATTAAATTTTCCTGCCAAAATTCCAATCCTAGACTTAAGTCCCAAGATTGGCACAACCCTAGAGTTGAGGTGAAATTTCAATTTGTCTAAAGCCTGAGCTAATTGCTGACCACTGATTCTTCTTCTGAGCCTGATGGATGAGTAAGTAGTGTGACTCAATCAAGTACAGCTTCCTATGACAAGGAGAATATTTTTCCCTTTTGTGACTTGCACAGATGATGCAAAAGTGATTGACATTCCAGTAAAGGAGAGTATTTGTAGCTGAGGGTTGACATGATGCTCTCTGAGCTTGGTTGTTGTCCACCCTCCTGTCCAGTGACTATGCTCACCCAGATGGGCATAGATAAACTCCAAGATTAACATCAGATCAACAATCAAGAAGTAAACAATACCCCAGTCAAGGAACAGCCAAACAAGCTAACAATAAACAGCCCAACCAAAGAATCTCTAAGACCACCTCCACCAACACTGACAGGGCAAGACACTAGAATATAAAGTGAAAGCAAGCCCCACTCCTTACTAGCACTGATGATATTACCTAGTCTGGTAATGAAATGTCTGCAAGAAAACAACCAACATCAGAGAACACTAAGGACCCCTGATTGACATTCATTTGCAATGGCGCTAAAATCTGGCACCATGGTTTACTTTAATTAAGCTAGTCCAACTTTTGCAAGGTTTTTGTTGTTGTTGTTGTTTTGCATTTTAGCTTGCAAACAAGAGTTGAAAGGACTTTTTTACTTGTTTTTTTTTCCCATTCTTCCTTTCTCACCTAATAGCAAAAGTTTTTAATTGCTTTGTCCCTATGCAAGCCTTTTCACATTGCTTCAGCTTGGTTTTGGGAAATGCTAGAACCAGGAACATTAATCTTTCATTTTCAGGCCACACAAAGAGGCAAACTCCCTATTTTACCCCTGAGCGTTACTCAAAATAAATTAGCTTCTTCCCCACCCAAATTTTGCCAGCTGATTCACAAAGCAGAATTATGCCGACACTCTTGAACTGGGATTTCTTAAGGATTCTCTGCTCCAGGCAAAAAGTCACAATTCCATAAGACAGAGGGTCAAGAGATAAGATTGGGGGGGGAGGGGGGCTAAGTAGGCAAAATAATAGAAATGGTCATTTTAAAAAATCAGTTCTCTTCAACAAGTCATCCCTTTGTCTTGAAGAATGAACAGCCCTTCCTCTGTTTGGGAGAAAGATTAAAATAGGATTGGAAACAAAGCAAGTTTCTATGTACTATTTAAATCTTGGCCAGGAAGCAAATGGCAAGGACAGAGACAATTGCAAACTTCAGTAAAGCTTTGGGATGTTGGGAATATCAAGGAAAATAAGGCCTGGTTGTATAAAAGTTCTCCTGATGGAAATAATTTCCAAGTCTTTGGGAACCACTGAGAGCACTTCCAACTTAATACAGGTTTATTTATGCACATTTCACCAATTTTATTATTATGACTAATGCAATTTCTAGCAATAACTTCTCTAAAAGGTGATGGCCCAGTCTCTGTGTGAAATTTGCTCAACCTGTACAGTCAAAGTTCAACTCCAACGATCCTTATAGAAAGCCCAGCCCATGAGTTTGGAGGATACCAGATTGTCAAATGTATAAACTGCACCCAGGAAAGATTAACTTCTATTTATTTATTTGTTTTACATCCACTTTGTTTGTGAAAGACATCCCAGAAATATAACAGAATAACAGAGTTGGGAAGGACTTTGGAGATCTTCTAGTCCAACCCCCTGCTCAGTCAGGATACCTTATATCATTTCAGACAAAGGGTTGTCCAATCTCTTCTTAAATATCTCCAGTGTTGGAGCACCCGCAACTTCTGGAGGCAGGTTGTTCCACTGATTAATTGTTCTAACTGTCAGGAAATTTCTCCTTAGTTCTAGATTGGAGATCTCCATTGCTTCTTTGCTTCTTGTCCTTCCTTCAGGTGCTTTGCAGAATAGGTTGACCTCCTGTTCTTTGTGGCAGCCCCTTAGATTTTGGAACACTGCTATCATGTCACCCCTAGTCCTTCTTTTCATTAAGTAGGAAATATATGTCCTCAGACCTTTATATTTCTTGTTGTGTGTCACCTGAACTGGAAACTTTTAAAACGATTGTATTTATTTCTTCTCTTCAGAGGGGCAAAGAAGTAGAATTTGATAAAGTGTAGATTCCTCTAGAGCAAAGCTTTTAACCCTCAGGAAGTGGACATGGTTTTCAGGGCTGCTAACTCAGCTTCCAGTTGAGTAAAACCATGCCCTTCCTGGTTTGTGAAGGCCATGCAGGAGGTGATGTGGTTGGGTCCATGTACTCATATCTCTTTCGATGAGAGAGAAGGTGGCATTGAAAGAGGTTCATAACTGAACCTAACAAGTCTAGACAATTTTCATCCGTTCGCCAATCTCTCTTTTGAGAGGACGTTCATTGAGAAGGTAATTGGGTTGCTGCTTCAAAGGTCCCTTCCTGTCAAGTTTTGACCCAAAACATAATACTAAGACAGCATTGGTCATACTTACTGAGGATCTCTGGTGGAGCTGGGGTAGAAGCGATGCAACAATCCAGGTTCCTCTCATTGAGTGTTGACGCTATCAAGCACCGTAGATTTCTGGACCACCTGCAAGGATTAGGAGTGAGATGATGTGATGGAATCTCCAGCTAGACTGGAGGGAGGTGCAAAGAAGGGGGCAAGTTTAGAGCTTTTCCCCTGCAGAAAGTGACACAAGGCTGACCTCCCCCAGAATCGTTGCAGCCTTATCTTAGCATTCCCACAGGAATGCAGTCAGTCTGGCGAGATTCTTGTAACATAGATGACAAGCAATAACTTTCTGTTTGAGACTCCTAATGAGTGATTATGGTCACTTTCACCTGACAGAGATATGAAATTCCAGTGGTTTTCCTCCTTTCTCTGTGGTCAGATCCAGTCACTGTTGGCCACTGGAGGAAGCCATCATCAGTTTAGAACCAGGTATCATCCATAAACTGATAATACTTGACTGTACATCTCAATCTCTCCAGGCCTTGTTTCAGTGTCTGGAAGTTATGTGAGTTTGGATGGAGGAAAAAGCCCAATATTTGGGCTACTCAAGTCCAGGTTTGTTCCATCCTTTAATCAGAATGGGATTACACTTCCCTTTTTTTTAAAATCGGTACACAATTTGGAGATTTCCTTGGATTCTCAGCTGTGGATAGGAAGGCCTTCAGACAAATTCATTTAGTGCATCAATTGCACCCATACCTGGACTCGGAAGCCCTTATACTTTGATCATGGTAGAAGACCATGAAGACTATGAAGAAAATATGTGGCAACCATTAGGGAAACATGAACTAAAACTGGAAAAGAGGAAAGGGTGAGAAAGAAACTCGAGATTTTCCCACTGTGTGTTATACAGTATAAAAGGGCAAGAATAAGAAATATTGCCAGGTTTTCAAGATTGTATTATTGTAGCCTACATCAAGAAAGCAGAGTCCTAGTATTTTTGTGGCATCTCTTTCTTGATCTGGTCTACCTTAAACAATTGACAGTCACCACATGTCTGGACTATTGCAATATGCTCTACATAGGACTGCCCTTAAAGACTATTCAGTAGTTCCAGCTAGTCCAGATTGAAACAGTAAAGAAAGTTATGGGCACAGTATAATATGCCTACCTAGTATATCTAAAGAGAAATTTCCTGACAGTTAGAACAATTAATCAGTGGAACGGCTTGCCACCAGAAGTTGTGAATGCTCCAACACCGGAGGTTTTTAAGAAGAGACTAGACAAACATTTGTCTGAAATGGTATAGGGTCTCCTGCTTGAGCAAGGGGTTGGACTAGAAGACATCCAAGATCCCTTCCAACTCTATTATTATTATCATCATCATCATCATCATCATCATCATTGGTATTAGTATTAGTATCTGCTTGTGAACAGAAAGTTAGGAAAGCAGAAGTTGGAAGAAACAAAGGAAGGAGTTATTCCAGCCACATGGACTTTGCTTGCCTTCAGGCTACATTGTGATAATTTATGAGAACTAGCAGCCCGTGACAAAGATCTCACAGAACATGTGAGAATGACTGTCCTAAAATTTGTTCCTCTGTTTCTCCCAGTTTCTCCAGTTTCTCCCAGCTTTTGCCCATTTTTCTCTTTTGCCTGTGAGAAAGTTTCAGTTCTGTATTTCTCTATTTTGTATTCTTATGAAATCTTTTCGGGTTTTGGAAAACCCTCCACATCTTCATTCCCTTTCTAGAGAGGTTTGCCAACAAATTCAGTTGAGGTTTTCTAAAGAGCTGGTTAGAGTTCTTTAGGCAGGCATTGTAATAGCTGTTCAATTTCCTTTTCGCCTAAGTGATATATCACTTTTCCTATTAAGCTTCAATTTGCTTAAGCATTGGCAGCATCAGTGAGCAAGTTCTGTTTTAATTAGACAGGTACTAAAGAGTCTCGTGATAAGTCTGAATGTTCACTAGCCGTGAGGGAAAAAAATGTTTTTATAATATGATGCGTGGCTGATAGGGATATCAGAGAGAGACAGGGCACCTCAGGGGCTCCTTTTCCAAATTTTACTTGCAGAAGATGAAGCCACTGTGGTCCAAGTTTAGTCTAGGTCCTGGAAGAAACATGAGAAGTCATGGTGGCGCAGTGGTTCGAATGCAGTATTGCAGGCTAAATCACAGCTCACTGCCAGGAGTTCGATCCTGACCGGCTCCAGGTTGACTCAGCCTTCCATCCTTCCATCCTTCCGAGGACTCAGATTGTTGGGGGCAATATGCTGACTCTATAAACTGCTTAGAGAGGGCTGTAAAAGCACTGTGAAGTGGTGTATAAGTGTTTTTGCGAGTGCTAAGTCATCGCACGATCTGGGGCCAATCATTCTCTCTCAGATCAACCTCCTGAGACATCACAACCTATCATATGAATCAGTTTTTATTGCACAGTTCTTCATCAATGATTTGGACGAAGATATTAAGAGGATGCTCAGCAAAGTTGCAGACGATATAGAAGTGAGAAAAGTAGGCATAGTTATAAATGCACAGTTATAGAATAGGTGGTACCTGGCTCAACTGTTGCAACTGTGGGAGGGGTCTAGGTGTCCTAGTGGATAATCACTTAAGTATGAGCCAGCCGTGTGCTGCAGCAGCTACCAAAAAAGCCAATGCAATCCTAGCTTGCATCAACAGAGGGATAATTTCAGGATCACGTGAAGTGATAGTACCGCTTTATACTAGACTGGTGAGATCACACTTGGAATACGGTGTCCAACTCTGGTCACCATGATACAAAGAAGATGTTTAGACCCTAGGAAGAGTGCAAAGAAAAGCAACGAAGATGCTAAGGTAAGGAAGGTAGGTAAGAAAAAATTGCATGTGTGAATGTTCTCCTGAGCAGGAAAAAGAAATATTTGGGACAAGTCTAAAAGCTTTCCTCAAATAGATAATTCTATATGTATGATAAATGAACATTTTTCATTGGGGAATATTAACTCACACACCGGAGTGAGATGTTCTGTGGAAATACACACACACACACACACACACACACACACACACACATTATATATATACTAATACTAATCATGACATTTCCTACTGTATTTGTATCAGGCGTATGGTATCAAATACATATTTGTAACATTCCCATAGTAAGGTGTAATCATAAAAGATGGAGAAATTGCTGTACTTTTTAACTCCTAAAGATTTAACTGCTATGCTTTTTAGACTTTACTCGACTAACCTGACTCCTTTAGGGCAGGCTGAGATATAACAGACAAAATCAAACTGGAGATCATCCTAATAATCATGTAGCCATAAGAAAGAAAGAAAGAAAGAAAGAAAGAAAGAAAGAAAGAAAGAAAGAAAGAAAGAAAGAAAGAAAGAAAGAAAGAAAGAAAGAAAGAAAGAAAGAAAGAAAGAAAGAAAGAAGGAAAGAAAGAAGGAAGGAAGGAACGGAAGGAAGGAAGGAAGGAAGGAAGGAAGGAAGGGAAGGAAGGAAGGAAGGAAGGAAGGAAGGAAGGAAGGAAGGAAGGAAGGAAGGAAAGAAAGAAGGAAGGAAGGAAGGAAGGAAGGAAGGAAGGAAGGAAGGAAGGAAGGAAGGAAGGAAGGAAGGAAGGAAGGAAGGAAGGAAAGCAAGAAGGAAGGAAGAAGGAAGGAAGGAAAGAAAGAAGGAAGGAAGAAAGGAAGGAAAGAAAGAAGGAAGGAAGGAAGGAAGGAAGGAAGGAAAGGAAGGAAGAAGGAAGGAAGGAAGGAAGGAAGGAAGGAAGAAGGAAGGAAGAAGGAAGGAAGGAAGGAAGGAAGGAAGGAAGGAAGGAAGGAAGGAAAGAAAGAAGGAAGGAAGGAAGGAAGGAAGGAAGGAAAGAAAGAAGGAAGGAAGGAAGGAAGGAAAGAAAGAAGGAAGGAAGGAAGGAAGGAAGGAAGGAAGGAAGGAAGGAAGGAAGGAAGGAAGGAAGGAAGGAAGGAAGGAAGGAAGGAAGGAAGGAAGGGAGAGATGTATAACCATCTTTATGAGCCGACATATAAAATGTAAACCCCCAGATTCCTATAAAGTCCTAGCATAGTTAAGACCAGCTGAGTTGTATTATATTTGCTAGACATTTATTCTCTCATAGTGATGAATTCTTCCATCTTCCAAGAAACTTTTTAGAATAGCATGTGAACAGCTTTTGGAGAAGTAACCCAGTTTGCCTTTGAATGGTGTGAAGAATCAGAAACAACAGCCCAGTGTTACTTGCCCATTCATTTAATGAGTTACTTGTTGTTCTCAAGACATAGTTTTCAGGAACAAACGCTTCCTTTTGTTCAACTGTTCTTCTGTCCTGGTGATAGCTGAATCATAAGACACTGGGAATGAATAAAAACAATAAAACTCACCAGGGCCAAAATTTTGTATCATATGAATTTTGTATTTACAGAAACTGGTCATGTGTAACCTTTCCTGAAGCAAAATGGAGAGAAATCTGAAGATATTTCAGATTTTTGGAGGATATTCAGGAATGAATAAAGAACTTAAGACATTGTCGCTTGCTGTCTTTCACGTTTTCAAACTTTATGGACATTGTCTCATATTGACTACTAGTATAAATGCTGTGGGAATCCAGCACTTTGCAAAGGATTCTGGGACACCACCTAGAGTAATAATAATAATAATAATAATAATAATAATAATAATAATAATAATAATAATAATAATAATAATAATAATAATAATAATAATAATAATAATAATAATAATAATAATAATAATAATAATAAAGTTGGAAGGGACCTTGGAGGTCATCGAGTTCAACCACCTGCTCAGGCAGGAACCCTATACCAGACGTGGCTTGTGCAGAGTTCTGGCTAAACTCTGGCTAAATATTACACAGGAAGAAATGGGTACAGTGACAAAACCCACGAGCTGGTTGACTTTTGTAGAAAATCAAAAACTTTTGACAAAACTGCTAACTAGCTGTTTCAGAGCAAATCTCTGGTAAACTTTTATTTTTTGCCATATGAGATAGTGTGAAGAGGATGTTACATTCACGTTGAAAAGGCTTGCTAACTGTTTTCTGAATACCATTCAAGATATTGGCTTTAATCTCTAAATCTTAAATCTTGACTGACTGTGTGTTGGCATGACACACTGAACCACAAATTAGCCAGCTGCATTTTAATTTGGCATGTTGTGACTTATAGTTTAGTATGTGATGCAAATCCAGGCAATTTGGCTAAGCTGAGTAAACCACAGTTAAGTTAACCAGAGGTGATAGAGGAACAGAATTTCTGAGAACCATCTCAGTGTGGACACATCTGGATATTCATATTAGCAGAAGAAGACCTCCTGAAGATGTCCACAATTTTAAAAGTGTGACAAGGAGACTTTCTCCTGTAGGTATCCACTCCTCAGGAGTTGTGTCAGCCTCCATTCTTTTTTCCAGGAATCATATTAAGATCTTCCTCCTCAGGCAGACTTTTCAAGAAGTGACTTTGAATGCCTTTGATTTTGAAACACTTCTGTTGTGCTTTGGCCTTATTTAATTACATTTTTAGTTTTAGATTTATTAGGTGATTTGTCTGCTCTGCAGACAGAAGGTGCTGGCCTAGAAACCAAGAGACAGTGAGTTCTGCCTTAGACCTGAACACTGGTTGGGCAATTTTGGGCCAATCACCAGGCAATAGTGATTTCTAGTCCCACCTTAGGCATGAAAGCCAGTTGGAAGGCTTTGGCCCAATCACCAAAGGAGGGTGAGTTCTAGTCCCGCCTCAGTCATGAAAGCCAACAGGGTGACTTTGGACCAATCACCAGGCAACGGTGAGATCTAGTCCCACCTTAGGCATGAAAGCCAGTTGGAAGGCCTTGGGCCAATCACCAAAGGAGGATGAGTTCTAGTCCTGCCTCAGTCATGAAAGCCAACAGGGTGACTTTGGGCCAATCACCAGGCAATGGTGAGTTCTAGTCCCACCTTAGGCATGAAAACCAGTTGGAAGGCTTTGGCCCAATCACCAAAGGAGGGTGAGTTCTAGTCCCGCCTCAGTCATGAAAGCCAATAGGGTGACTTTGGGCCAATCACCAGGCAATGGTGAGTTCTAGTCCCACCTTAGGCATGAAAGCCAGTTGGAAGGCTTTGGCCCAATCACCAAAGGAGGGTGAGTTCTAGTCCCGCCTCAGTCATGAAAGCCAACAGGGTGACTTTGGGCCAATCACCAGGCAACGGTGAGTTCTAGTCCCACCTTAGGCATGAAAGCCAGTTGGAAGGCTGGGTGACTTTGGGCCAATCACCAGGAGTTTATGAGTTCTAATCCTGCTTTAGGCCTGAAAGCTGGCTGGATAACTTTGGGCCTGTCATTCTTTTGCAACCCAACCGACCTCACAGGGTTCTTGTTTTGGGAAAAATAGGAGAAGGAAGGAGTATTATGTATGTTCGCCATCTTGAGTTTCTTATAAAAAAAATAAAGGCAGGATTAAAAAAAATATAATAAATTAATAAATAACACACATAAAAAATATTCACCTTCTCTGAGATAAGGTCCTACTAAAGTCTATGGAGTTGACTTCAGAATAATCTACTAGCTGCCACCCCGGATAACTGTGTCTGTGTATAAGCTTGTGCGTACAATAAAACAGTGAGAAGTGACTTTTAGTTGTTTAGCCAGCTTCTACTATCTATTGTAATAATCCTACTTCCTCCATTAGAAGAAGGGATGACGGATCATTGATTTCTTCCCCGCTCTGAATCTCAATTCCCCAATCAAAATCACCACCACGAGTAATTCAGCCGTTTCCCAAATATTTAAAGTCAACTACCTATGAATGGTCTCATCTTCCCCCAGATGCAGACATCTGTCTGCGTTTCTCTCTCACCATAGAGACAGTCCGTGTTTCCATTCCTTCCCCCGCAGGTACAAATGGGCCTGCAATTGGTTCCCACCGGGGAAGAAATAGAGGAATAATCATAACAAAAATTGCTGTCACAATGGATCCCCAAAAGCAAAGTATCTGATGAGTATCCTTGATTTTTTTTTTTTTAACAGCTGTGGTAGATGGCAAGAGACTGCATTGAACGGCATGCACTTCTCTGCTTTTTTTCATCAGGCAAGTAGGGAGAGAAAGCTCCCTAGAAATTTATCACAAAGGGCTAAAAATCAATATTACATACTGATTAAGATGCTGGACTTTGACCACGGAAGCTAAGAGTTCAAATTCTCTTCTAGCTATAAAAGAGACTTGAGCTTGTGGGTTTGTTTTTTGCATTTAGCAAAACTGTTTAAGGAAGCTATCAGAGGATACAATAAGTCAGTGGCAAACTGTTATGGTTGGTTTTATTTTTTACTTATAGATAGGAGACTATGCTTGTAGACTTTTATGTTTCAGATGTCAGGAGAGCTTGTCTGATCTCAAACTGCCTGTATCTTCATAGGATAAGGAGGGGACCTATCTGTTATATCTTTTCAAAACTGCAGAAGCGTTTTGCTCTACTATTATCAATTGCTTTAAAAGGGAAATTGGACCCAGGTGTTTCAATCAATGAGAGGCTAACCAGGTGTGATTGTGGGAGGTCCTGCCTTATTTAAAGAACAGAATTCTGGGTATTTGCTATTAGTCTCAACTTTACAACACACAATTTGGAAGTGTGTCATGGCTTGAGCAAGGGAGATTTCTGAGCACCTCCAAAGTATAGTTGTTGACGCTTCACAGGCTGGAAAACAAAACGTACTGAAAAGAGTTTCACATACTTTTGCCACATCTGTAAGAATTGCTAAGCATAAATTAATGAGGTAACTAGATCCATTAAAATAATATCAGATAAAACACAGGGGTGCACAGTGTTTGAACTCAAAAACACTGTTCGGAACATTCATTTCTTTTAAAGTTTTGCTCTGAGCTCAAGACAAAACGGCAATATTTTTTTTTTACAAATTGTTTCAAGGGAACAATGGAACTTAAAAAAAAAGTCTTTATGCCCTCAATGTTATGCTAGGTCAACTAAAATAGAATTGGGGGGGGGGGCAGTATGATCCATGTAGAGTACTTTCTGCCAGTGAACTTATTGGAAAATTGGATAAGGGATGAGGGTTTTTTTCAATATTTGTCTTTAAATTTTCATAGTGAAAATGGAACTTATGCAGCTATAATTGCAAAGGAATTGCAATTAGGAGTGAAAAATGTTTTAGGAACCATTTGGATGGCATACATGTTTGAAACAAACAGATTAATAATTGTGGACATCTTCAGTCATTCAGACCCTTTGAAATTCAGCGGTTTGGAATTTACAAGATGAATATTATCCATTTGAGCGGGATACAGGCAGAAGCCGTTTCACCGCTTAGACTCGCTTATAGACCAAGCTGCTGTGTATCTTGATGCAGATAAAGATTTTAAACACTTTTTAACCTCAGCCTTATACAGAACACATGATAACAGTTGTGACATACTTGGATGTCAAGATAGCCTGAATTAATGTGGCACAGAAATTGTGGTATGATTTATATTGCTTTCCCTCATAATCCCTGGTTCCGTTAAATCTAATGAACCCTCCTGTTTTATGCATGACTTGATTAATTTTTAATTGTTATGCTATTTTCATATTGAGATTTATATGTATGTTTATGCAACTGCTTACAGGCATCAGCTGAAGAAAGTACACACATTTCAGAACCAGGTAGAGCAAGTACCTGCTTACCAAATGATAATGTTAAGGAGCAGGCATTGTTTTTATGTTGGTGTTAGCATTATTGTGTTACTGTTGTTATAATTTCAAGGCCATATTTTAGGGTGAAGCCATTCAAAGGTGACACGGATTCAAAATGAACGCATAAGATGTTGAAAAACAATCTACTCTTCCCCATAAAAGGCAGTAATGAAAAACAGACGTATAAAACTTCTTACAATCCAGTCCAACACTCATATAAAACTAATTAAATCATGAATATTCCCAACATATTCAGTGATTTCCCTCTTCAGTCAATCTTAACTGTGGGAGCATGCAACTCCCAATTTTAGAGGCATGGTGGTTATTTAAAATGTTTCTGCAAGTTAGTGTTGAACTCTTGTTGTTGTTTTTGTTAACAAAAATAGGTTCTGCATTGTGAGGCTTAAGAAAAATGCCTGTGGAGATTCTCAGTCATCCAGGTCATGGTTGTCCCAAAGGCGCTTTTTCAAGAGGCAACTGGACTTTCTTGTTTTTCTTTGAAGACGTTTTGCTTCTCATTCAAGAGCTGAAAAAAGCTGCTTCAGCTCTTGAAGAAAGATTTGGAAATGGCTTGGTATGCTTTGTACCTTGAAAGGGTGTCACAAATATTCAAAAATAAGAAATAAATGTGTTTCTAGAACTCTCTCCTTCAATATAGATTGCCAGGATAAAAGACCATTTCATCTTAATAGACTTCACTTGTAAAAATTAATTTCTATTATTATTATTATTATTATTATTATTATTATTATTATTATTATTATTATTATTATTATTATTATTATTATTATTATTATTATTATTATTATTATTGCTTGACCGATCTCTATTATTTTTTAATTATTATTTTCTTCACACAATCCAATGTTTCGACTGGATTTGGCATTTTTATCCACAAATCAAGACCTTTACCAGGACCTGAGATAGGCTGGTGTTATTGTTTGAAGATGTTGAATTATTATATTAATCCATTAATTAGTAATTAGTAATACAATAATAATAATGCTATTATTACTATATTATTAATAGTAATATTAGAGGAACTAAAAAAAGATTGTGAAGAAGGAAGAGATTGATTCTCATAAAAAGCTTTTTTTTTTTAAGGTCTAGTGAGTCGGAGTGGGTGACTATAATAAATTTAATGAAATAAACACATAAATAAATAAACCAACTTCTAATTTTAGTGTAGGGAAAAAAATGTATATCCAGCAATTATTTACACTTCCAGAAATTCCGTTCCCAAAGATTAGTAGATTATTTTGCAATGTCTTCAGAAAGTGCTGGTTCTGTTGTCTGCTTTTTAAATTAATAAATTGCTCAGCAAAATAATGAACTGCCCTAAGTATACTAGAGTCCAGAAAAACAAATAGATAAGATTTTTTTTTTCTTACAACCTCTCAACAGGCTGCTTAGCTGACCTACAGGCAATTTTTCTGTCCAAGTTAACATTTTCTATTTACTTTAATTTAGAGATTCAGATTTTCAAGATCGGATTAATCTATTCAGACTGCAATCCTATGCACATTTATTTTGGAAGAAGTGCCTTTGAACTAAGTGGGACTTGCTTGCTAATCAACCTGTATTGGATTAGGTTCTGAATCAATAAATGCAAATTATAATTGCAAAGGCTGTGAAACAGCAACACATATGGGTTGGGTGCACGGGTATTTAAATGGATATTTTGCTCAAGGTATTCCGCTGCAGAAGAGAATGGACAGAGAAAATTGGAGATGCCGAGCAGCCAAAATTAAACACACATAATAGCATAATCCTGTATTCATGACACAAGCAATCAGTGGGACTTATTGCTTAATGTGAGTATTTGGAACTGCAGCTGTAGTTAAAATTATTTAAATGGGAAAGTTAACCATCTGCAGAAATCTCTCTATCAAAACCAGGGTTTCTTAAAAGTTAAGACTGATTAAAATCTGCTGCTCTGGGCACAGAGGTCTGAACTCAGATGGACCCCCTCCTCACCTTAAATTATAAACTGTTTTTCACTTCCTTCTCAATCTTAGAAAGGTATTTCTATTAAAGAGGAGGTTAAAATACAGCAAAAGAACCCTTTAATTCAATTAAATAAATCAACTAAAATTCGGTAATAATGCCTGCTTTTTCAAACATTTGTCGTTTATTCCTTTGTTGGTTTATGGCACCTATATATATATATATGTATATCTCACACTAAGCGGTTCAGCTAATGCTACACTATGCCAATAAGAAACAATGTAGTGAAACAAATTTAAAAACCATAAAAACAGCATGCAGGATTAAAGATGTACACCAGAAAATTCAAGGCCCTTTGTAACTGAGAGAGACAAAAACGTAAAAGAAAATTACATTTAATATATATGTAGATAAAAGAGGGTCGTATGTGTGTATTAGGCTGTACAAAACAGTGGCAATAATCAAGATTTTAAACATCCTTTAAATTAAAAGAACCAAAATGTTACACAAAGATATATTCGATTCTTTCCTATGTTATATTACATCATGAAGATAAGTAAATTTGTGTTGGTCTTACACAAAACATTGTAACAATCAAGTGGAATGTAGATTTCACAATTGCTTTCCGTTTAAGGACAGATATTGAACAGAAGTTTATGTAATGTGGAGTTTCATAAATAAAGAAACCATAGAAGAAAATTCATCTATAAAATCCTGTTTTAATCATCCATCAAGGGATCTCTAACTAAATGCTAGGGAATTAGTACTGCCAATAATCCTACATCAGTTTTTTTCTCAGTAAAATTTTTCTTTCTTTCTTTCTTTTTCTTTCTTTCTTTTTCTTTCTTTTTCTTTCTTTCATATTTCCCTTTGTTTTCTTCCTTCCTTCTTTCTTTCCTTCTTTCACAATATGCATACTCAACAGTTGTTCAAATTGCTACTGTTTAGTTTCCCATGAATGGTTTATGGATAAGTATCAGTCTTTTCAGTTCATCCCTTTTAAGAAGTTTGATGTACAACTTGGAGTAAAGGATTCCTCTGTATTTAACAGCTCTTGGCAGGAAAATTTGTTGTGTGACACAACTTTACAAAGAACATTAAAATCAATGACAATTTATACACCAGGGGCTGGGAATTATGCTGTGGATTCTAATAATTCATCAGAATAAAGCTGTCAGAGACCTTTTATTATAAATTAATAACATGTTGTCTAAAAAGAACTATATGTCTACAACACTTTTCAAGTTAAGCAGTGACATCTAATGGCCATGCTTGGCTATAGCTATTTTAAACAGCTCAGGTGGAATATCTAAAGTTTAGTTCAGTCCTCTCTGTATGTATGGACCTCAAAGTCACACTTAAAAAAAAAAAAATACTCTGCTGAAAATACCTCTGATAACCACGGGAATTGGGGGTTTAATAGTCTAGTGACTATCTAATTGTCTAGTCTAATATACTCACTTCCAGACAAAATGGATGGCACTCACAAATCTAATAAATAGAATAAACATTTCTACTCTTGAAATATAGAATGCTTTTTGTTACCATCTCTTGAAATTCACCAGATTTCATTCTCAAGAGAGAGAAAAATGTAAATATTTATAGTGCGTCCACCATTTATTTATTTATTTAGTTATAAAATTTATTTATTTAGTTATAAAATTTATTTATTTAGTTATAAAATTTATTTACCGCCCATCTTGTATCTGACAATTCTGGGCAGCTATGACAATGGATTGATTGGCAGTAAGGAAACCATTGATCTAATCGATTCAGGAGGATCAAGTAATTAGCAAAATAGTCCATTCTTATATAATACATTACCACGTAGAGTGCAGCAATGTGCAAAAGCAATAGCAAAAGCACTTAGACTTACATACTGCTTCATAGTGCTTTACAGCCCTCTCTAAGCGGTTTACAGAGTCAGCATATTTGCCCCCAACAATCTGGGTCCTCATTTTATCGCCCTCGGAAGGATGGAAGGCTGAGTCAACCTTGAGCACCGTCAGGTTTGAACTCCAGGCTGTGGGCAGAGTTTACCTGTAACACTGCACTTTAACCACTGTGCCACCATGGCAATGGATAATTTCCACCAATGGAAGATAGCAATAGCACTTAGACTTATATACCGCTTCATAGTGCTTTACAGCCCTCTCTAAGCAGTTCACCGAGTCAGCCTATTGCCCCCAACAATCTGGGTCCTCATTTTACCGACCTCAGAAGAACGGAAGGTTGAGTCAGCCTTGAGACAAAGAATCGAACTGCTAGCAGTTGGCAGAACTTTTGGCAGTTGGCGAAATTAACTGCAATACTGCATTCTAACCACCGCACCACCATGGTTCAAGATCGTCATGTAACCTCACAGTTTCGTGTCTGAAAAATGCACCAAGAGCTTCCATGCTTCCATCTTGCCAGGATTCATTTCAGTTTATTTGTGGTGGAATCTCCAGATAGACTGGAGGGAAGGGTTAAGAGAAGCTCAAGTTTAGCATCTTTGCATTGCAGGAAGCAGCACAGATCAGACCTCCCCTAGAATCCTTGAAGCCTTATCTTGCTGTTTCCAAGGGGAATGGAGTATGTCTGTTGAGATTCTTATAATATAGTTGTCTAGCAATAAAACTCTTGCTGAATCTCTTCAGAAGTGGTTCTTGTTGCTTTTGCTTGACATATATATAGAATAGAGCTCGAAGGGAACTTGGAGGTCTTCTAGTCCAGCCCCCTGCTTAAGCAGAAGAACCTACATCATCTCCGACAGGTGATTGTCTAGCTCTAGTCTTTTCTTAAAGATCTCCAGTGAGGGGGCGCCCACGATTTCTGGGGGTAAGCTGTTCCACTGTTTGATTGTCCTCACTGCCAGGAAGTTTCTCCGTAAATCCAGGTTGCTTCTCTCCTTGATCAGTTTCCAACCATTGTTTCTCGTCCTTCCCTCTGGTGCTCTGGTGAACAACCTGACCCCTTCTGCCTTGTGGCAGCCCCTCAGATACTGAAACGCTGCTATCATGTCTCCCCTATTTCTTCTTTTCTTAAGACTAGCCAAACCCAAGTCCCGCAGCCGTTCTTCGTACATTTTGGTCTCCAGGCCTTTGATCATCTTAGTTGCTCTTCTCTGAATTTTTTTTCCAAACTCTCAACATCTTTTTTGGGATATGGTGACCAAAATTGGCTACAGTTTTCCAGGTGTGGCCTTACTAAATCTGGAGGCCAACTCACAATCTCTACTGCTTCAGTTGATTGAAATAAATAGTAGGTTTGGCCAGAATTTTGAACTTCATCCCACAAGAGTGCTGTAACCATTCGATCCTAGAAGAAGATGTAACGTCTTTCAAGATTTCCAGATATATGCATTTGCTCCCCTGCATGCTCAAAAGCACTTTTAGAATTTAATCCCATATGCTGCATAATTATAATAAATAAAGTTGACTTGTCATCAACTTACACATGCCATGCATTGATTGATTTGTTTCATTAATTATTATTACATTTTAACTTCTTTAAAGACTTTTCTTTGGGAACTCAAACTGTCAGAAACTGAGGGCCCTCTCTCCACTTAGACTCAGCCTTCCCCACTCCCCATCTATCTCAAATTTCACTGTTATAAATTGTTACTCCACATAGTAGGAGTAACCTACAATGAGAAACATGATCTTTGTATAGACATTGTAGGAAAGCCGGGTTATTTGATGGTGGCCAAAAGTCAGGAGTTTGATAGCTCTTTTCAGGCCAACAAATAAGTTTTTGTGTCCTAAGTTCATTTCATAAAATTTATGGAGTCACCAAACTGATGTAGGATTTAAATTGGGTTGTAGTGAGAGGGGGAATGAAAGGAAGACATGGGGTTATGAAGATGCATTTTATCCATGAGACAGATTATAAGAATCTTACCCATTAACAGTTGTAATATGTAAGCCCCGTTGTGTTGATTGTTTGTTAATTCTTTTGCACGTTTGGCTTTTTTGTTCTGCAGAATTAAAAGGGGCATTGCTGGCACCCTCTGACATCCTCACATTCTACAATAAGAGCATGTGAAGGGGCTAATCTTGTGTGTAAAACTGCCGGGGCCTGTGATGCTCCTGTTGCTGCAAACGTGACAGCAAAGCAGACATTTTTGTTGCAGGATCTTGTTCTCATGCTGGCATCACTGATCTTGTTTCTTGTTGCTTTTGAGAATTTGCTATCGCCTGCCGGCAATTACCTTCTCAGTTCTACGTAGGAGAAATTATTTGTGCAAAAGAATGAATGGATGGAAATTTGACGTCAAGATTCAAAACAAGGGCAAAGTAGTATCAGAGTGAACTGTGGAAAAGTGGGAATCCTAGAACATCTGATTGCTGTTCTTGAAATCTGTGTACACATCAGAAGCCACAGTTATGATGGAACGTGGCAAAACAGACTTCTTTCCAACACAGAGGGAGTTGGGCAAAGTCCTCTTTGTGCAATTCTGTACAATTGTACAATTCTGTACAATATAGACATGCTTCCCTTAGGCTCATGATCAACAGTGCAGGTCAGGTGTTTATTATTTGGATCACAAAAAAAGCAACTGAGACAGGGAGGGAGGGAGGTTTCTGCCATTACTAGAGAAATAATTATAATTCTTTAGACTTTAAAACCGATAAATATGGAATTAACTGATTATGTGATTGAAGGTATGCCATCAAGTCAATGTTAACTCTTAGAGGTCACAGAGGTAGACCTTTTCCTGAATGAGTAGAAGTAACTTACTTGGGTTAAATCATCTGGAGCAGAAATGCTACAAAATTTCACTTGCTTCATTGCTTCAGGTCAGATTCAGAGATAGATAGGTAGATAGATGATTAGATTAGATTAGATTAGATTAGATTAGATTAGATTAGATTAGATTAGATTAGATTAGATTAGATTAGATTAGATTAGATTAGATTGCATCGGATTGAGATAGATAGATAGATAGATCGATAGATAGATAGATAGATAGATAGATAGATAGAGAGAGAGAGAGAGAGAGAGAGAGAGAGAGAGAGAGATAGGTAGGTAGGTAGATAGATAGATAGATAGAATAGAATAGAATAGAATAGAATAGAATAGAATAGAATAGAATAGAATAGAATAGAATAGAATAGAATAGAATAGAATAGAATAGAATCATAGGGCTGGAAGGGACCTTGGAGATCTTCTAGTCCAAACCCCTGCTCAAGGCAGGAAACCATATACTATCCCAGTCAAATGGTTGTCCAGTCCATTTTTGAAAACCTCCAGTGATGGAGAAACCACAGGAGGCAAATTTTTCCATTGATTAATTGTTCTCACTGTTAGAAAACTTCTCCTTATTTCCAAGTTGAGTCTCTCTTTAACAAGATTCCACTCAATACTTCTTGTTCTGCCTTCTGGTGTTTGGGAGAACAAGTCAATCCCCTCTTCTTTATGACAGCCCCTCAAGTAATGGAAGACAGCTATAGGTAGGTAGGTAGAGATGATAGATAGATAGATAGATAGATAGATAGATAGATAGATAGATAGATAGATAGATAGATAGATAGATAGATAGAGAAGAGATAGATAGATAGCTAGATAGCTAGATAGATATAGATAGATAGATATAGATATAGATAGTAGATAGATTAGATATAGATATAGATAGATAGATAGCTAGATAGATAGAAAGGCAGGCAGGCAGGCAGGCAGGCAGACGGTTGATAGATATCATACACAGGTAAATATCAAACACATACAAAGACACACTCTAAGATTGTTCTCTCCATCTCTGTTTTTCTGTCTTTACAAAAAAAAAACCTTACTTTGTTTAAAAAAAAAAAAAAAGGAATAGCCTAGGGCAACTGCACTACTGCTGTTCAAACACATGTGACAGAAAGAATTTACAGCCATTTTAACTCACTTGAATAGCAGGGGAGCAGGTTTCAGAAGAAAGGAAGCAAATCCCGACTAAATCTGCCAGATTATGCCCTACATGGGTTTCTCCTAAGGAAACAATTCTTCAATCTTATCTAGATATTTTTGTGCATTCATTCCTGATAGGGGAATTCTGGGAGTTGTAGTTCACATATCTCTGGAAGAGCCGCTGTATAATTTCCTTTAAAATGCAAAGGTGACTGCAGAGGAGATAGAAAGGTCAATATGGCAGTTCTGAGCAGGCGAGCAAATGCTTGTTCTCTATTTTACATGTGTTGACTGTAAAATGCAAAGCATGCAGAAATACTTCCATCACATCATAATATTTGCTGCTCTTGATTTTGCTGATCTCCGCCCCCCGGATACTCCTGCTTTACTTTTCAAGTAAATATTTGTTTGTTTATTTATTAGATATTTTTATCCCATCTTTATTGTTTTTATAAATAATTCAAGGTGGCAGATATACCCAATACTCCTTCCTTTTCCTATTTGCCTCACAACAACAACCCCGTGAGTTGAGTTGGGCTGAGAGAGTGTGACTGGGAGCACTAGTCTCCTGGTGATTGGTGCAAAGTCGCAAAGTCACCCAATCAGCTTTCATGCCCAAGGCGGGACTAGAACTCACCATCTCCTGGCGATTGGCCCAAAGACACCCAGCCAGTTTTCATGCCTAAGGTCAGGGGTCTTCAAACTTGGCCTTTTTATGACTTGTGGACTTCAACTCCCAGAATTCCTCAGCCAGACACAAAAAAGATGTTGAGACTCTCTAGAAAGAGTGCAGAGAAGAGCAACAAAGATGATTAGGAGACTGGAGGCTAAAACGTGAGGAATGGGGTAGGAATTGGGTATATCTAGTCCAAGGGTCTTCAAACTTGGCCCTTTTATGCCTACCTGAGGAATTCTGGGAGTTGAAGTCCACAAGTCATAAAAGGGCCAAGTTTGAAGACCCCTGCCTAAGGTGGACCTAGAATTCACCATCTCCTGCTTTCTAGCCTGGTGCCTCATCCACTGGACTAAACTGACTCCTCCTTGTTTTTTTTCCTATTTAGCCTTTCATTTTCAACGAACTTTTCTACAAGGATTTCTAAAACATGCCTAGGAGTTCCTATATTATCCATAGAGGAGCTTTGTGAAGTAGATTAGTGTGAGCGATAGCCTCAAAGTCAAAATCATCCCTCAAAGTTTGGTGCTGAGTAGAAAACCAAGACCTAGTGGGCCACTAACTTTAACTCACTTATAGTTAACCTGGTTGGGTTATTTGCTAGTCGGGATGATATCCTATTTCAATTTGGGCATCGGATTGCTAGTACAAGTAGTTCTCCACTTACAACAATTCATTTAGTAACTGTTCAGTTCCAACAGCACTGAAAAAAAGTGACTTTTCATACTTGCGATGGTTGTAGCATCCCCATGGTCATGTGATCAAAATTCAGACACTTGGCAATTGACTCATATTTATGACGGCTCCAGTGTCCCAGGGTCACCTGATCCCCTTTTGCGACCTTCTGACAAGCAAAGTCACTGGGGAAGCCAGATTCACTTAACAACAGTTTGACTAATTTAACAACTACAGTGATATTCGCTTAACAACTGTGGCGAAAAAAATTACAAAATGGGCCAAATTGACTTAACACATGTTTTTACTTAGCAACAGAAATTTTGGGATCAGCTGTGGTCATAGCTGGAATATAAATTTGTCGCAGTTGGTGAAGCAGCAGCTGGAAAGAACTTTAGAAGCCATTCTTTCTACAATGCCAGAGAAGGTAATTGTCACTACCATTTTCACATGCTTTAAAAAGAACATGGGGAAATCCTTGGAGGGCTGTATAGAAAATTTAAATAGCAGTTCCCAGATATGTTTAAAAAAAAATGGGGGAGAGGCCAGGCCTGGCATTATTTGTGGGATTTGCATTGGAAATCATAGCCTACAAGGTTGCCCAAGAATGCTTGGCATAAACCAGGGTATAATCTTGTTTTCCAAATGCAGGGAAACCTCATTCATTATCTTATATTTCATTATACGAGTCTCTAATCTGCAGGATGAAATCATCCCGTTGGTAAGCAGGTTGATTTGTTCCTTTCAGACAAGATCCATAGGCTGGAAGAAATATATAAAGGAGACCCAGTTTGGTCTAGTGCAGGGGTCTTCAAACTTGGCCCTTTTATGACTTGTGGACTTCAACTCCCAGAATTCCTCAGTCAGCGTGCCTGACTGAGGAATTCTGGGAGTTGAAGTCCACAAGTCATAAAAGGGCCAAGTTTGAAGACCCCTTGCCTAGTGGTTAAGGCAGCAGGCTTGAAAGCAGAAGACCATGAGATGTAGTCCCGCCTTAGGCATGAAGGCCGGCTGAGTGACTTTGGGCCAATCACTAGGAGACTGGGAGTTCTAGTCCCACCTTAGGCAGGAAAAACGACTGGGTGACTTTGGGCCAGTCAAGTTCTCTCAGTCCAACCCACCTCACAGGGTTGTTGTTGTGGGGAAAATAGAAGAAGGAAGGCTATGCTCACCATCTTGAGTTATTCGTAAAAAAAATTAAAGATGGGATATAAAATAAAATAAAATAAAATAAAATAAAATAAAATAAAATAAAATAAAATAAAATAAAATAAAATAAAACAAAATAAAATAAAATAAAATAAAATGAAATGAAATGAAATAAAAAAACAAACTGAACATGATTGGATGGAACAAAGTGGTAATGGGACGGTCAGGGAAAAGGGGAACGTTTAACTGTGCTATTTGCGCACGAAACTGTTAGAATTGGCTTCCCTACTTCCGTATCCATATCTGCTCAGTAAATTATACTCTTGGAAACAAAAAATGGCCAAGGAGTCTTTATTTTTTGCATGCACTGAGTGGGAAGGTGGGCAGTTTATTTATTCATTTGTATCCCGCTTTTATTATTGTTACAAATAACTCAAGACAGCAAACATATCCAACAAACCTCCTCTTTCTTTTCCCCCCACAACAACAACCCTGTGAGGTCACAAAGGGGCAGTCACGTGACCCTGTTGCCCAGCACTTCGTATCCAATTGTCTACAAACACTTTAACAACCAAGGAACATCATTTCTCATTTTAATTTTTTGCACAGTGCTGAACCATTTGCTAAGCATTTCATTTATTCTCACACATACTTTCCTTCCTTTTTATATCATTACTACCAGTGGTGGGATTCAGCTGGTTCGCACCACTTCGGCAGAACCGGTAGCTAATTTTTTGTTGCCCAGGCCCAGAATGGACTTCCGGAAGCGGCATCCACACAGAGAACCAGTTGTTCACATATTTGAATCCCACCACTGATTATTACAGTATATAGAAAACAATTTTCAACTCCAAATTAGGGTTTATCCAGGAAAGAACAGGCTGAAGTGGAACTGAAGCAAAAACAAGTTGCAGTTTGTCCATTGGAGAAACAGTTGGTTCTATTGGTTAGACCTCAGGCTAGGAAACAAGAGACCATGAGCTCTAGTCCCACCTTAGTCATGAAAGCAAGCTGGGTGACTTTGGGCTAATAACCAGGAGACTGTGAGTTCTAGTTCCACCTTAGGCATGAAAGCTGACTGGGTGATTTTGGGCAAATTACCAGGAGACTGTGAGTTCTAGTTCCACCTTAGGCATGAAAGTTGCCTGAATGACTTTGGGCCAAGCACCAAGAGACTCTGAGTTCTAGTCCTACCTTAGCATGAAAGCTGACTGGGTGGCTTTGGGCCAAGCACCAGGAGACTAAGATTTAGTTCTACCTTAGGCATGAAAGCTGACTGACTTTGTAACAATCACCAGGAGACAGTGAGTGATAGTCCCACCTTAGGCATGAAAGCTGACTGGGTGACTTTGGGCCAAACACCAGGACACTGAGTTCTAGTTCCACCTTTGGCATGAAAGCTGACTGAGTGACTTTGTAACAATCACCAGGAGATTGTGAGTTCTAGTCCCACCTTAGGCATGTAAGCCAGTTGGTTGACTTTGGGCCAGTCACCAGGAGACTGTGAGTTCTAGTTCCACTTTAGGCATGAAAGCTGCCTGGATGACTTTGGGCCAATCACCAGGAGACTGTGAGTTTTAATCCTGCCTTAGGCATGAAAGCCGGCTGGATGGGCCAGTCACTCTTTCTCAACCTATCCTACCTCACAGGATTGTTGTTGGTGGGAAAATAAGAATAAGGAGTATTAGGTATGTTCATGCCTCACATTCTCTATAAAGTAATAAAGGTGGGATTAAAAAAAATCTAATAATAAAAATAAATTGAAATCCTGCCTGCTCCCTGACCACCATCTTGAGTTTTTTAATCCCCGTGCAACATCATCACACTATCCCTCTTTTCCTTCAAAGCAAGCGGGGCTAAGGAACCACAACTATCTTGTGGCCGAGGCTTATCAAAAGGAGAAGACTTTTGTTTCCTCGCAAAGTTCTGTAGGATCCTTCTAGCCTAAATCTGAACTTGTAAAACAAGGAGAGCCTTCCAGGAGGAAGGAAATCATAGATTTAAGAGTTAGAAGATCCTCAGTCAGGATGGAAATTGCAAGCTTTTATATCAAATCTGGCCAGCACAAAGAAACGCCGCCAATGCATAAATACAAAATGGCTACTCAAAAGACCTCAGAAGGAAATGCTATTGTGTACATTCAAGAGAACCGAGGCTTGCTGGAATCAAACTCCTTTCCCCGCCATCCCTCTTTGTCAGTTTCCAAACAGACTTCTCTAGTCTCTCCCTTTCTTTAATGAAAAGCGCTGTGGCAAATATTGTGTCTTTTTTTTGTTGTTGTTTGCTCGTTGGGTTTTGTTTTAAAAAAGGAAGATAAAAAGAAACCGAGGAGTCAAACGGGCAAGTAGCTTAATCTTTGCAGCTGAAAGCGTGTTGGACGAGGATGTGAAGAAAAAGAACAAGAAAATAATAATACCGAAGCAATGAAATTTAATTACCAAAACTCAGCGTGAGTTTATAACTAGCTGCTTGTTCCTGCTTTTAGAACATGCTCACCGTTGAAAAACACAAGACCGGGAGGGAACCTTACAAAACGTTAGTGGTATTATTCAAATCAGATGCAGGACTTGAGAAGAAAGGCACGGAGGTTTAAATTTTAACTATTGGCAGGGGGTGAAAGGAAGTAGGGATTATGCGGACAATGGGAAAGACATTACAGAGGGCTAAAGAGAAGTGGGGGGCTCAGCACCCCATAAAAGGAGAGTGTGCCGGCAGATTCTGAATGTGCCAAGAAGAACTTTGTGTATCTGCTTAAGGCACAAGACAATTCATACAATGGGGGAGTTCTCACATCAGAACTGCAAGGAAGGAAGGAAGGAAGGAAGGAAGGAAGGAAGGAAGGAAGGAAAGGAAGGGAGGGAGGGAGGGAGGGAGGGAGGGAGGGAGGGAAGAAGGAAAGAAGGAAAGGAAAAGAAGGAAGAGGGAGAATGGAAGGGCGGAAGATAGCAGAGGGAAGATGGGAGGGAGGAGGGAAGGAAGGAAGGAGGGGGTGGAAGGAAGCAGAGGGAGGAGGGAAGGGGAGGAAGGAAGCAGACAGAGAGAAGGAGGCAGGAAGGAAGCAGAGGAGGGAGAGGAGGGAGGGAGGGAGGGAGGGAGGGGGGGGAGGGAGGGAGGGAGGGAAGGAGGAAGGAAGGAAGGAAGGAAGGAAGGAAGGAAGGAAGGAAGGAAGGAAGGAAGGAAGGAAGGAAGGAAGGAAGGAAGGCCAGTAGACTTGCACATGCGAGAAGCTGTCTATGGGTGAACAATATTAAAGAAATTACTCAGATGTAACTCCATGTGTCATTCTTGGTTCTGGGGGCCTGACATGTCCCCATGTTCATTCATGAGGCTATGAAAATTTGAGAACCTTTAAACACCCAGGTAATAATACATACATTTCCTGGGCTGAGTTTCTGTAGAAGTACATTTCCTGTCTGAGGTGGATTAGGGTTGCCAAAGAATATAATTGCAATATTAGAAATAAAAATGCTAGCTTCTGACTTGACTATCTGCTTATTGTAGTGGAACCTCACCATCAAGAGCCCAGATCCCAGAAGATCCCAGAGAACTTGTTTACCACGTACAGTGCAAGAACTGTAACAACCCCTATGTAGGACAGACAGGCAGAAGACTAGCAGAGCGCATCCATGAATGCCATCTCCCAGTCAGATGACAGGGTGAATAGTCCTCAACCTCACAACCCCTGGACAGACTTAAGTATAATTTCAAGAGGGAAACTGTGCATCCTAAACCAAGCTAAATTCAAAAATGCTAGAGAATTCCTGGAAGCCTAATATTCAGACCTATCAGCTATCAACAGACACCTAGAAATAATGCACATTTGCACCCTATTTGAAAAAGATGATAAAAAAGCTAAGAAGCAAAGAACATCCTTCAAAGCAACCAACACCTAGATAAGCAGGGATTAACGCCAGAAAAACAATCCAGCAGAAAACAAAACACTATCCAGGAAACTAAAAGTAAAGGGTTCCCTGTCCACTCATGTCCGACTCTAGGGCACGGTGCTCATCCCGGTTTCTTGGCCGAGGGAGACAGTGTTGTCTGAAGACAACTTCTGTGGTCATGACTATATGCCAAAGGTGCACAGAATGCTGTTACCTTCTCACCGAAATGGTACCTATTAATCTATTCGCATTTGCATGCTTTCGAACTGCTAGGTGGGCAGGAGCTGGAGCAAGGAACGGGAGCTCACCCGTTGCATAGTGCTCAGGTCTCAAACCCAGGCTGTCAGCTTTCCAGCTGATAAACTCAGCGACTTTCACTCCTCCTAATCAAGAAACAACCAAGGAGAAAATTATACCCCCACCAATACTGGCAGGGCAAGCTACTACACATAAACACAGAGCAAGCCCCATTCCCTTCTTGCACTGATGATGTTAGCTACTCAGGTAATGAAACCCCTGCCAGTAAACAACCAGGTTTAGACAGCACCAAGGGCTCCACAGACTTTGTTTTAAAAAACTTCTTACAGATCTGGAGTTGGGAAGAATATACGGGCCTGAGGTCTGGCCCTATTGCAAGATGTTTTATTTTAACATGTTTTAATTAGGTTATCCTTTTGCTTTGTGTTTGTTATTATTTTTAACTCTTGTTAGCGAGTTGTTTGCCAAGTGTCAGCCATATAAATTGAACAAGGGGAAAAACAAATAAGACAGATGTCGCTCAAGACATCACATATGTCTTGACATATAAGAAAGAGTCCGAGGTGACTATAATAAACAGGAAGGCAAGAAACAAGAACCAAAACAATTCACAATATTCATACGCATCCTTTTATTAGATACAGGCAGTTCTTGACTCGCAAGCATTCATTTAGTGACCATTTGAAGTCACTGGGGTCCTGAAAAAAAGTCACTTATGACCGCTTTTCACACTTATGACTCTTGTAGCAACTTCACGGTCATGTGATCAAAATTCAGAGGCTTGGCAACTGGCATGTATTTATGCCAGTTGCAGCATCCCAGAGTCATGTGATCACCATTTGTAGCCTTCCCAGCTGGCTTCTGACAAGCAAAATCAATGGAAGAAGCCAGATTCATTTAACAGCCACGTGATTCCCTTAACAATGGTAGCGATTAGCTTAACAACTATTGTAAAAAAAAAAGGTTGTAAAATGAGTCACAATTCACTTAACAATGGCCCTGCTTAGTAACAGAAATTGTGGACTCCATTGCGGTCACAGGTGGAAGACTATAGACCTAGGCAGGTTATTTAAAATGTCATTATGTGATCAGACCATTTTTGCAGAGGTTGTTAAGCAAATGTGGTGGTTGGTTAAGTGAATGCCACACTCTTTAAGTCAGGGGTCTTCAAACTTGGCAACTTTAAGACTTGTGGACTTCACCTCCCAGAATTCCTCAGCCAGCTGGCTGAGGAATTCTGGGAGGTGAAGTCCACAAGTCTTAAAGTTGCCAAGTTTGAAGACCCCTGCTTTAAGTGAACACGGCAATCGGTAAGTAAACCCATTGGTCTTTTTTTTTTTTGCTGGAAACCATCACAAATCACAGTCGCATGACTGTGGGTTGCAGCCAACAGTCATAAATGCCGCCCAACTGCTGAGGATACAAAATAGGATAATATGACCATGAGGGGTTCTTGGTGCTCTCTGTTTTCTTGCAGACATTTCATTACTCAACTAGGTAACATAATCAGTGCTAGAAGGCAGTGTGGTTTGTGGGGAAGGGGAGGAGGAGGAGAAGTGTGGGGTCCTTGGTGCTCTCTGAGCTTTCTGGTTTTCTTGCAGACATTTTATTACCCTAACTGGTAATATTATCAGTGTTAGTAAGGAGTGCAGTTTGCTGTCCGTTTATATTCGGGTGTCTTGCCTGTTTGTGTGGACGGGGGCGGTCTTAGGAATTCTTTGGTTGGGCTGTTTACTACTGGCTCTGTGGCAGTTTCTTGTTTACTAATGGCCAAAGTTCAACTAGTAAACAGCCCAACCAATGAATCCCTAAGACCACCCGCACCCACGCAGACAGGCAAGACACCAAAATGTAAACTGACAGCAAACAGCACTCCTTACTAGCACTGATGATGTTACCTAGTTGGGTCATGAAACGTCTGCAAGAAAACAAGCAAGCTCAGAGAGCACCAGGGACCCCTCATTTCAACCCTGAGCTACAAATATTCTCCTTCATTAATATGACCATGCAGGGGCCTGGCTGTCATAACAGACACATCGACCTACAAACCCTTCAGAATCCAAATCAACCGCACAGCCAACCATGGATAGGACCCACCCTCAACCAACTCACACAAGCCCCTCCCCCCCTTCATCCTAAGTCAAGGACTACTTATTATGCCTTTACAGGGTCTCTTCCATTTTATTTTATTTTTTAAAAAAAATCCTGTGCATCCGAAACATTTTCCCAAATGGGTACTTGCCGGGAAATATAAAGTTAATTATTTTTCTATTAAATGGTCTATCAGCTTGCTAACAATATTTCATGGGAGGGTTTTCCCAGTCTTGTTATGAGGAGAAATCTTTTCTTTTTTTCCCCTCCACTCTGCCTAATGGCTGTCTCATTAGCCTACTCTCGTATGATAAAAGTGCACATATCTTTTTGGATGGTGATCAATCTGAAATTAGAATTATGACTTCACGTGCTGGGCTGCCAGTATGAAACTGGTGGCAGCTGAGAATATCCCTTTAAAAATAATGTGTTTCTCCACTGTTTTACTCCTAGAGGATCTCTGTTCTGACATTATTCCTTTTACTAACTAGGCAAACAGAACATGTTGGCAGCCTTCTTTAAAACGATGCCCCGAATGTGTGAGTGAGCTTGCTATTCTGGGACTCGCTTGTTCTGCTATTCTGAGAGTGTCAACAGACACATGAATGGAGGTAACCTTGTCAACACTCCATTTGGGGGTTTTCAAGTAAGCTTTAACAAAGTCCTACATCAAAGGCTCTTAAGTAAATTTAGTGGCTAGGGGATGAAATCAACCGTCCTTTTATAGATTGCTACAGGTTTAAAGAACAAGAGTAAAGGGGCTCTTCTCTGCATAGAGCAGAGGGAGGGGGGAAACTATGGCCCTTGTATGACTTGTGGACTTCAATTCCCAGAATTCCTGAGACAGCCATGATGGCTCAGGAATTCTGGGAGTTGAAGTCCACAAGTCATGAAAGGGCCATAGTTCCCCACCCCTGGTGTGTGTATGTATGTATGTATGTATGTATGTATGTATGTATGTATGTATGTATTTATTTATTTATTTATTTATTTATTTATTTATTTATTTATTTATTTATTTATTTATTTATTTATTTATTTATTTATTTATTTATTTATTTATATTCCACCATTGTTATTGTTACAAATAACTCAGAGCGGTGAACATACCCAACATACCTTCCTCCTTCTATTTTCTCCACAAGAATTCTGTGAGGTGGGGTGGGCGGAGAGAACGTGACTGGCCCAAAGTCACCCAGTGTCACTTTCCCGGCAAGTTTATACAGTAGTAACTTGGTACTCATAATTAGTTGGTTCTGGAAGGCCTGATGAGTACCAAAAATGATGAGTACCAAACAATTTTTTCCCCTGTATGGAATAATGTAGTGAGTCACAAGGCAGCCAACACTGACTATTTCTAGCTTTTGTGTTGAGTATCAAACAAATGATGAGTACCGGGACAAACTTTTCACGTCAAAATGCCCTGAGTAACAAATTCAATGAGTTTCAAAGTAGTTGAGGACCAAGGTGCCACAGTACTGAGAGAGAAATTTGAGTCCCCATACTCTCCTTTGAATTGTTTAGTTCCCCATAGTCTCCTTTGAATTGAACTGGATTCCTCATGACTACACTGCAGGATTCTTGCCAACAATGTAGTAATGGTTTGTCACTGCCTTTTTTCAGATTATTAATTTTTTTTGCATGCAACAGTCTTAAGTGTGAGAACTGGTCATAAGTCAGTTTCTTCAGGGCCGTTATAACTTTGAATGGCCATTAAACAAATAGTAGAAAGTCGAGGAGTATCTGTATACCTGTGTGATGTTCATTAAACAGTACTAAGACTAATATTTCCATATAGTGTGTGTGTATGTGTGTGTGTGTGTATGTGGGTGTGTGTGTGTGTGTGTGAGAGAGAGAGAGAGAGAGAGAGAGATTGCTTAAATATTAACACAGCCATTCAGAAGCAGATGGTTTTAATTACTTTTTTACAGCTATATTGTTATGGGACTATGAATTGAACCAACTTTGAGACAATGCTAATTTGCAGAATCATACTGTACATTCCAATTAATGTGCACTTTAAACAAATCAGAGCAAATTAGCTATGTAAAGACTAGGTTTTCAAAAATAGATGAAAACTGAAAGGGATTCAATTGTGCTATTACCCAGAGTGTGTCATGGATCCGCCCCCGGATGCCTCTCTGGATATGAGTTCAGAGGAGGAGGGTGAGTTTTGAGTCTGCAGAGGAAAGCACAGAGCTGAGTACCGCTCAGAATCAGGTCTCGGAGAATGCTAGCCTGGGTCAATGGGATGAGCGACAGGCTGAGGCTGAGCCTGAGCGAGGGGAGCCACAGCTACAGCAAGTTGGCCAGGAGGCTCCAGAGGAGGACTGGGAGCAGCTGCCGCCCATTAGCAATCAGGAGGAGGTAGACTCTACACCTCCTCCTGATCCAAGGACACGCAGAGCAGAGAGGAGACAGGCACAACACCGGTCAGTATTAATACCACTTTACAATGCCTTGGTAAGGCCACACTTGGAATACTGCATCCAGTTTTGGTCACCACGATGTAAAAAAGATGCCGAGACTCTAGAAAGAGTGCAGAGAAGGGCAACAAAGATGATCAGGGGACTGGAGGCTAAAACATATAAGGAACGGTTGCTGGAATTGGGTATGTCTAGTTTAATGAAGAGAAGGACGAGGGGGGACATGATAGCAGCCTTCCAGTATCTCAGGAGCTGCCCCAAAGAAGAGGGAGTCAAGCTATTCTCCAAAGCGCCTGAAGGCAGGACAAGAAGCAACGGATGGAAACTAATCAAGGAGAGAAGCAACCGAGAACTAAGGAGAAACTTCCTGACAGTTAGAACAATTAATCAGTGGAACAACCTGCCTCTAGAAGCTGTGAATACTCCAAGACTGGAAGTTTTTAAGAAGAGACTGGACAGCCATTTGTCTGAAATGGTATAGGGTTTCCTGCCTGAGCAGGGGGCTGGACTAGATGACCTCCAAGGTCCCTTCCAACTTTATTATTATTATTATTATTACTACTACTACTACTACTACTACTACTACTTGTGAGGAGGCAACCTCGTCTCTCATGAAGGGCTGCACCACCCTTGCCTACTTAATCCCACCTTGGGTGTTGTTGGAGCAACGTGCCTAGTTCCACGCCTTGTGTGCTTGTGCCCTTGTGCTGTGTACACTGATCCATTTGAATTGTAGACTGCTTTCCTGGACTTTGTGTGAACCCACTGGACTTGGTTGCCCAGTGACTCTTGCCGCGTGGAGCTTCGCATCAGGATCTGTGCTTTCCGAGGACCTGTTGGGGGAGATTTGACTAGACACGCATAGAACTCTTGCTGTCTGTGTGTGGTGGGGGTGGGGGGAGTAGCGGGGCAGCACAGAGTGATGGGAACCCAGCGTACGGCTTATATTCTTGGCACGGACATGGGTGCAAATGAGATCAGGATGTAATAATTGACCACAGGTTCTGAGTGAGTGACCCTTGAGGGGCAATTGGGATCCTCCCCCCTCCCCAAATGTCTGAAACATGCAACAGGTTATGAAAATGTCCATTCGAGTAGGCTACAGGGTGAAATTACTAGGTGTAGTATTTTCCATGAGGTAGGAAGGAGATGTTATCCTCACTGGAATTGGTCAACCTGTGCTCCACGACGGAATACAAATCAGTGGTGACCTAGTAAAGATTCCCATCCAGACATTGACCAAACTCACACTTCCATCTTTTCATCAGATTTGTTACCCCGGCTTTCTTAAGCCCACTTTTCATTTACAAACTAAAGGAAAGTCCTCTCCAAGCATTGAGATTAGACCTCCAGCTAATTGATATTTACAACAACCTAGTCTTGTTGTCGTTGTTCAGTTGCGAAGTTGTGCCTGACTCTTTGCGATCCCGTGGACCACAGCATGCCAACCCGAAACACCCACCCACCCCCGATCCTTCACTGTCTCCCGGAGTGTGCCAGAATTCATGTTCATTTCCTTGATGTCATTTTCTAACCATCTCATCTTCTGCTGTTCCCTTCTCCTTTAGCCTTCCATCAGCCACCATCTCAACATCAGAGTCTTTTTCCAAGGAGTCCTGGAGCAGAGTCTTCTTTGCAGTGGCTCCCTCCCTCTGGAACATCATTCCCCACAAGGTGAGATCCACTCCCAGCCTCCTGACCTTCTATAAGAGCCTGAAGACTTGGCTCTGCCAGTTGGCCTGGTCCCCAATGGGGCTGCATCACTCTGGAGGTGGCTATCAGATTAAGGGAAGACACCCCCCCTCTCCCTATGTATTTTGTGCTCTCTTCTCTCCTCCCCCCATCTTTTACGGTTATGGTTATTATTGTTATGTATTGTTTTATTGTTTGAATGTGGTTTTTAATCTTTGCAAGCCTCTCAGAGTTCCCTCTAGATGAGATGGGTGGCACACAAATGGGAATGAATGAATGAATGAATGAATGAATGAATGAAATCTGAACGGGGGAGGAGGGATAACTGCTGCAAAACTTTTTAAATTATCTTTTTCTCTTTTTTGTTCTTCAGCTACAGGTAGTTCTCGACTTACAACCGTTCATTTAGTGACCGTTTAAAGTTACAGCAGCACTGAAAAAAGTGACTTACGGTTGTTTTTCACACTTACGACCGTTGCAGCCTCCCCGTGGTCACGTGATCAAAATCCAGATGCTTGGCAACTGGCTCCTATTTATGACGGTTCCAGTTTCCTGGAGTCACGTGATCAGTTTTTGTGACCTTCTGACAAGCAAAGTCAATGGAGAAGCCAGATTCCATTTAACAACCTTGTTACTAACTGAATAATAGCTGCAGGGATTCCCTTAGCAACTGTGGCAAGAAAGGTCGTAAACCAGGGCAAAATTCACTTAACAGCTGTCTTGCTTATCAATGAAAACTTTGGCTTCATTGTGGTCATAATTTGAGGCCTACCTGTATACTGCTTTATTTGCTTCTTATCTTTTTTTTTCTATATATACATTAGATATATATTCAAATTTCTTTTTTTGTTGACAAAGAGTTAAAGAATTAAATGGGAGACTTGGATAGCTATTTCGGGCTCATTCTGCCCTCCTCAGCAAGCCATACCCTCTATGGGATTCGAACCTAGAGGGTGTGGCTTGCTGAGGAGGGCAGAATGAGCCCGAAATAGCTATCCAAGTCTCCCATTTAATTCTTTAACTCTTTGTCAACAAAAAAAGAAATTTGAATTTGTAATGTATCGCAGTAGCGACTTGAGCCTGTTTAATGCCCCTAGTTTGGGGGGCGGCAAGGCAAAAGTGATCATAAAATATGACTGCAGTATGGCAGTTAAAATACCAAGGTGCATCAACCAGACCGGTTTGTCCGGAAAAACTTTATATATCTATATATAAATATATATATATATATATATAGCACCCCTTGGCATGAGATAGAAAGGAAGCAGTTAAAAGATTAAAAAAAAAAAAAGCCAAATGCAGCAAGCTGTATACAATTAACTGCAATTCAAATATACACCTTGTTCCAATCCGAGCCATTTATCAGATAAAAATAGTCTGCTACAAGAATGTCATGATTAATGAGGTGAGACTCCAGCTAATTACTGTTTCCTCCAGAAGTAATTAGGTTGGCATCGCTAATCAAGATGAATGAACACTCTGACCTGCTTTTTTTAAATGTGAAACTATGAGACGCTGCCACCGTAACACCATTTAGTTGAGGCAACACGAGTCTTTATTAGGCTGGTGGTTTGATTAAATTATTTCGTTACACTCGGCTTTGCACACACGCAAACAGATGAATTCTGTGATGTTCAAAGGGTTTGTCACCCTTAATTAAAGCCTGTAAAAGTTCGGCGGACTCTGGAGGGCAACACATACACAACAGCCCCCCCATTGATAGCTTTTAAGTAAGGGAGAACCGGCAAAGTCACGGAGTTTGCTAATCTACAAGAGACGCACCCTCCGCTGGCTGTAATTTTTCAAGCAAAGTGGCAAGGCCAGGTACGGCTGAATTTCCCTTTCTGAAACAGTGCTTTATCAAGTCCCATTTCCACCCTGCTTCAACTCTAAATTGATCAATCAGGTACCTTTTTATAATATGGTCTGGTCAACTTCAATGGGAAAACAAGTCTGAAAGCAATAAGGAATGAAAATAAAAAGTTAACAGTTGTCCTTTTTTTTAAAACTGCCACCAAAATTTCTAGTATAAGAACCACAGAGGTGTAGGGCTGAAAGGGACATGGAGGCTTTTTGGTCCAACCCCCTGCCTGGGCAGGAGATTTTATTCCATCCTGGACATTATTCCATTCTGACAAATGGCTGCCAATCTTTTCTTTAAAAACTCCAGCAAATGAACACCCACAACTCCGAGGTGCAAATTGTTCCACCGATTAGTCATTCTCACAGTTAGGAAATCTCTCTTTAGTTCTAAGTTAGATTTCTTTTTAATGCTCTTCCACCTGTTACTTTTTGTTCTGCTCTTTGGAGAATAGGCTGACCCCGTCTTCTTTGTGACAGCCCCTTAGACATTGGAACTCTGCTACCATGTCAGTCCTGGTCCTTCTTTTCATTGAACTAGATCAGGGGTCTTCAAACTTGGCCCATTTATGACTTGTAGCCTTCAACTCCCAGAATTCCTCAGCCAGCGTGCCTGGCTGAGGAATTCTGGGAATTGACGTCCACAAGTCATAAAAGGGCCAAGTTTGAAGACCCCTGAACTAGATATACCCAATTCCTACCCCATTCCTCATGTTTTAGCCTCCAGTCCCCTAATCATCTTTGTTGCTCTTCTCTGCACTCTTTCTAGAGAGTCTCAATATCTTTTTTGTGTCGTGGTGACCAAAACTGGATGCAGTATTCCAAGTTGGGACCTAAAGTACTTGTCCTAAGTATGCGGTGTATTAAATCTTGGTAAACAACTTTGTTATGCTAAACAGAACCAAATTGTATGCTTACAGTAAAGATAGGGCAAGATTTGAATTACCTGATCAGCATATAATGAGGACATTGATCATTATTCTGCTGGATCTTTTTTTTTTTTCATTCCTGATCTCCCAGTTTGTTGAAAATTAAATCTATGTATAAATGGTGGCAATACTGGGAAATTTTGTAGGGTCTCTGCCCTAAATAGAGCATCAGATCAAAGTCACATAAGATATATCCAAATACCTTACTCAAGATTATATCCTGTAACAGAATACCTTTGTAAAGTACTAACTAGGCCAGTGGTGGCGAACCTACGGCACGGGTGCCAGAGGCGGCACTCAGAGCCCTCTCTGTGGGCACGCGTGCCGTCACCCCAGTCCTAGGCCTTCAGCTGGGTTTTCTAAAACCTTTTCACTTTAGGCCTCCGCCGCCGTGTGCAAAAAAAAAAAAAAGGTTCAATCAGTCAATTTCAACTTCTTGCGGAAAAAAAGAGATCTTGCAAAGTTGGAATTGATTGATTGAACTTTTTAGTCCCACCCTGTCTGCCGTTACCACCACAGCCACGCCCACCCAATGGGCCATGCCCACCCAATGGGCCACACCCAGCCAATGGGCCACACCCACCCGGCACTCGACGATGCATAAGTGGGTTTTGGGTTGCAGTTTGGGCACTCAGTCTCTAAAAGGTTCGCCATCACTGAACTAGGCCTACACAAAGTGATTTAGATTCACTTCGATATAGATTTGCATATGGAGTTGACGCGATTGTCTTCCTCAAAGCAGAGAAGCTTCCAATCTATCTCAGTGAAAATGTTGCCTTAAATCATTTTTGGTCTGGGGTGCTAAGAAGAGCTTTCTCTCCCAGCACTGGTGAAGATGTTTCCAGGCTGGGCAATATTGGCACCTGTTGTGAGACTCAATACGCATCACAGCTACTGAGCCTAGAATGTCTTTGGTACAGACTGAGGAATTGCATACAATATGCTGGACTTCAAAGACCCAGAATGGAAAGAATGTTGATGCTTTTGAATTTTGGTGTTGGAGAGAATACCATGGATAGTCAGGAAAACACACAAATAGATCATTGAACAAATCAAGTTCAAGTTTTCACTCAAGGCACCAATGACCAGGCTCAAATTATCCTACCTTGGACACTCTCTGCAAAGACCTGTAGAAGTCTAAAACAAGGGTCCTCAACCCTTGGGCCATGACCTGTTTGGAACTGGGCCTTGCAAGCCGGAGGCAAGTGTGCTTACACACACTGCTCAACTTGCATGAGCGGTAGATGCGTGCTCATGCCACTCAAGCAAATGGAGCTGCACGCTTGAGTGCATGCGCCCGCTACTTGCTCAGAGCCATCCTTTCACTCCCCCACCACCACTGCCACCACCACCACCGGTCTACAAAGCCAGAAAGGTTGGGGGACCGCTGATCTAAAATACTGGGAAAGGTGGAAGGAAAGAGAAGAAGGCAATGGCCATCAGGCAATGTGAGTGGACTCAGCTATAACAATGGATATCCTGCTGGAAGAGCTGAAAAACCAGGTTAGGGACAGATCATCTTGGAGAACATCTATCTATGTGGACACTAAGTGTCAACACTAACTTTATTGCACGTAATCAATCTACCTATCTATCAAAAAAAAATCAATGCAATATGGACCAAAACCACTCCATCTAAAATATCTTTAACACGTAGCAAGGAGTCTGGAGACTGAGCAGCTTCCATACACATTGAATTCTATGACCTTTAGCTACAGGCTAGATGGCTTTTAGCGCATGCAGTGAGCACTGAAGCTCCTCAACGTGGAAGCACACAGAAAAAGGTTCTTCTCAGCCTCCTCCTGCAGCACTCAGTGAAGAAGTCTCCTCTTCTTCAAAGCTCAAACTCTCTGGAAAGAAGCTGAACAATGTGGCCCTTTCATTCTTTTGAGCATTGCTCCACGAAGCTGCTTAAATAGGGTGCTTTACTCTAACTATCACAGCAAACTATCCTTTTCAAGACTGCCAAAGCTGTGTAAGCTACAACTGCCAACCCATCTCCCTGTTATTCTACAAATCATGTCGCGTTTACCAATAGTTTGCTAAGCTATTTCATTTGGTATTGTCGGATTCGTCATCCCTGTTTGTGTATCTGTTATATTAAGGCTGCTATCACTACTGTATGCTTGTTCCGATCAACCAGAGATGTCTTTAGGGCAGGGGTAGGCAACCTTGGCTCTTTTATGACTCGTGGACTTCAACTCCCAGAATTCCTGAGCCAGCATGGCTCAGCTTGAAAACTCTCCCTTTCCCCTCAGCATGGCTGGCTCAGGAATTCTGGGAGTTGAAGTCCACCAGTCATAAAAGAGCCAAGGTTGCCTACCCCTGCTTTAGGGCATAATCAAAAAAGTCAAGATGGCAGCCACAATAGTGTGATCATAGCTCCTCCTCCCCTTTTTAATGTGTGCACTAAAAAACAGGCGGAGCTTCAGTTGCACTATTGCAGCTGCTGTTTTGACTTTTTTGACCATATCCTATGGACATCCCTGAGGATCTGCTCCCTTTTACAAGGCAGACTCAGGATCTCAGGATCTTTGAGGAGATCCTGTCCCTCTTCTTTTCATCACCATAGGTCAGGGGTAGGCAACCTTGGCTCTTTTATGACTCGTGGACCAACTCCCAGAATTCCTGAGCCAGCATGGGGGAACTATGGCCCCTTCATGACTTGTGGACTTCAACTCCCAGAATTCCTGAGCCAGCATGGGGGAACTATGGCCCCTTCATGACTTGTGGACTTCAACTCCCAGAATTCCTGAGCCAGCATATCTGGCTCAGGAATCCTGGGAATTGAAGTCCATGAGTCATAAAAGAGCCAAGGTTGCCTACCCCTGCCATAGGTGCATCATGCCTGCCCCATTAAGACAAGCATTCAAGGAGACCTTAAAACTACACTTTTCTATCTGTCTTTGCAGATAACTTTCTGAGCCATTTAATTGATAGTTGACTTGTGTCTTTCAACAGTACTTTTTAAATCTACAGTATAAGAGATTTATCTCAGAGTCATACGTACCAATTTGATGTATTTGTGACTTTGTGTGTAATCCAATTATAGGACATCCTCTTAAATAGGACAGTCCATAAATGCATTAAATAATAACTGTCTAAATAATAAGAGTCCTAACATTCAATAGGAATTTATTCCCAAATAAATGAGTTCCTGTAAATGTATCTGATTTCCACATTAATTATACAATTAAATATGAAAGTATATTTTCTTAGTTTTAATACTTTAAAGATGGGGAGGGAGGTATAACTTCCATGACCCCAGTCACACAGAGACTGCAAAAACCTCAGATTGCATCACCAATGAGAGTTGCTACTGGATTTTGCTTTTCATGTGACAGAAGGCAAAATTATTAAAAACATATGGAATAATATTAACCCTCCTTAATCAAATTAAGTGTTTAATTTGTCCCAGCCTTCTTCAGCTTCCATTCAAAACCCAAGCACAATCCTCGTTCTTTAAAAAGTGGTGCATTTTGCTCTCCAATAAAACGTTTCTCTCAGCTAATTCATTTTATTTTTTTAATTGTGCTTAGTGGTTAGACGTACATTTGAAAACTATGATGGATTTCAAAGTATGATCACATGTTTGTACTATATAGTGGATTCCTTGTTGTTTTCTTAATGCCTTAATTGCTTGCAGTGACATGTTAAATAGGGACATCACACCAAAGACAGTGTCACGGCCAAATAACAGATGTCTAAATCAGGGGTCTTCAAACTTGGTACCTTTAAGACTTGTGGACTTCAACTCCCAGAATTCCTCAGCCAGCCCTGGCTGGCTGAGGAATTCTGGGAGTTGAAGTCCACAAGTCTTAAAGTTGCCAAGTTTGAAGACCCCTGGTCTAAATGAGCAAGCACAATCAGGTTTATATTACCAACTATGTCAGTGTTTCTCAACCATGGCAGCTTTAAGATATGTGGACTTCAACTCCCAGAATTCCCTAGCCAGCCTGTGAGAACTACAACTCCCAGAATGCTGGCTGAGGAATCCTGGGAGTTGAAGTCTTTCTATCTTAAAGCTGGCGTGGCTGAGAGACACTGGTCTGTGTGCTTTCACTTTTCATTAACCCTGCATCATCCATTCTATTCATAAGCTATAGTGATCCAATCGCAGGATGGCTGAAAAAGGCTGGGGGGATGGGCTAGAAAGTCATCCTCTCCCCCCCTCAGAAATAAAATGTAGCAGCACATAAATCAGGACTTGAGGGGATGTCACAGAGAAGACGGGATTGACCGATTCTCCCAAGCACCTGAGGGCAGGATGTGAAGCCATGGATGGAAACTAATCAAGGAGCGAAGCAATCTACAAATAAGGAGAAATTTCCTGATAGTGAGAACAGTTAGCCAGTGGAACAGCTTGCCTTCAGAATTTGCGAGTGCTCCATTACTGACGGTTTTCAAGAAGGGATTGGACAGCCATTTGTCCAGAATGGTGTAGGGTCTGCTGCTTGAGCAGGGGGCTGGACTAGAAGACCTCCAAGGTCCCTCCCAACCCTATTATTCTATCTTCTATGCAACCAGTTTAAAAGAAAGGCATGGAATTCATTGAGATGGTTAACACTCCACGAATTCGTCTGCAACGGCCAAGCTCTCTTAATGTCATTGCAGGGTGGGAGGACAGGATCAGAACTAGATTTAGGGGCAACACCCATCACGGAGAGGGCTGGGCCAATGTATTTTATTGCCTAAGGCAGGGGTAGGCAACCTTGGCTCTTTTATGACTGGTGGACTTCAACTCCCAGAATTCCTGAGCTAGCCATGCTGAGGGGAAAGGGAGAGGTTTCCATGCTGAGCCATGCTGGCTGAGGAATTCTGGGAGTTGAAGTCCACCAGTCATAAAAGAGCCAAGGTTGCCTACCCCTGGCCTAAGGCAAAATCCCCCAAACACTCATTACATTTCCATTTGAATCTTGCTTGATATCAGAAAATGAGACCGCATAAAACCAAGGCCTGCAGGCAGGCTGAACAGTTCACAGTTAATGTCTCCTAATATCTCACACTCTGCTTCTGTAGCTCGAATCAACAGCCTCACTCTGCCTAATGGCAGGGTCGACCCTGGATGCTGGCTCTCCTCTCTTCTGCCTTACTAGTTCTGAAGAGCGCCAGCTGACCCTGGCACTGCCAATCTCAAAGCATTTCTCTGCGTCCGATGTCCTCTGGAAATACTTACGGTCTGGATCTCAGCGGCCAACAATCTCAACCTCGAAGAGATCGGAGATGCGAGCAATGCAAACGTTATCTGCCTCTTTTTACCAAATAAATAAATAGGAAGATGGGAAGTGGGAAGCAGCAGGGGATGCAAACATGTCAATCAATGTGTGATAAGAATAGAAGTGTCATTAAGTGGGAAATCTTATTTTTACTTTCTGCAACTGAGGAAGAAGAAATATCAAGCAGGTGCAGGAGGAGGAATACTGAATAACAGAGTTGGAAGGGACCTTGGAGGTCTTCTAGTCCAACCCCCTGCTCTAGCAGGAGACCCTACATCAGAGGTCCCCAACATTTTGGGCACCAGGGACCGGTTCCGTGGAGAAAGGTTTTGTGCATGGTTTTGTGTGCTGCCTGCATCCCACAGATGGGACTTTGTTTGTTTGTGCAGACTGGTTGTTGGCATGCCACGGCCCGGTACCGGTCCACGGACCAGGGGTTGGGGACCCCTGCACTACACCATTCCAGACAAATGGCTTTCCAGTCTCTTCTTAAAAACCTCCAATGATGGAACACCCACAACTTCTGGAAGCAAGACGTTCCACTGATTAATTATTATCACTGTCAAGAAATTTCTCCTTAGTCCTAGATTGCATTTCTCTTTGATAAGTTTCCATCTGGAGAATAAGTTGACTCCCTCTTCTGTGTGACAGACCCTCAAGTTCAAGAAGACTGCTATCGTATCAACCCTAGTCCTTCTCTTCATCAGACTAGACCAGGGGTTCCCAACCAGGGGAGCTCACAACCCCTGGGGGTGCGAGACGATATTCCAGGGGGTGCGAAAACTTGGATTTTCAAAATTATAGTGTATATGCATAATTTGTCGCCATTATTTCAAACTTTTGTAAGGGGTGCGAGAATATATCAGAAGTGGCTGAGGAATTCTGGGAGTTGAAGTCCACAAGTCATAAAAGAGCCAAGTTTGAAGACCCCTGACTTATTCTATACTTGTGAATTTGGTTTTTCTTGCCTAATACCTTACTTTTCTCACCACTGAATTGCATTTTGTTGGATAGGGGCTAGTGTTCGATCGGTCAACAGGAGAAGGAGGAAGATAAACCAATTTCAACCTCTAATTAGACCACTGAATAGATTATGCCTCTCCTATGTCACTATGATGTGCTAAAATAAGGCTGGCACCCCAAGACTATCTTTGAAATTCAGGGGCAAAATGTCTGCTTTGAGAAGACAAAGGAGGAATGGATAGCAGCAGTAAATCCCCCTTTACTAGGTGCATAACATGGTTCTTCTGAATTAATTCCCATTACAGGAAGTCCTTCTTTACCGAACACAATTCGACCAGCAAATTGGTCCTTCAGCAAAGTGGTCATTAAGCGAACCTGTGCCTATGCGTACGATCTTAATTCCGCTTTGCTTTGCTTTACAGCTCTCCAAAGGTTAGGGTTAGGCTAAAATTATATTTCATCACTATTGTAACTGTAAATGGTTGCTAAACGAGGCAGATGCTAAATGAGGACTATCTATGTACAACAATCCTGTGATGCAGATGAGAGAAAATTACTGTCCAAAGTTACGCAGTGACTTTTGTGACCATGTATGGACTTGGCACTAGATCAGGGGTCTTCCAACTTGGCCTTTTTACGACTTGTGGACTTCAACTCCCAGAATTCCTCAGCCAGCGTGTCTGGCTGAGGAATTCTGGGAGTTGAAGTCCACAAGTCATAAAAGGGCCAGGTTTGAAGACCCCTGCACTAGATCTTCCAGTTCAGACTTCAACTATGACAGTGGCCTGGTTTGTTTTTACTGAAACATGGAAGTAACCAGGATACACAAAGCATCCCCTGTAGGGACCACAAATGCCCTGGAAACCATGAGGTCCAGCCTCCCGATTGATATAGTAGTTCCAAGAACAAAGTTTATTGTATGTTATTTCAGTCATCTTTGCAACTAACCCGTAGCCAAACTTGGTTTCATTGTTGATCTAGTGTACATAGTTTAATCTCCAGGACATGATGTCAGAAAAGCAATCCTTGAAAAGGAAGCCTTTGTTGTTCACCTCACTCCATCACGAATCACCCCAGGAGATGCAAGGCAATTGCGTCATTTGAAAATCAGCTCAGGGGTCTTCCATTTTAAAAAGAAGAAAGAAAAAAAATCAGGCATAGAGCAAAAGAGTTGTTGTCATCCAGCCAATCTCCTTAAACTCCAGGTCGTTCATTTAACACCCACACTCTTCCTCAAGCTTTCCACATGTTGTGTATGGAGTACACAATGGCGTATTCACAACTGATCTCAAGAAATCCACTCTTCTCTGCACTCAAGGCTGTGATTGCCTTGTTCCAAGTCAACTCGTTCAATACCCAACTCAGCTGGAGTACACCTGCCCTTAAAAAAAATAAACCGCCAATTACAGTAAATGGCAAACAGCCTGAGAAGAACTTAGAAGCCCTTAAGCTTTTGACTTCGTCCAAAGTCATTTCCCAACTTGTTCTTTTGGCCATTTGCACCCTTTTCTAACCTGACACTCTTCAGATGCATTCAGACAACAGTCATACACAACCGTGCAGAGCCACAGTTTATAAAACTATGACTTGTTGATTAAGACAACAAAGCTGGATTAATTCATTCTACTGGCATAAACCATGATTTAGGATCTTCCGTGAATGGCTATGCATAGTGCAGTAAGCCAAAACCAACAGTCATATTATTATTACTCAACATCCCATTGCAGCCTGGCTGCAACTGTTTTGACACACACACACACACACACAGCCACACCACTGCATTTCCCACCCCTGTATATTACGGTATAATTCCTCCCTATCACTATTTTCCACATCTGTCAAGTTTGACATGTTGGTGGAAAAGGAAAATAACTGCTATTAGCACTGTGCTAAACCTGTTAACGCATATTTTACAGGCAAGTGTGAACTCTCTCAAACGTGCAGGATTTAAAAAAAAATAAAATAATCATAGCAACCACTCAATGCAATCCTTTTCGGCTCTAGGAATGTCAAATGTGGAGAAGTCAAATGTATCTATTTCTCTTAAGAATAATACAAATGCAAAGACGTACACTATTTGGACCTAGCTTAAATACGTTGGTGCCATCATGAAAATATGAAGATGCTATTTAGGACCTATCCATTTCCATGATCAGAAAGCTATCAGAAATATCACAAAGAATATTTGTGAGCTCAGCTACCAGTGACTCCCACGGATATATCCATGCAGGGTTTTTTGGGAATGATATGGAAGTGATTTGCATTTCCCTTTTTTCTGGATTTTTCTTTTTAATTTCCCAGACCAGCCTTTGACCTTGGAATTCTGAGATGGTAGCCCATTCACTTACAATCCAGTGCTGATCCTACTTAGCTTTCTAAATAAGATAATGTTCTCATCCAGCGGTCCACAGCCTTTTTTTTTTTTTTTGCACCAATGACTGATTTCATGGAAGACAATTTCTCCATGGACTGGGGGAGGGGGGAGGAGGAGTGTGCAACCTAGATCCTGTGCATACATAGTTTCATTTATCTGCAGCTCACCTCCAGCTGTGCAGCCCAGTTCCTAACAGGCTATGAACTGGTACCGGTCCACATACTAGGGGTTGGGGACCCCTGATCCCACCTATTAAGGCATCTACCTGTATCAACATCTAATTAAAAGAATAACAAATTCTACTTGGCTGCCATACTTAAGATACCTTCCATTTATAGCCAACTTCTTCTTTAAAAGTAAAAAAAAAATATGTCAAAAGAAAAAGGGAAGAAAAGACTAAGTAACAAGGTCTATAATACGTGGCCCACAAAAATCTAGATAGTGGATAGACCGAAGTTATAATTCAATATTATAATATTTATAACATTTCATGAATATTATGGTTACCGTATCTGAGCTGCTGAAATCCAGATAGCTACTGACCTTTAACGGGGAGAAATGGTGCAGTAGAGGGCAACAATTTTTGAACCAAAGAATCTCAAATGGGCTAATGTACAGAATGTGCCAGAATCTGAGACTCATGACTGCTGAGGGAATGAAATTTGGGGAAGTTGTGGGTGCTGCGGTGGTCAAGTGATCTTCATTTTCAATATTCTGTGACAGTTTCCTAGCCAGTCTTGCAATCCCTTATTCCCTCCCCCACCCAGCATCACTCAGGGAAGGGAAGGGGAAGGGAAGGGAAGGGAAGGGAAGGGAAGGAGACATTTACAATACTCCATTCCAGATTCCAACAAAGAAACTCAGTGGGGAAGCCAGCAGGAAGTCAGAAGTTGTTCCCACTCCTACTGCTTCTTTGCTCCCCTTCTTGGTCATTCTGTTTCTCTGTTTAGATAAGGAAGTTTCTTTGAAACAATGATCAACTGGGGTATGGGGTTGTCTAGTATTTAATAATGAGTCTATTCTTTTAGCCTTGCAGAGTGCTTCCCTTGTGAAGTACAAATTCTAAAGGATCAGTGACAAGCCAATCAACTAACCTGTTTCATCCGTTCTGATTAATGAGAACCAGAATTTATCTCCTTGTTCTTTTGTTAGCGGTAAATGCCAAATCTTCATTTCTGCCAGAAACAGAACATCATCAACTTCTCACCCAGATCTCCATCATAATTGGTTTAGCCTGGGCAACTCATAGCATTCCTAGTCAAGTACAGGTAGTCCAGAACTACCATTTGTTTAGTGACCCTTTAAAGCTATAGCATTACTGAAAAAAGTGACTTATGACCAGTTTTCACACTTACAACTGTTGCAGAAGCCCCATGGTCATGTGATCAAAATTCGGGCGCTTGGCAACTGCCATGTACTTATGACAGTTGTCCTGGGGTCATGTGATCCTAATTTGTAACCTTCCCAGCTGGCTTCCGAGGAGCAAAGACAGTGGGGGAAGCCAGGTTCACTTAATGTCTGCATGATTCATTGAACAACTGCGGTGATTCGCTTAACAATTGTCGCAAGGAAGGTCTTAAAATGGGCTAAAGCTCACTTAACAACTGTCTTGCTTAGCAAAGGAAATTTTGGCATCAGTTGTGGTCGTAAGTCAAGGACCATCTGCAAGAGGTGGGCTAGCTCTGAATTTAAATGATTTCTTATGGGGAGGTATTAAACAACAAGAGTAAGACATTCCTTCTTTCAGCCATGTTGCAATATTCTGCTCAAAGAGGGTCTTTTATTCTGTGGGAAGGAAATATTAAAAGGGCAGAATATTATATTTCCTCAAAGGATCTTAAAGAGGCAGAAAAGCATGCCCAGTTTTTCTTAATAGCCCCAAGTCTCCCTCCCCCAAGCAGAAACCAGCTCTGTACAAATGCAGATGTAAATAATCCAGGAAGGTTGGAGGCCCCCAGCTAGACGCTTAGGAAGACAAAGACACCTAAAATCTACATACCCCACCCAAACTCTAAGACAGGACATAGTAGGATTAACCCACAGATGCCAAAGGGGCACACTCGGACTCAGGTCAAAGTACATGACACAGGAAATACAAAGCCTCACACAGGAACAGGAAACAACCTCAAGAGCCCAGAGGGTATAAAAACCCACTCCCTACATGTGCTCTTTCTCTTTTCTTCCAGAGCCATCTTCCTGTCTGGCTCTCCTCTTCAATAAACTGCAACCTTCTTTTTAAAGCAGTCGCCATGTTGTTTATTCCCAGCTTGGAGTGAACCATGATGAAGACTTTTCCTTCAACAATTCATTTAAAGGGCCCTTCGGTCTTCATTTAGCCACAGCTCTTCCAAATGCACAGCAGTGAGTGCGCAACCTTTACAATCAATGCACAGCACAATTGGGAAAAAGACCAGAGAACGAATGGGCAGAAATCCAGATTTAAAGGGTAAATGCAATGCAGAATGATTGTGGGTGTGTGTGTAGCAGCTGTTGGGAACTCATTAAAGCACTTTCAACTATTTGTCATAGCTGATATGTGATGCCAGAAAAAGATGAGTTTCGTTTAAGGTATTCTTTACAGGTGCCAGGCGCATACTCCCATCACACTGTGAATCACATATTACCATTTAAACCCAGTGTCAAGCTTCGAAGAATTCTTACGCTGTTTCATCCAGTACTGCTTCTTAGCTTGCCTACAGGCTCGGGTGGAGGGGAAGAGTGAATGGAATGCAGACTTCAGATATCGAGCTGACGGTCCGTGAGAACCAAGGTCTCTCGAAAGTTGTTTACTGAGAACTAGAGACATTCTCTCATAACAAGTGTCTAACACTTAGTTGGATAATGTGACCTGCATGATTAGGGGGAAGGGAAACTTCCATGCTTTTAATGTACTGTTTTAGATGCCAATTAACTAGAGCTGGTTTTCCTTTCATCCATGCCGAAATGATGTACTCAATAAAGTTTTGCATTAGAGATTGGATCGTCTCGACTGTGCTTACTTCGTTGGGTTCGTCAGTCGGAACGTTGACACCCAGATTTGTGCACAGCTTTGGCGGATGCTAAACCCCATGGATCAGAACGGGAGAATTGGATGCAGTGGCCTGGCTCTGCCTGCTTCACTCCAGCTGCCCAGCTCCAGCTGAACCTCCATGGCCGCCCCTCCCTATCTCCCTTGCCCCGGCTGCTTCTCCCCGGCCCCTGAGGCGGCAAGGCCCGGGTGAAGCGGGCAAAGCCAGGCATCTGCAGCCAATTGTCCTAAACCCTCACAGATGGCATTAGACGTCTACTAACTGAATACAAGTCTGGATGGATGGGGTCAATGAGGTATTTAATTTAGGAGGAGAAAATGTTGCCAGAAGACAATTCTTCTTATTCTGTCTCCACCCCATAGACATAAAGAAACTGAAAGTGAATAATTATTTAAGAGTGGCCAGGTTTTTGCATTTCGACGGAGAAATCGTTATGACATAGCTAATAATTTCTCCTTCCCTGCTAAGAGGGCATTTTTATAATGTTACCAATAGAAGAGAATATTTGTAGTTAGGGTTGAACTGTGGGGTCCTTGGTGCTCTCTGAGCTTGGTTGTTTTCTTGCAGACGTTTCATTTCCCAACTAGGGGACATCATCAGTGCTAGAAGGGAGTTTAACTCCACTCCCTTCTAGCACTTACGATGTTCCCTAGTTGGGGAATGAAACGTCTGCAAGAAAATAACCAAGCTCAGAGAGCACCAAGGACTCCCACATTTTACAGTGTTACTTGAGATTATACTCTTTGGAGGATTATCCTTTAAGTCTTAGGAGATACTTCATGGGAGATTCTAGAGCAGGGGTCTTCAAACTTGGCCCTTTTATGACTTGTGGACTTCAACTCCCAGAATTCCTCAGCCAGCGTGCCTGGCTGAGGAATTCTGGGAGTTGAAGTCCACAAGTCATAAAAGGGCCAAGTTTGAAGACCTCTGCTCTAGAGCTTAATCAAACACAAGGAAGCAAATATACTTTGCTTTCCAGCAGACAGTTCTCTATTTGAGGAATTTCAGTCCATCTCAGGAAGTATTTTATAAGATTCTTCATATTGGTGAATTCTCGCCTATCCTAGAAATCGTAACTGAACAATGACTGCCGTTGTGCCGAAGTGTTCTCAGTTTTGGAAATATATATATATATAAATCCAGAACAAAGCCTTAATAAAAGCATATGGCTTCCGATTGGCAGAAATGATTCTTTTTGAACAAGGCAACTTAATCCATGTTTTGTATCGCTAATTTAGGTCAAGCGAAATCTTTGCAAGGGAAAGGTTGATTGCTTTTGATGTCCCCGTATTTCTATACTCCAGGCCACAGCAAGGCCATTGATTCTCATAATTGAGTAAAAGGCTTGCTGTCACCACCCTGCCCTTCCTCATCTTATCAAATCCCTGTTGGCATTTGAGTGGCCATGTAAAAACAGAAACGCAATCGCAATGCCCAGCAGATCCCAAAGCCTTCCATTAAAGTATTCCAGTGGTATAGAGTGCTGCAGGGGGGCACATAATTAAATCAGAGAAGAATTAAAACTGCTGTGTGTTTCTGTTTGCTCAGGGAATGAAGTAATTATGCCTAATAAAACGATCTGGTTGACAAGAGTAGACAGTCAAGGCTACCTTTTCTGTGTTTCATATTAAGTCAGTAAGGATACGCTTGCTTCCAGATCCTATGAGCCTTTGTGATTTGGGGGCAAATCTAAGACATAGTAAAGGTTCTTATCCAAGGGAAATTCAGGTTGAAATGTCAATGGAGGAGAGGTCCCAGGAATGGGAAAGGAAAAGCAAAGAAGCAAGAATGACAGCTATGGCCTTGTAGCAGTTATGACAATTAAACTTTGTCCCCCAAATAGGCATAAGAAGTTTAGATGGGGAGATTAATGGGAGACAATTAAGAAGCTATGCATGTGAAGTTCTTTCTCTTATGGGCCGCAGATTCCTGTTCTCTGTAAAAGTCATTGCCCAGCCTTAAATATTGGTGTTCTTCTTCAGACATTTTATTGGACAATTTTTTATGAAAGTTTTACAAAGAGCAGAAAAACAAGCAAGCTCAGAAGCACCAAGGACCCCACAGTTCCCCCCCTCCTCCTCCTCCTTCCCCCCCCCACCCACAAACCACACTCCCTTCTAGCACTGAGGATGTTACCTAGTTTGGGTAATGAAATGTCTGCAAGAAAACAAGCAAGCTCAGAGAGCACCAAGGATCCCACAGTTCTCCTCCTCCTCCTCCTCTTCCTCCTCCTCCTCCTCCTCCTAGAGCAGGGCTTTTCAACCAGTGGTACGGGTACCACCTGTGGTACATTGGCACCTGGCAGGTGGTACGCGACCATCCTAGAAAAGTGGCAGCGGGGGAGGGGAATGAGCTGAACCGGTGGCAGCACCGCACAAGCCTGAGCGAGAGATGGCTGGAGCTGCAGGGCTGTCAGGGCTCAGCGGAAGCACCAGGATCAGTGCCGCTTTCCAGCTGATCGGCGCTTCTTCGGGGCTGTCAGGGCTCAGTGGAAACGCCAGGATCAGCGCCAGGCTCCAGCTGGAGCTCGGCGCTGATCCTGGTGCTTCTGCTGAGCCCTGAAGAAGCACCAATCAGCTGGAATGTTGCAGCATCTCCAGGGTCTTGTGATTTACATTCAGATGCTTGGCAACTGATTCATATTTATGACGGTCACAGTGTCCCAGGGTCATGTGAAGTGACCAAAACCTGCTGCAACCACCCAGCAGACCTGGGGAATAAAAACCAAACACCCCCCACCCCCACTGCCAATCCTCAACAGAAATGCTCACAACAATGAAAACCTCGGACAGGAGGAAGAGTGCCGCCGGGTGGGCAGGCAGGTGTCTTGCTCGGCTGTGGCTTGAGGGGCACTTTTTTCAGTGCCATTGTAACTTCGAACAGTCACTAAGCGAACTGTTGTAAGTCGAGGACTACCTGTACTTTATCACTTTTTTCCTTTTTTGGGGGGGGGTCATCAAGTTTTTGACACCTTGCTGGGCGACTGGTGGTACTCGGATGTTGCCATATCCTAAAAGTGGTACAATGGGTGAAAAGGTTGAAAAGCACCAAGAGCACCAAGGACCCCCCAAAGAAGTTAGTCAACTCCGCATCTTCCATCATCTCCACCAGCCAATCCTCTGTTGTAGGACTCCTCCGATATCTTTGACTCAACCAAGCCTTGAAGATTTCGGCCATCCGACTCTCATCTCCCAAATGGCTTTCCAAAACCGCAAACACCATTCTAGGTTAGAAGATTATTGAGCGACTTTGGGTCTGTCACCGTAACAGAGGCAGTCCTCAACGTACAACCACAACTGAGCCCAACATTTCCACTGCTAAGCAAGACGGTTGTTAAGTGAGTTTTGCTCCATTTTACGGCCTTTCTTGCCACGGTTGTTCAGTGAATCACGGCTGTTGTTAAGTTTGTAACGTGGTTTGCTAAGTGAAATCCGGCTTCCCCCGTTGACTCTGCTTGTCAGAAGGTTGCAAAAGACGATCACATGACGCCGGGACACTGCGACCGTCATAAATGTGAGTCGGCTGTCAAACGTGCAAATTTTGGTCACGTGACCAAGGGGATGCTGCAACAGTTGTAAGGGTGAAGAACGATCATAAGTCACGTTTTTCAGTGCCGTTGTAACTTTGAACAGCTATTAAACAGATGGTTGTAAATTGAGAACTACCTACCTGGGTCTTATTATTATTAAAAAAAAATGCCTCCAAAAGAGGCACCAGGTCTTATTTTGGGGGGGTGTCTTTTATACTCACCTCTGGCACCGACAGCCCCACCCAGCAGATCTACTTCTTCTGACCGAAGGAGCAGCTTCATTCTGCAACTGCATTCCGGCCTCCATTTTGCAGTCAGGCCTTTCTGGAAGGCCTCTGCAGCCGAGTATTCAATCCATAGCTCGGTTCTCGGCTGCAGAGGTCTTGCAGAACCCAGCTATGGATTGAATCCATAGCTCAGTTCTCGGCTGCAGTGGCCTTCCGGAAAGGCCTATGTCTGAGAAATGCAGGCCTGGCTGCAAGAAGATGCCACATAAGAAGTGGGCTAGCAAAGAGAGGCCTGGCTGCCAGGTAAGTGGGTGCGTAGTGCGCACTTAGCTTGATTTTTAGGTGTGTGCCTCACCCAAAACTAGGGCTTATTTTGGGGGTAGGGCTTATATTAGGCCCATCCTCCCAAAATCAAGCTAGGGCTTATTTTCAGGGTAGGCCTTACTTTCGGGGAAACAGGGCATATGTCAGGCTTCAAATCCCATCATCCCAGTCAGCTTGGCCGTGCTGGCTGAGGATGATGGCGGCTGCAGTTTGGTGCATGTTGAAGATGCCAAAAGGGGGCAAAAAGTGAGAGCTGCATCCTGGCTGGTTCGTTTGTGCTGTTGTGCCTTCTGCACAAGCCATTCTGTTCATTACCTTTCTCATTATCCAAATAGGCAAGCTGATTGTCCCTTTGTTCATTCTGCACAGGTTGCAGTTCTGAGTCCATCTCTGCACAGCTGGTCCTGGAGGGCTGCCAGTCACCCCATCCACCCACACCTGGTCTTCCTCTCTCCTTTATTGTCATGATTAGAAGACATTTTCATTCCATTAGGAAGACGGCCCCTGCCAATGGCAGAGGAAATGGCTGTCCACTTAAGTATCTAACCTACTAGCAGAATATGAAATGGAACAGCACGTAATGTTTTTTTTTTAAAGTTAGGATCGATCAGCGAGTACCTAAAAATAAGACAGATGCCTTGTAACAATTTAAAGAAGTCCTACATGGGCATCGCCACGATGGAAAAATAAATAACAGTGATGTCTTGATCTTTATGACATATGTCATCTTCTCCAGCTTTGTTCCCCAGATAAATAGAGACTAATATTGCTAATTCTGGATGTTGTAAAGAACATGCAATAATGGAGTTGGAAGGGACCTTGGAGGTCTTCTAATCCAACCCCCTGCTCAAGCAGGAGATCCTATGCCATTTCAGACAAATGGCTGTCCAGTCTCTTCTTGAAAACAACTACTTCAAGTTGTGGGTACTCCAATACTAGAGATTTTTAAGAACAGATTGGACAACCATTTGTCTGGAATGGTATTGTGGGAAGTCAGCCCCTCAGAGAAGGAAATATTAAAAGGGCAGAAAAATATATTTCCTCCAAGGATCTTAAAGAAGCAGGAAAGCATGCCCAGTTTTCTTAATAGCCCCAGGTCTCCCTTCCCCAAGCAGAAACCAGTTCTATAGAGATGCAGATGTAAATCCAGGGAGCTAGGAGATTAAGAAGACAAAGACCTAAAGTCTGCATACCCCACCTGGGACAGGACATGGTAGGATTAACTCACAAAGGCCAAAGGGCACACCCAAACTCAGGTCAGAATACATGACACAGGAAATAGCCTCAAAACAGGAACAGAAAATAACTCCAAACAAAAGGCTCCAGAGAGTATAAAAATCCACTTCCTACATGTGCTCAGTCCTTTTTTTCACTTCTCTTGCTGCCAGAACCATCTTCCTGTCTGGCTCTCCTCTCCAATAAACTACAATCTTCTTCCCAAAGCAGTCGCCATGTTGTTTATCTCCGGCTTGGACTGAACCATGATGAAGACTTTTCTTCCAACAATTTGGCACCCCAGAATGGGACTCCAAGCTAACCCCTCCAATGGATTGAGACTGGTAAGCCCCATCTTGCCGGCAGCAGACCCCCTTGTGTCTGTGGATGGTTTCCCAGGCCCTGCCCATGTGGAGCCAGGGTAGTAAAGGGAGTTTTGAGTTTGAGCTCAAGGGCTGCTTTGGAAAGAAGGTAACGGTGAGTACCTCTAAATTTTAACTTTAAAGCCCAGGGGAACAAAGGAAATGTGTGCATGTCTGTGTGTGTGAATGAGAAGACCCTTTTTTTCCCAATCACAGTTGGAATTTGCTCCCTCTGGTCTTTCCTAGCTGCAGAAAGGATCTGTTCAAGTGGCAGACCCTGGAAAGCATGGGGGTTTGGCCAGAGCGCAGGACCTTTTGTTAGGGAAAAGGAAGAGGCTGTGTGAAAATGGAATGGAATGAGTGAATGAGAGAATTGGATTTGGGCAACCAGCTGGTAAGGCCCTGGAAGCAAAGCCTAGTTCAGAAGGTGCCATGCACTCACTGCGTAGGGGGCAGCAGGTCCTTCCAGATCCACAAGGGGTCTGAAAACCAGTGGCAGGAAAGGAGGTGTTCGTACTCACCGTTTCTTTTTTAAAAAGGCAGCAGGTCCTCCCAGACTAGTGAAAAGTCTGAAAACCGGTAGTTGGAAAGGAGGTATCAATACTCACTGCTTTTCAAAAAAGCGGCAGGTCCTCCCGGACTAGTGAAGAGTCCAAAAACCGTGATAGGTAGTTCCCAGGAAAGGAGGTGCTCGTACTTCGCCAGGGAACCGAAGTCCTCCTGGACGCTTTTTTGTCCGAAAACCGGACTTTTTTTTCTTTTGTACCTGACTGAGCCAAAATGAGCCCCACATCTGAGAGGGAACATGGGAAGCGGCAGTTCAAAGGTGACAATTAGGACCCCCTAGGAGATTTGCTCAAAACGAAGAGCAAGAGAAATATGTAAAAAATGGGCTTTGCTCAGGGCTTTGCTGGGAAGCCAATTTGGCTAAATAAAGGTACTTAAAGAGAAAATAAGAAATAGTGATTCTCTCTCTCTCTCTCTCTCTCTCTCTCTCTCTCTCTCCTTTCTATGCAACTACGTGGTATGTTTAAGATCTGTGCCTTCCCTAATTTGAGTTATCTGAGATTTATGGTGGGAATGACTAGGATGTGTAAAACTAAGACTTCTGTTTCCCTTTCTGTTTTCCTTGTCTTTGTGTATATATGTCTGTCAAAGTCTTTATGTGTGAGGTAAATGTGACTGTTTATTGTTTCTAACCCAAAGATAAAAGAATTCTAAAATTCTGCTAGAAATTCTGCTTAAAACAAGCCACCCAAAAAAAAAAGGGGGGGAAATACCCTCACTCTGTTTGTCTGGCCAACAAACAGAGTGAAGAAAATTCGTGTTTGTTTGTTTTTCTTTTTCCTTTCTCTCTGGATGAACCAGGATGAAGACTTTTCTTCCAACAGTATAGGGTTTCCTGCTCAGAAGACCTTCAAGGTCCCTTCCAACTCTGTTATTCTGTTATTCATTCTAGGAATATTCATATAAATGAATATGTCTAGTCCAGTGGTGGGATTCAACCAGTTCACATCACTTTGACAGAACCGGTAGCTAATTTTTTGTTGACCCATGCCCAGAATGGACTTCCGGAAGCGGCATCCACACAGAGAACCGGTTGTTCACATATTTGAATCCCACCACTGGTCTAGTCTAACAAAGAGAAAGTCTAAATGCATATAAATGCATCTTAAAAACCTCCATGATGGAGCACCCACAACTTCCAGAGTAAGCCGTTCCATTGACTATTTGTTCTCACTGCCAGGAAAGTTCTCCTTAGTTCTAGGTGGGATCTCTCCTTAATGATCTTTCATTAATTCTTGTTCTGCTCTCACATGGACTGGAGAATAGGTTGACCCCCTCTTCTCTGTGACAGCACCTCTAATACTGGAAGGCTGTTATCATCCTTAGACTTTCTCTTTGTTAGACTAGCCCAGGGGTCTTCAAACTTGGCCCTTTTATGACTTGTGGACTTCAACTCCCAGAATTCCTCAGCCAGGCACGCTGGCTGAGGAATTCTGGGAGTTGAAGTCTACAAGTCATAAATGGGCCAAGTTTGAAGACCCCTGGGCTAGATATACCTACTTCCCTCAGTTGTTCATCATTCAGTTTAGTCTCCAGATCCCTTACCATGTTTGTTGCTGTTGTCTTCTAGGGGTTTCAACAACTTTTTTGTATTGTGGTGATCAGAACTGGAGGCAGTATTCCAAGTGTGGTCTCACCAGTGAGGTATAAAGTGGTACTACACATCCAGGCGATGCTGACAGGAGAGCTAATGTCTTCTAGACCACAATCTAACTAGCCTAGATCTGCTTCAAGTCCCAGCATTCCATAGGATCATAGAAATGAGTCAGAAGGAATGGGTTTTTACTCCTTCTCCAAAATCTCCTGACTATCATTCCATCAAACTATTAAGAAGTGCTATCTGAGCATTCACACAATCCTCTTCTCACCTATTCTTTTTCTTTCTAGTTTTATCTCTTTGTTGATTTGTAATTCACACTTGGGGGTGGGTGGGTGAATTCCATTCACAGCTCTGATAAGAATTACTTTTAAAAAAAATGCATGCCTAGTCAGACCTCCATCCTTCTTTACAAGAGAGGAACAAAGCTAAAAAAAAATATATTTTATTTTAAATGAGCTCTCCAGCCAAAATGTCATATGTCAGACATTTGGAGTGTACAAAAACATGCAGATTCTGGCTCCTTCAATAATACAATTGTTGAAATGAACAAGAAATGGGTGGTAAACTCCCTAAACTGGCAAAACCCTCATTGGCTCACTTCAAAAATGCGTTCTGCTAATGAAAATGCCTCCTTCATTTTTATTTTTTTAAAAAAATCAACACATATTTTCTATTCATAAATATGGTCCCAGACAGATCTTCGGTGGTTTAATTAGGAGCGTGGCAAGATGTGTTTCATCTCTAGGCCATCAAGTCTTGCACTGCTACTGGTGCTCTCAAAACTGACATTCCGAAGGTATCAGTCATTGGTTTAAATTATTAAGTTCAATTTTGAAAACTCCAGCACCAACAATATTGATCATAAGGGCATCTCCCCAAATATTTCTAGCAGATTTGTTCCAAAAATTAAGTATGAGCTAGAACAGGGGTCTTCAAACTTGGCCCTTTTATGACTTGTGGACTTCAACTTCCAGAATTCCTCAGCTGGCTGAGGAATTCTGGAAGTTGAAGTCCACAAGTCATAAAAGGGCCAAGTTTGAAGACCCCTGTTCTAGCTCATACTGAGCTAGAAGCTCAGATAGGTCTTTGAAGCAAACTGTCTACACTACAGAATGGGACAACTTGCCTCGGCCAACTTGCCTTGGCTGACTTGGCCTGGTCATCTCACCATAGGACAAATCACCACAGCCAACTCTCCATGGGACAATTTGCTCTGGATCAATTCAACACAGGAAAACTCAAGAGAGGGACAAGTAAAACTGTAGCTTACCCCAGCCTTGAGGACTTCTAACTTGAGAAGGTTCAAACCTAAAGCAAGACAACGCCCACTGCAATTCCACTTGTCCCTCTTTTGAGTTATCTTGCGTTGAATTGTCCTGCAGTGGTGAGAATGGCCGAAAAGATCATTGGCAGTTCCCTCCCTCCCATCCAGGACATAGCACAGAAGCGTTGCTTGAGCAGAGTTCGTAAGATTATCTGGGACACTACACATCCTCTTCACGACCTGTTTTCCTTGCTACCTTCTGGGAGGAGGGGGCTTCGGGGTATCCGTAGCAGAACATCCAGATTCAGCCATAGTTTCATTCCATACAGCATTAACCTTGCGAACTCTCAAGCTTCCTCCTTGCGTTATATATTCAAGATGGACAGTATTTAATATTTATTTGCTACGTATATGTAGGGATGTGGGTCTATACATATGTTGTTCATAGTATGTTTAGGTGTGTGTCATGTGTGTGTTTCACTTTGAGAGCGGGCAACTAAATTTCATTTTTGATGTGTGCCGTTGTGCCCACAGTATAAAAATGACAATAAAGGTTATCTTATCTTATCTTATCTTATCAGTGAGTTGTCCCATGGTAACTCATCTGGAGTGAGTCAACTAGGGCAACTCAGCCAGGGCGAGACAGCTGGGGGAGAATCGGCCAGGGTGAATTGCCTATGGAAAGTTGTCCTAGATTCAACTGTCTATGGGGGCTAAGTTTGCTAAATAAGATGGCTAATTGGAACACTTGCAATCCAAGTTGATGTGGCAGCACAAACAATTATCTGAAAATACACATGGGTGGTGGGTGGTGGTTGCTAAGTAGCTCGTGCTTAATTTTAAAAATAGAGTTAAAGCATCTGACTGACCAATGTCAGAAAGAGATTGTTAAATCTAAATCTCATGCAAAATGCAGTATAATGAACCTTAAAAAAACCCAGTTTACTAACAAATTAGAACCTATGAGGATCTGTAGCCATAGAATGGATAATAATAATAATAATAATAATAATAATAATAATAATAATAATAATAATAATAATAATAATAATAATAATAATAATAATAATAATAATAATAATAATAATAATAATAATAATAATAATAATAATAATAATAATAATAACTGCCTTGAGTGCAATCCCAAAACAACTGGAGCACCACTTGAACACCATCGGCATTGACAAATTCGGCATTGGTCAATTGCAAAAGGCGGCCTTACTAGGAACTGCTTCCATCCTGCGACGATATCTGTAATACCATCAAACATCCACATCTGCCTATCCCAGGTCCTTGGTAAGGACTTGATAGGTAGACAAAAATGCCAAATCCAGTCTGAACATCTGGCTGACTATGCGATGATCAATAATAATAATAATAAAGTTGGAAGGGACATTGGAGGTCATCTAGTCCAACCCTCTGCTCAGGCAGGAAACCCTAGACCATTTCAGACAAATGGCTGTCCAATCTCTTCTTAAAAACTTCCAGTGTTGGAGCATTCAGAGCTTCTGGAGGCAGATTGTTCCACTGATTAATTGTTCTAACTGTCAGGAAGTTTCTCCTTAGTTCTAGGTGCTTAATATAATATTAATATAGTAAATGCTACCTGGAAGTTTTTAAACCTCTGCACAAGCACAGAACTCATAATATGTTTGGAGAATGATGGTTAAAAAAAATTGGCTAAAATTGGTCATAGAAACCCATAATGGAGAGTTTGTTTTAAAAGCAAATTCAAATTCTCAGGATTTGCTGGTAGCTGATAAATTCTGCCCAATTCAACCTAAGAGAGGGGGGGGGGAACACTTTACTGTAAGTTTGGTAGATTATCAGTATGAGCATCACCAATAAAAACAATTTCATAATGAAACCCAAAGGCGATATTATTTTAAGGCTAGCTGTTGCAAAGAGTTGCCAAAGCGGGCTACCATTTGCTACGCCCATTTAGAAAAGTCAAATATCTCACTTTAACATTCCTCCTCAGATAATTTTAAACATCATTTCATTTGATCTGAAGATCTGGGGGGAAATATGCTGTTTTTACAGCACAACACAGTTGGCAATCGTTCACTTTCACAAAATGTGGGCTGGAACGTGCCTGACTAACGATTAATGATGCTCATTAAAAAAAATGAAGTTCTGGTAAAATTCATTAATGCTTGGCTTGAGTCTTGCTAACAGTTACGCAACATTAGGAGCAAGGCAATTATAGATCTTGGCTGCAACTCACTGGAAGATAAAAGAAGGAAATAATACTTTCTTCTTAGTAAGAGGCATCTTTGATAGCAACTGGAAAGAGCAGGTGGCGAGAAGCACATACAACTTATCTCTCCCAACTTCTTTCTACCTAGTGTCCTCAAAAGATTTTAGGATTGCAATTCTGGCTAGGACTCCTGGAGCACCTCAAGCAAAGAAACGAAACTCCTTATCCATGAGGGATTTCTAGAGGAGCTCACTTTTCCTATTTTCAATCAGAGCTCAGCAGTTTACTTCAATTTTCAACAATCCAGATTAACTCTCACCAGCCAGCAAGGAATCAGTTAACGAGACTTAGAAGACACTTGCTCCTAAGTCGGAAAAGAATTTGTGTCACAATTTGCAAGCATTTGGTATGTACATATTTCCAAGGCTTCTTACAAATGGATGTGAGGTTAGTATTGAGGGACATCTTTATGTCCCATATGTAGCTTTAAGTAGGCCTTATTTCCTGATGTAATCAAACGTTTAGGGCAGTGTTTCCCAACTTTTAGCAACTTTTAAGATACGTGGACCAATTCCCAGGATTCCCCAGTCAGCCATGCTGGCTGGGGAATCCTGGGAGTTGAAGTCCACATATCTTGAAGTTGCCACGGTTGAGAAACATTTTAAGGCAGAGGTCTTCAAACATGGCCCTTTTATGACTTGTGGACTTCAACTGCCAGAATTCCTCAGCCAGGCACACTGGCTGGGGAATCCTGGGAGTTGAAGTCCACATATCTTGAAGTTGCCACGGTTGAGAAACATTTTAAGGCAGAGGTCTTCAAACATGGCCCTTTTATGACTTGTGGACTTCAACTGCCAGAATTCCTCAGCCAGGCACGCTGGCTGAGGAATTCTGGGAGCTGAAGTCCACAAGTCATAAAAGGGCCAAGTTTGAAGACCCCTGTTTTAAGGTGACCCTCTGTTTATTACATTTTGTGTCTTTTCACCCCCTTGAAGATGGGAGCTAGGGCAGACTTCAAATTATAGATTTCAGGTTATAGTTAACTCACTGTGCAAAAGAAAAACAATTTGTTAAGCACGTAAATTAATTGCCTTAAATTTGTGATGTGGTGGATAAAACGCAATAGGATCGGGGAGACCCAGTTTTCAGTCTGTTCTCAACAATGAAAATGTCTGGATGACTGTTCACTTTCCCAGTCCAACTTAATTTTCAGGGTTATAACGTAGGAAAAAAAGGGAGACAGGAGTGTGTTGTATGCTATTTCAAGCTTCTGGGATGTATAAATCTAATAAAACACGCCGAATGGGTAGTGTGCCATAAAATACCCTTTTTTGTTCTTGTTTTGATATAGGTTACTTGCTTGGTATTTTATGAAGTATAATGATTTCTTGGCATCTGGTTAGCGTTTGGTATCTGCCCAAATTATGGATGATTAATGTAATCACTCAGGCGATATTCAAGAAGTATTCTGTTACTTGCAAATTATATCCAAACCTTTCTAAGAATTTAAGGTGGTATATATGATTCTCCTAATGGAAGAAACGTTTTCTGTATGTTTTAAGCTTGAAATACTGTAGCAAATTTTAATATTCCAGGCTGAAAATATAATACCTCAAGATCCTGATCTTTGTCCTGGGTTTGGAACAAATTAAGGCATGTTGTACAGTACTACAATATATTGCTCTAAGTGCTCCTCTGATTTAGCATTTGCTTTTTAAAAGATATTATTCCAAGCCACAGGGTCCTGGAAAATGCATTAGTCAGTAAAACAGCCCCCCCCACAAAAAAAAAAAAAAAAACTGAGCTCTGGGTAAGTTACCAATTCATATTTTTAACAATATTAGTCTGTAATAATACTTTTTCATAGGAGATGCCAAATGCAAAACAATGTACTATGTAGTTGCATGACTGATAGTATTGCTTGGTTGTTGAGCTTTCAGCTTGCCAAATGTGAAACCGTGTTGCGTTGTTTGTTGAGTTTTAGTGTCACACACAACAAATATCCATTATACATGGACACTAGGAAGTTCAAAATAGCCAGAAAAATGGTTGTTTATCAATTATATTGAGGTACCAGGCTCTTTCACCATAATTAAGTTACTGGATTAGACAAAGGTGGTCAGATTCTAGGCAAGCCTTGGCCACTGAACCTCACTGAATGACTATGGGATGGTTTAACTCCTTCCTAAACCAACCTACCTGATAAGGTTGTTGTGGGGGAAAATAGGAGTGCACTTATATTGTTCCTGACGACTGCTTTGTTTGGAATTAATTCCTCCTGAGTATTTTATCCTATTTCCTGAGCTGCATTAGCTAATCGACCCATTGGAAACATTTAATATACTAGAGGAATCCAGTATATCAATCATAATTTTTTTTGGAGGGGGGAAGAAACCACTGGTAGGTAATCATTCCTTTTCTAAATGCAGTCAGTTTTGAAGTGTGAGAACTTGGGGACCGAATTCAAGAAGATGTTTATGCCATCAATGGCCAATCTCCATCCAGGCCCTGGAGAACTTTCCCCTATATTGCTACAAAGCTATGGAATGATCTTGTATCTATAATATACATTTATATCTGTAAAGGTTCGTGTCTTTTGCCAAGCTTTTAATAGCGGTAGTCATTTTAGTATTTTGAAAAACACAACGCACAAATTTGACTAGAATGAAGGCAGAGCTTAAGTCAAGTATTTTTAGGATGATTGCCTGCTCTGGCTGATGGGTCCTCCCAAGATCTGTCTTTTCCATGGTAACGTTTCCCCTGATCAGTCATGTCTGACTCTAAGGGTGCTCATCTCCATTTCCTAGCCAAGGGAGCCAGCGTTGTCTGAAGACTCTTTCCATGGTCCTATGGACAGCATGGCTTTATGCCAAAGGTGCATGGAATGCTGTTACCTTCCTACCAAAGTGGTACCTATTTATCTACTTGCATTTGCATGCTTTGGAACTGAAGGCGGGCAGGAGCTGGGGCAAGAATAGGAACTCAACCCATCACGGGGTGCTTTGGATCTTGAATTGCCAACCTTCCAGTTGACTCTGGGCCACCGCACCTAGCAAGTGTCATGTCTTTCGCATCAGACATTCTTTAATTGAAGGTTGAGCCTTGTATGTGCAAAGCAGGCACCGAAGCTTTGAGTTACTGTTTCTCCCCAAGGAGGTAGTTGAGCGAAGTATGCTAATCAGAGGAGCACTGAGTTGCTTACGCAAGTAAAACAAGAAAAGCCTCCCGATGAAGAACTGTCAGTTGATACAAATGCAAGAGACAATTTTATATTTGCTTATGGGGGAAAAAATGAAGAGATACTACCAATATTTAAATCTGGGCTTTCATACCAGAAAGATACATTTCAAAGCCCACTAGTAAGCATGATTTATTTTTCTGATATTAAAAATAACCAACCGAGAAGGCTTTAGGGGCCGCGTTTGAGTCAAGGTGTGTCAATTTATTTCAGAACTGAAACTCTAGTCTTGAAAAAGATTCAGTAGTCAGGAAATGGTTGATTCTGAGAAACATTTCCCCCCCCCAAAATTATGAAAAACTGAAATGCAGTTTAAAAACCAGCTTTATTGTTACAACCAACTTTGAATTATTTACATAATATAAATCTCTTTGCAAGATACATTCCTTCATTGAAATCAATGATAAAAGGCCTTAATATAGAGCTTCAACAATGCTTAGCTAAAAAAAAAAAAGTTCACTCCAGTACAAGCCAATGAACAGAAAGCACAATTTTTAGTTCCATTCATAACATACAGATGAGGGATTTGTCTCTCCCTTTCATTGGACAGGCAACCCTTCACAGGACAAGACTCGACAAACAAAAAGATTTAAAAATGCAAGGAGAGAGCCAAAGGGGGAGGGGGGGTGTCTCCTCCTATCCGTTGTCGTCACACATGGATGGTCAGCCTCAAGAAATGAATCCTTGTAAATGCAAAAAATTTAATTACCCCAAGATGTTAAAAAATATTTTACCCCGCTGACACAATTGACAATTAAGGATAAGGCTCCTTATGCAACTAGGATCCACCGCTGAAAATAGGTTTATTTATCAGAAACACAAGAAGCCACTTTGATACTTAATTAAGCCCAGCAGTAAATGTTGCTGCTCCTTGTGACTGATATTTTTAATCGGCATTTTCACAGTTGAGCCACTGGGTTTGCTGGTCTGCGTCAGTATTTGTCTTCAAACTGCGAGAATTGCTTTTACTGTCATTTACAATTTATACAGCACTTTCCATCCGCAGTGCTTACAACTCATTTAAGTGCTTATTTATTATCTCAACCAACCTATTAATTAGCACTTGTAGTATGGAGATGGAGAGCCAAGACGAAAAGAACGTGCTCCAGATTGCCCACACCATACTTTGACTGGGTTTCAGAATGCTGTCAAAATGGCAGGCTCCCCCCAAAAGGCTTAAGATTTTTTTATTTTTTAAAAAAATCCTAAATACACAAATATCAATTCATCATTTAAGCACATCGGATATCAATGTATTCTACCACATGAAGATCTTATATAGCAATATTTCAATAGCAAAACCAAAGTAAGGGCCTTCATCTTTGGAAGCTGGGACGGGAAATTTTTTAACTTTGCTGGAGAAAATCACCAAAATCAGAAATTTGTTTTCTGCCTATTCGTTTAAAACAGGCACGGGCTTGGCAATTCATCACTATGGCAGTGTTTATTAATTTAGCTAACAGAAATATCAACTTTTCTTAGTATTGTCATATGCAAATAATTCTTATGGATCGTCTCTCTGCACGCCCACCCACCCCCTTCCTAATCTGCATACAACAGTAACTGGTAGGCACCATCAGGTGTTACAAAGCCGCTGCACCACTTTGGGAAGTCTCTAGTTCAGTGTTTTGCAACCGTGGCAACTTTTAAGACGTATGGACTTCAACTCCCAGAATTCCCGAGCCAATTGAATTCTGGAAATTGAAGTCCACACATCTCAAAGTTGCCAAGGTTGAGAAACATTGCTTTATCGTCTATAATGATGCAGCAGTCAACAATTATTTGTTCAGATTCCCTATATGTGGCCAATTTAACTAAACAGGAACTGAACGCCAGGCCAGCTCTGCAGAAAAACTACAGATTAACTATTCATTTCAAGCCCCCGCAACTTTTGTAAGTGTGCATGTGTAGAAAATTTTAAGGAGCACAAGTAAATTAGTTTTAAAAAGTTAGGCTCAACAGAATACAACTTTTCAAGAACATGTACTAGGACCGACAAGGACAAAAGTTTCACTTTTAGGTGTAGGGTTTCTTTAAACCAAAAAGGGAAATTAGAAGAGAAATTGAGAAAAATGTCCAATTTCATCGGTTTTACAGAATCAGCAAAAGGCGCCCTTGAACGCTTGCAACTTTTAACAACCTTCAAGGAGGTCCACCAATGCTCTTGCTTCGTGTGTACAAGACTTTTTTTTTTTTTTGAAGAATGTCAATGAATCAGAGGGTGCAAATCCAGATTTTATGAAAAGCTCAGTGTGAAAACAGGAGTAAACCATAGTTCTTTTAAGCATGTCTTAATTGAAATTTTAAGGATTTGACTGTATCTTTTGCTGCTGCGGGTTTATATATGTGTGTCTTCCTTTTGCGTGAGCTATTTCTATACACGGGTTTTGATGGTGGTGGTGTTTAATTTGCAGGGGCCTCTACTGTTAGGGAAGGAATATGTACAAGGGCGTTTCAAAGCAAGAGTTACCTGTGCATGACAAGCCCGAATCGGAGTGGACCTTCATTATATCTCAGGAGAGAAAACCACTTTTTCTTCTAATTAGCCAACCTGCTTCCTACTAGAAGAATGGATATTGTCACTTAAAAGCAATTGTTGTGCTAACTCAGGTTTAGATTGATTAGCTCTTCCAACGAAAATGTATAAATACTAAGGCAGACACTACAAACACAATGAAAAAGACACCTTATGTAAGCTAATATTATCCTCAGGTACTGCACCCTATTTGTTTTCCAACTGGGAATTCCCTTGAAAGCAGCCTATTTAACAAAAAGAGTTGGAACAGATGTCAAGAACTGGATATTGGTTTACATCCAAATTCTACAAAAGGGAACATACAACGAAAATACATAAATTCATAAATGCGAGGTACCATACAATTCACACTAATTTACAAATGGTTATTTACACTATTATATATACACAGTCAGGCCCGGTTACCATAAATTGATTAGCTAATCCTACAAAATTCACATTTAAGAATCCCAGGCCGAAAGTTCAAAACAATGCCAATTTTCTTTTAAATCCCCCACCGTTGCACCAAAGTAGCTTTGATGTCTGAATCCATCAGGTAGGTTGAGGAACCTGGTCTGATTGCCAGTGTGATGAAAAATTCACGCATTTCTGCTTTACAAAAGCTACTAGGCCACTATGGTCTGTAGGCTTATGTTTACAGTGTTGAATGCTGCTTCTAGTAACTCCTTATTTTCATTACAATGTCACTAGTGGTGGCATTAGAATCTTTAGCTTAAAAGTACAGGCAACAGATTAGCTTGTTGCCAAGTCACAGCCAGAATTACCTGAGGTTGTTTTCTAGAGCTCTGGAAAATAAAAGAGTCAAGTACTTGAAAAATGAGAGCAAGCTGGAAAGTGTGACAAAGCCATCTCAAAAATCCAATACAACAGGAATAGAAGAGCAGAGAGCAGAAAATGACAGTTCTGAAATAACAAAATATAACTATATTAAGCTACATGTACTACTCTTTAAGGTAAATGGACATTTTGTCTTAAGCTGATTTAAAACCATTAATTATTTTTATACATCTTTTATGTATTCAGAAACACACTGTGCTGGAATATGTTCAATCTAACACAATTCTGGCAAAAATGGAGACATGATTGAAATCCAGCCACTTTGGAGACTAAGCCAAAATACATCTCTTCTAAAGAGCTCATTATTTTTTTAAAAAAGAAAAAACTTTTAATTGGTTCATATTAAGCTCAGTAGAAATGAAATAAAAGTTTATCAATATTTGCAGATTCATCCAGCGATCGTGGAGGCACATTCTTCTCTATCCAGCCTAACAGAGGAGCTGAACCATCATACTTTGGATATCATTTTTTTATGTAACGAAAAATAAGGAAGATGATAACAATCATTATAATGATGAACTAAAATAACCTTTCCAAGTATTACTAAGCCTTAAGCCTTGCCAGGATAGGGAAAAAAACAACACTAGCTTTAAAAGTAACTTTTACTTTTTCAAACATTCTATAAAGGTTTAATTCAGAGAGTATTTTGAGCAAACAAGTTCCAGGCTTTTGAAAATCAAAGCTTTCCGTAACTTGATTCCGCCTAATTCCTAAGGGCCTCACTGTAAGATGGCATTAAAGAATATGTAAAATGAATACAAAGACAAAAAAAAAAGGAGTTTTCTTATTTTCTAGAGCTCGAGCAACACCCTTTTCCCGATAAATTACAAATTTCCTTTAATAATTGGCTCAACACTGATCATCAAGAGAAGCTGCCCAATTTATGTACAACTGTGGTACGAGCTGAAATGTATCTTAAAAGTAAAACTACCCTTCTCCATATGAAAGCTTGAAGCATGAGTAGAATATAATTCCTGTTACCGTCCAGATTACCTGAAGCTCAGAACTAACCACGCAGTTATGTTCATCACATCCATACAGCACCACATGGGGGGAAACTGACCACAGAGTACAGATTCTACCCTACTTTTTCTAAACTAATTTCATTGCTGAATAGTGGGACATTTGAGGTACCGCTATTCTAATTTGGGGCATTTGAGGACAGTGGTTTTAGAGATATCTCAAAATGTATCTTGTCACGTTTTTATTTCTGTAAACAGATGTTGTGAGTTTGGGTTAAAAAAAATTTATTCAGTATCCTACATTAAATCAAGTCAGGTTTATTTTTTTAGCCAATGTTTATTTTAGAGTCCTTTAAAATATGTCTGAATAAATATTTTTACTGAGTCTGGGCAACAGATTCCCCACTTCATCACTGTTTAAGGTATATTTGCCTTTACGCATAATGCGTATGAACACATACGACTTCGCACATATGGGCACTTCAGTGACCAAAATGGACAACAAAAATAAGACCAACAGAAACTATTACTGAACTTAGTATCGCAACTTTCAAAAGTTTAAAGCAACTTCCCCATTCTTAAAACACACTTACTCTCACACATACGCTAGCTAGGTAAACATTGTGTTTCACATTTCACATTGTTTTGAAATTTAAACCATTCTTGAGAGGATGGCTTTTGAAAAAGGCTCAAATGTCCGTGACCAATTCTCGTTTTTCAAATGCCACTACCGTTTACTAAAAAAAGGAGGACGAAGAAGGTGGAACCAAGACAAGGAAGTCAACGAAGAAAATTATGAGCCCTCATCGAGCCTAAAGAAATAAAAAATTAAGCGGTACACTTTTGCCCCCGATTATTACAGGACTGCTCAACAAAAACCCTGTTGGTTTTGACTACAGTATTTATCAAAGATTTAAGAAGAAGAAGAAGAAGAAGAAAAAACTTGTCAGGGAGGAAAATACACGACACCTGGATGAGTAGTCATTTAAAGCTTACATTTCAGGGTAAGATCCCTCTTCAAATTTAAAAGCCAAGAGAAAGAGGGTATCATTTCCTTAATTAATTTTGTGAGCAGGCCTCCACAAAATTTTTGCTTCCACTATATACAAGAACGGTCATTTTTTTTCTCTCCCCCAGACAGTAGCTTGCTAGAGCTGAGAGAAACAAGAGAATGAAAATTATTTTGTTCCACCCTGATATAATCTCCAGTCAGCATTAGTGGCTTAGCTTGAGTTACAAACTGGGATCTGTTAATTGTGTAGATTCCATGAACAACTGAATGCTGTACCAATTTGAGATGTAAAAAAAGTTTACAGGATGATCGCCTGCACCCTCTCCCTTAAGGAGAACCGATAAACAGCAGCAATGGAATGTTAAAACTCATAATAAATAATTCATGTCTCACATTTCAAAAAAATACAAAAAGGATTAAATTTGCTCTCCTTGTGTTTCAGAAATCCATTAGCTTCTAATCCTTCCACAATATCAGAAAAGACCTTCATTTGACGTTTACCATTGAAAGATTGTTATTTAGAGGTAATGAAAAGCACAAAAAAAAAAAAAGAAGAAGAAGGAGGAGGAGGAGGAGGAATAATACAAATGTAGAGCTGTTCCTATTATGTACTCATGACAAAAACAGTAAGGAATCTTCTCAACAGGCGGATAACCAAGTTCTCAAATTCTACTCAGGAAGTTTTAATGCCATTACTTCATTCTTCATTTTGAAGTACTGATTGAAGCGAACAACTGCATACCTGTGTGAGCAAACAAAAGCATTTGGTGAAATATGATTTGGGGTACAGTTTTCCATGAATCATAATATTTAACTTTTATGCTCACTTATTTTTAGTTTTTCCTGCCATCTAGTGGTTATGTGATGTTTTTGTAAAAATTGTCAAGAGATATGCAGATAGCTTTTCCAACTTTTTTTAAAAATATGTTGGCCAGATTATATAATATGGATAGTAGATTAAGGTTATATTTCTACAGACATTTCACTCAAATCTCATCCATTCAGCATTTATGTTTTGATTTCATGTAGCCAAAAATATTAGTACTATACATTTTTAATTGGTATTTATAACCAGCATGCTTACCAAGCCTTAATAAGGTTAGGATTATGGTTCCAGTAAGCATGGCATATATCTGGGGCTATATTTTGGGACTTCAATTCCCATGTCACTTCAGCTAATGTGGCACATAATCATGCTGGCTGGGGTATTATGGGAATTGAAATAACACATCTAAGGGATACCTGGTTAGGAAAGGTTGATGCACTGGATTTAGGGGGGGGGAGCATGAAAATTGGACACTTCCTGCATTCTCGCTCTTTAATCTATTTAAATTAATTTAATTCAAAATGATTTAAATCAGGCTCCACATTGTTACAATGGGTTTTTAAACATTCTAAGAGTTAATTTGGTTGAGCTGCAATTCTCTTGAGAGGGGATAAAAATAGTTTGCATTCATAAATCATTAGCACTTGATCACAAGCACTGTTCATCAAACATTAAGTTACTGAAATTTTAATAATTATAATCAAAGAAGCAGCTCTTTATGTGTTTATGCTTTACTATACTTTTAGGCAACTGACTATTCTGAAAAGAAATATTTGTATTAACAAAAATCTATTTCGCAGTCAGTTATGGTTATTTTAAATTTAAAGATCTGTATTTTAAACCCAAAAATGTTTACAAAAGTATTACTTGAAAGCTGAAAACAATATTAATACAAAATCCTATGAATACAGAAGATTTTTTATATAAGATAGGGTGACTCTGTTAATTACTTACCCTAGAAAATCGAAGTCAATAGTGGAGTATTTGGCTTGAATTAGGGCCCACAATCCCCAGAAGAAATGAGAAGCCTGCAGAGGAAGACAAATAAATCCTGATCAGTGAAACTAGTCAGAATGGTCTTGCTTTCAGAGACTACTTAGAAAAAGCCACGCAAGAATAATGAATGCTCAAAGTATGATGTTAATATTGCATTCCATAGTATTTGAGTTTATGATGATTTGAGTTTATGGCAATTTGGGCCAACAAACTTCTAAGGCCAAGATTTATAACAGTCTTCCCCAACCTCAAATTCTGAAGGCTCCAATTGTACTATACTTTTGTTTCCTTTGAAGAAGGATTTAAGACTTCTACAAAGAAAAAAAATACAGTAATATATAATTTAATGTAAACGTTAAAAAACACATCTATTCTATCCCTCTATATTTTGACATGAACAGCTTCTAGTGTAATTTTCAATATCAAATCACAATTTAATAGATATGGTTAATGAGTTTTAAACACAATAATGAAAATAATTCTGTAAACTTAAAACTGAAGAGGTGTATTTCCATTAGTATGCATAAATATTAAGGTTGCAATATCTAACATCCAAAATATGTTTTGAAAGATACCAAATCTCCCTTATTTACACAGATGATGTCTTTGTTTTTACCACTTTATTTTATAGTTGCTTGATAACAGTTCCTGTTTTTTCTATATTACCCTATCGTGTGATACCTCATAAACATCAAAAACAACTTAATTTCTCTAAATTTGTTCATGTGACTTGCAAATTAGACCTCATGCATTAATAATCTGAAGTGGTAACATGGCACATATTAAGACAATATTATAATAATCCATTCATTTATGAAGTAAGGGCTTTACACATAGTATATTAAAAAATCCTATTCAATTCTACAATCTAACCTGACAGCTCTTATAAAATTTGTAGTTCAAAATAAAATTGAAAAAGAATCGAAATCAAATCAAACACACACACACACACGTACGTACGTATTAAGCTTATGTAGCCAATAAGCTGTTTTTATGGGAAATATTTTTTAGCCAAGCAATTTATTAAAGTCACATTAAGTATTAGGTCTCACATGAATAGAGTAGTGGTTAAAATTATGTGAACCCTCTTGAAGTTTTAATAGTTCTCCATAAATATGAACTAAAACAGAGATCCCCAACCTTTTGGGCACCAGGGACCGGTTATGTGGAGAGATAATTTTTTTGTGGACCGGAGGGGGCATGGTTTTGTGTGCTGCCTGCATCCCGCGGACGGGATTTTGCTTGTTTGTGTGGCCCGGTTGCTGGCATGCCATGGACCGGTACCGGTCCACGGACCGGGGGTTGGGGACTCCTGACCTAAAACATTATTTGTTCTCCAAACTCCTAAAACTAGAAACAACCCAATTAAACAGAAGATTCAAAAACATATTTGTTCATTTCTTTATTGAAGAAAATCATCTAAAGTTACATATCTGTGAAGGGGCAAACATATGTAAACCTCTAGGATTATCAGTTTATTTGAACGGGAAATTATAGCCAAGTGTTTCAATCAATGGGGGGATAATCAGAGCAAGTGTGGGAGGTCCTGCCTTATCAGTGGAGTTTAGAGGCAGTCCCTTACCTCCTCAGGGCTGGGAAAGGCCAGGCCTGGAATGGCTTGGTGTGGATACGTGGCTAACGATCAGTAATATTCGCTTAACAAAACTACAGTTATTGCGGTCACCAAGTCATGTGTTCATGTGTTCACCTTATTTTATGACAGCATTCTTAGTGACCAAAATTCCAGCCCAATTATGGTTGTTAGGATTACCTATAAAAATTATGTTAAAGGAGCTGAAGGAGGCAGTTCATGCAAGGAACTCAACCAACATCTGTGTTGAAGCTGTTCTGCAAGGAGGAAGGGATTAAATCCCCCTACGATGAGGTCCACGTCTGATCAACAGACACTGGAAATGTTTAATTGAAGTTATTGCTACCCAAAGTGCTATACCACTTCCTGAAAACAAAGCGTTTGCCTCACACGAACATGTAGCTTTGATCGTTTTCAATAAATAAGGGAATACATTTGATGTTTTTGACTGATTTAATTGGATTTTTTTTTTTTTGCCTAGTTTTAAGGCCTGTGTGGGGAAGAGATCATATTTTAGGTCATATTGATGCAGAAATATTGAAAATTTAAAAGAGTTCACAAACCTCTAAGCATCTCGGTATGCTAGCACTGATAAAATCATCTTTCTTAGGAGTATCTGCGTCCTTTGGCAGCCCACACAGCTGCTCTGCTGAAAGGGTGGGCACAATCAGCCACTTTGCTAGTGACCAACTGCTCAGATGAGGCCAGCTTTCATAGCAGCTCTGTGAGTCGTGAAAGGGATGGATTACCTCTTGGAGAGAGATAATTTGTGTCTTCTAACACACTAAATAGAGCACCTCTTTAAAACACTTTGCAAAGCCCTCATGTAAATGTACAACAAGATGTATCTGTAACAATAAAAGAGCTTTCAAGTAGCAGAAAATATTCAAGTACTCCCCGGTATATGGAAATGGCCTTATTTCTATAGCACTTTACTGTACCAGCTCTTTTTCAGCGAGTTTGCGATGTTGAGAACTACAGCATTTTGTGGCATACTTTATTTAATGCTCTATTTCAGTATGGAACTACGGGTAGTCTTTGACTTACAACAGTACGTTTAGTGACCGTTTGAAGTTACAATAACACTGACAAAAGTGACATGTGAGCGGTTTTCACACACACAACCATTGTAGCATCCCCACGATCACATCATCAAAACTCAGATGCTTGGGAAATGGTTCTTATTTATGAGGGTCGCAGTGTCCCGGGGTCACGTGATCCCCTTTTGCGACCTTCTGACAAGCAAAGTCAATGGGGAAGCCAGATTCACTTAACAACTGGGTTACTAACTTAAGTCTTAAGTCATTCACTTAACAACTGTGGCAAGAAAGGTCATAAAGTGGGGCAACATTCATTTAACAAATGTCTCGCTTAGCAACAGAAATTTTGGGCTCAATTGTGGTCGTAAGTTGAGGACTATCTCCAACACTGCCCATTTTATGAATAACTACATTCCAAATAATTTGGTTCTGGTCTCATAATAATGGCAGAAAATAGAGGCTAGTTGGGAAGGTCCTCAGAAAACAAGTCAACATGGTTAACACTTGTGCATACCATCACCAGAATCGGCTTGGTGACACCCGATAAAGCCCTAGAAACTTTTTTTCTCTCTGCAAATGAACAGTGTACAGATGGTAGTAAGCAATTAAAACAGACTCATTCCTATTTTCTAAGGATACTTTGGTTTTGACTGGAAATAGGTGCTTTGGAACATATGGCAGTGTAAACACAATTGTCGCTGGCTATCATTAAAGTAGCGGTATCTGTATCCATACCCTGAAGCCTCACAGCAGCTGCACTGTCCTGGAGTCAGACACAGCTGCTTTAATGACCACAAAGCAGATCCTGCCTTCAAGCTGCCATGTACTCCTAAGTTACTTCTTCCCAAACTGCACAACCCTATTTATTTTATATATGCATACGATGCTGTAAAATGCTTATGTGTTTTGTGGTGAAGAAAAGCAAATGAATTTACCTTTAACTGCACTTCTTTTTGAGTCATCTGTGAATTCACACATTATGCCCAGTGCAAGGGTCTGTTTGACACTTTCTAGAATTGTTTGGAGGAGCTCATTGCACCATGTACCTAAATAGGACTCTTGCTGAATTCATCATCTAAGATTCACACAGGAGATCTGAAGGAATGGTGAACTACGCTGAGACAAGTGGGGCAGGAAGATGTGTTGTCTGAATTCAAAGGTAACGACTGAGAAAAATGTGGTTATGGGTAATAATAAGTTGTCGTCCCCTGTAACTTTGGTGCTTCGCTAAAATGAGTCACTAATAAACTGCTTACTTGGAAGAGAATATGGTTGTATAAATCAACCAAAGAGGATATCTTTCAAAGACTGCATCTCAGTCAGGAAGGAAAGACTGAGCCTATGTGTCTGCCTAATATAATTCAACTAGGAAAGAAGCTCAAGGTTGCGGATGCACACTTGTGGAGCAAGTATGGATCAGAAGGGAGCATTTCTGTTTGGTAAATTCATAGTAAAGTTTGATTGTTACCTCTACTCATTTAGCAAGATGTTTGGAGAAAGATCACACTCTTTGGACAGACTTTGAAGTCTGAAAAATCAGGATTAAATGCTGGTACTGGTAAAAACAGTATCATATGATCATGATAAAAACAAAACTAAAACAGGCATATAAGAAATGAAACGATGCTTCCAATGTATTGCAAGTAGTCCTTGACTTACAACCATTTGTTTAGCAACTGTTCAAAGTGCAACAGTGAAAAAAGTGGCATATGAGCATTTTTCACACACATGACTGTTGCAGCATCCCCATGGATGCTGATCAACTGACTCATATTTATGACTGTTGCCATGTCCTAGAGTCATTTGATCACCTTTTGTGGGCTTCTGGCAAGCAAAATCAATGGGGAAGCCAGATTCACTTAATAACCATTTTGCTAACTTAATAACTGCAGTGATTCACTTAATAACTGTGGCAGGAAAGGTTATAAAATGGGGCAAAATTCACTTCACAAATGTCTCACTTAGCAACAGAAATTTTGGGGTCAACTGAGGTCGTAAATCAAGGACTACCTGTAGAGGGAACCTACAGTCACCATCTAACGCTACCTATTTTATGAATAACTACGTTCCAAACAATTTGGTTCTGGTCTCACCATAATGGCAGAAAATAGAGGCTAGAAGCCAACGTGGTTAGCACTTGTGCATACCATCACCAAAATTGACTTGGTGGCACCTGATAAAGCAGTACACAGAGAAGGAGTGAGAGGAGCAGCTATTTTAAATCCATGTAGAGGAGATGAAACGTATCACCATTGCTGGAGCAGAGCCAGTCACATTGATGCAGTGTGATGGAAGACACCTACGTTTGACTGCTGAATCGGTGGCATCACAAATCATATTTAATTGCTGCTTGGCAAGATGTCCTGCTTCTTTTAGACAATTTGCCTCTTGATCTCCAGCAAATGATATAGCAAAGGGGTTTTGTCTCATACAAAAATCAGAAGTACAAGAGATGGTTTTGCCTTGGAGACCTTAGGGTCTTCAGCAAGACTGAAAGCACTAGAATTTGGAGAATGGGTACAGTATCATCTTAAACTTAGTATTTTATCATCTGAGAAGACAGCAAGAGAATTTGCTATCCAATTTGTTTGTTGTAGGAACAGACATTCTAATTTAATGGATATAGATCAGGTGATCAGCAAAGTTCTGCTTAGAATTTAATGGAGCAGATACCATGGATTGATGGCAATAGTAAGAATCTGAAGCTTAGCAGTTGCAGCCTTCACTAAGGATAAGACAGTAATCTTGGGCCCAAAGAAGGTTGGTTGTATCTCAAATATGGGATCTGCCTGAATAAAAAATCTTTGAGAAGATTCCTGTGACTAACGGAGAGATACTTGGAAAAGGCATCCAGTGGTTGGTCAAAGGCAAGATTGGGCAGCAATCATGCCTTTGACCAAGAATATGGAAGGAAAATAGTACACACCTGCTTCTTTCTATCTTAGGCTATTTCAAAGTGTATACTGTAGATCCACATTGGGATGGTGAAAGAGGATCTGGTGGGCAGGGAGGCAATTGAACTAAGAGAAATGGAAGCTTTGGAAGCTGAATACTCATGAAATGGCTATTTACAATCTTGATGATCTCAATATAACTTAAGGGAAAAGTCTCAATTTTGACTATCCTGATGAGTACGAAAGTAGCGCAAAAGAGATCAGAGACCTCTTTTCTCAAATCAACAGTCTGGGGGAAAAAGGCTAATGAGGATTGAATAGTATAAATTGGACAGTCTTATGGTAGAACTGGTGGTAATGGAGTTGGAGGTCATTATGAAGGGGCTACTGATGACTAGCGCTGATGATGTTACCTAGTTTGGGTAATGAAACATCTGCAAGAAAACAATCAAGCTCAGAGAGCACCAAGGACCCCTGATACAGCACAAGGATGACCACCTCAAATATGAATGTGCTGAGAAAGTGGTGGTCGCAAGCACACTGAAGCGTGAGTAGGAAGTGTAACATGGACCAGCATTTTCATAGAAATAGCAAAGATGACAAAAGCATAGCACTTGTGAATTTGGTATGGTCAACAAAAGAGAGAAATCACGAGAATCCTTTTTAGGCATATGTTCTGGGAAAATTTGAGAATGTTTTATTTTGGCTTTGAACTGTCATTCTGGAAGTAACTGAGCAGTTTTTTTGAAAATTATCTCTACAAAAACTCCACCAAAGAACCCCTTGCACAATGAGTATGATCTGGAGGAAAAAACCAAACATTCCACAATCCTACAGAACATTCTTTTCCTGGGAGGGTTTGCATGTACCAACTCAAATCTAGGAGCAAAACCACTGAATTTTTACTGCCACAAAAGATCAACAAGGGGATCTAAAACCTTGTCAAGATCACTTGCACCCAGTCCTGGTGTTAGCAAAATAAAATCTAAACTTACCAGAGCAAACTGATTCACTTGGACATAAAGCAGCTCAACCTCTTTTTCAGTGACATCTGTTCCAAATCCTTTATATTCCTTGTAAGCTTCCAAATAAGATCTCAACCATTGTCCTTGCAGCTTTCTGCTTGGATAGAGGTTATAGTCAACCTCACTCACTCCTACAAAACAGTAACTCGTTAAAAAGAAAAATTGAAATTTCAAAATGTTTAAAACAAATTCTACATTCCCGTGTTCTACTTTGCTCTTTATTTATCTCAGAATCTGAAACAGAAATTGTGCACTCATTTGATCCATGTCTCGGCACCTAACGTCCTTTAGTGTCCATCAAACCTCCCACTCTATTTTATTTAAGATTTGTATTTGAAAATAGATAGGAAAAAAGCAAAGGAGTAGCCTTAAAAGTACTCTTTTTTAAAAAAAAAAATAATTCCTTAGGCACCCGTGAACATCCAAGAAACCCTTTTTATAAAATGAAAATGGGAGATGGACTAGCCAAAGCTTTTTTTTTGGCCTCCTGGTGCATTGGGGGATTTCTGACTGTGTGCAGAGAAGCGGGGGGGACAGAAGAGCAGTCGGGAGGCAAGTGCTAGACACAAGAAAGGAATAGAAAGGTAAGTATATTCACAGCTACTCTTTAAAGATGCCACAGGCAGGGTTTAAATCCAAGCGCAATCTCATTTCAAGCTTCACTCTAGAGTATTTAAATATTAAATTATAATGTCCCACAAAAGAGATTACGTCATTTTAGTATTGCCTTCTCCAATAAACTAGCCTGGAATGGCAGTCTTAACTGAGGAAATTTAGGAACCCCCTTTTTTTTTTTCTTTTACAAGAACTGCCCCCTTTATTTCTCACCCAACAATCTTATTTGAAGGTCAGAGGGGGATAGCAAACTTCAGGGCCTTTCTGAAGGGTTCAGGGGTCTATAGAGGATAGAGAAGTCCAGCAGCTTTTTATTTTACCTTTCGTTTTCTCCCTGCCTCCAACTTGTGCTCTTGATACTCCTGCTCCTAACCCCGAGCCATCTTTTCAAAGTCTCTATGGTCATCAGGCTCAGAGGCTCAAAATATTCATCCCCTAAAGATTTCCACAAAAGCAGCTAGTGATTTCTCTTCACCACACAGCCATAATTACCACAGCAGCAGTTTTGTGGGAGCAATAGTACATAGCATGATTCTTTGCATAATGTTTTCTTAGTTAAGAGATGGAAACTAGGTTAGCGGCCTTAATGGAACCTGCTGTCGTATGCATCATTCCCTACTACACACTATCAGTTAGTTTTGACACAAATTGGCCAATATAGCACTACCAAAATTAAGCTTTACTCCAGGACTGCTTACATATCCTTCGCAAGCTTTGTACTCTAAACTAGTGGGTACTTTAGCAGCAAAAAATAAGACGGAAGGAAGCAGGATATGGATTTAATGCCAGGATGGCTCTTAAAAATATAATGTAGTGAACAGTATGGATATAAACTTGATTTAGGCACATTTTTCACACCCCATTCATTCATTTTATTAGTTTCTCCAATTTGTATAATACTGCATGGCAGGTAATATACAGTACATATGCCGACAGTAAACTGTCAGAATTCGAAATTGCCCAACAATACACAAGTTACATAGCAACAGGTGTATTAGTAATTAGTTTAAAAAGTCTGACCAACTTTAATAGCAATCCTTGTCCTACTATACTGCATTTGTCATAACAATGTAATCCTTATCGCTCTTTATTTACCAAAATACTGAAGCAATTCTGATTTTATATACAGCTTTTATTACCAAGCCAGTATGATTCAGCTTCAATGAACATAGCCCAATTTTGCTACACTATTGGTGAAACCAGACAGACTTTGATTACATCATGATCTAGCTATTGTTTTATCCTGTTTAAATTACTGGAAATTACTTGAATTTTGCTCAATGACCATAATAAAGAATTAAAATGTAGTTCTCTCAAGACTTTTTTTTTTTTTAAAAAAAGGGGATTTTTAAGGTCAATTCAAGGTGCCAATGCAAAATTATCTAAAAATACGAGGAGATTCCCCAGATATAGAAAACATTTCAGGATACATTGTACATTGGCACAAAAGTACCCTAAGATATCCTTGTGACATTTTTAAAGAAAACACCAAGACATGCCATTTTACAAAAGCAGATTGGGACACTCTTAACTATAGATGGGAACCAAACCCAAATATTTCAAGCTGTCTCTCCAGCAATGCTAAGAAAAAGAATTTGCATTTCTCCCAGAAATACTAAGGAGCAAGCAAATCAGATATAAATGGAAAATTCAATTTGCTCTGTAAGTCATCTTGGAAATGAAAAAAAAAAAAAAGTATTAAAATGAATTTTTAAAAGAGTTTTGCAAACCCAGGTACTTCCTTTTTGCAGATTACATTCCTTCCTCTAAGTAAATGGAGCACAAAATGCAGATAACTTCCAATTTTTACATAATTTCACATGCATTATGGCACAATTTTCAGAGCTGAAATTGGGATCGTAAACCCTAAAGAATACTTTTGTTAGAGCATATTCATGCAGACTTTCATAAAACCCTAATTTTAATGCTTCAGCAGGAATATCTGCTACATTATCTCCTTCTTGAGGAGCAAAAGGGGTACACGTATTACTCCTCCTTCTCATATCCCCCCACAATTTATGGGGGAGGGCTGGTCCTGTGAGCTTCTGCCACCAAGGATGGCCCACATCCTCTCTTCCCAGGGATTCAAAATCTATATTAAATGGAAAACTCCACCCCGCCACTATAGGCACAATGAAGAAAGGGAAATAAGGAAGTCCAGGGACATTTCAGGCTGACAAGAGAGAGGATTTATTTTAGGTCATTGGGTCTTCTTCCCATGAAAGCAGCTATGTGTGCAAACAGATGGAAGCAGTCGGGACACGTCTCAAAGCACCTGCGCATGCCTTGCAAAAGATGCTTTAAGAAATCTGAGAAGTGGCTCTACTTGTACAGCTGCACACTGTGAGGCACTCATCCAACCCCCCACCCTGATGCAGCTCTAATGTCCAAGCCATTAGCAGCCAGGTTACTACCATACCTGCAAACTCATTGAAGTGGTTCCCAATATCATAAGCGAGGTAATTATATCCAGAGTACTCGTAGTCAATGAACTGAACGTCACCTACACGAGACACAAAAATAAAATTTTTAAGAGTAAGAGCAGAGCGCTGTGAATCTGCACTGTGCCCCTTAATGCCTGCCAGTGTGTTCCACTCTGCTGTGCTCTGTAGCATGCATTTTAGGAAATACCAAGATTGCATTTTTTGTTTGTTTGTTTTAACAAACATAATAAACTTCTTTACCAAAGATACCTGTTCTTAATTACTTAGGGATAGAACCTCTGCTTTTGTACCACAGGGGGGCATCAGTTATCTTAAATTCCATTAGTTAGAGGGACTTGGTCTCTGAATATAACATTCAAATCATTTTTAAACTATTCCTCATCCAAAGATAGCAGGGCTGAATACAAAGTAAGTTAGTACAGTTACAGACAAGGGGTTCTTTAATAGAACGCTTATCATTTTGCAAAAGGGGGTATACGTGCTGTTATTTTGCTTCCTTTACACAAAACTTGTTCATTTTGCTTACATTACAGCACATCTTCCCCAAGTGTTTACCTACTATCAGAACATCTGCATGAAACCATACAAGTTGTAATCAAATATGAATTCATATTGTCCTTAAGTCTATCCTGACATATATCTCAGATTAAAATGTGCAAAAAGGAAGCAGCACTATATGTTTCCAAGCAATAGAGAATGGACTTGGAGCCCCCGAACAATTAAACTGCTTTTCTTTACCTTAAGTGTGTCTAATAAACATATGTGGCGATACAATCATAAAGAGTAGTTTATATTATGCAGTGCAAGAAGAGGCATTAAATGTTCTCACTGCTAGAATATATTGCCAGCAATCCTCATCAGTCATTCCAAAGAAGCTCTGGGAAATAATAGTTCCATAAGGCGGCTAAGGATATGTCTGTCTATATTCCAAATATTCTACCTACAATTACATATTTCAGGATTCTTTGTGAAATGCAATTATAGTTCATTGAGAAAAATTCACATCAGACACATAATAAATTTGTATCTTTAAGATGCCACAAGATGTTTTTTGGGGTTGGGTCGTGGTGGAACAAACTAATATAATTAAAACATATACAGAGGCTTCTCATAATAGTATCTTACAAGCCAGGGAGTAAATTTATACCATACAGGCAGTGGTGGGATTCAGCCGGTTCGCATCAGTTTGGCAGAACCAGTAGCTAATTTTTTGTTGCCCAGGCCCAGAATGGACTACCGGAAGCGGCATCCACACCGAGAACCGGTTGTTCACATATTCGAATCCCACCACTGCATACAGGCAGTTCAGAAAAATATTTTAAGTGGCCTCTAAACAGTTCCTGTTTCCCAAGTCGCTCATCTTATAAAGATGGTTCAGTAAAAAACAAATTGCCCGCTCAGTTTAACTCTTCTTTTGCCATCCAAATACAGCTGAGCTTTAACAGAACTATACTTTATCTGAATGTTTGCAGTTTAAAAAAATAAAATAAAAAAACCAATAAAGACAGCAGGTGAAAGACCTGCGTGCACAATACTAAGCAAATCAAACAATTATTTGTATTCAAGATATACATTCATTACGTCTGCAATGCTGTTATCGCCATACGTTAACCCCTCTGCTAACTTCCAGTTATAATTAACAATATTACAAAACAAAACAAAAAAGACAGAAAGAAAGAAAGAAAGAAAATGAAGCTAAGATACAGATTGAGGCTGTTACCAGGCTCCGTGCTCTCCTAGGGGGAGGTGCATGCGAACAAGTGATGCGATAATACCTCCAGTCAGTGCCTGTAAGTAGCACGGTGCACGCCGCCACTTGGCAGCAACAATGGCATACCTAATCTGTAGCAGATGAAGAAAATTTGGCAAACTCATATTTGACAAGACACAAAACTTTAAAGAGAAAAGTTCTGCATTTCACCGCTCTTTTCTTTGACAGACTTGACATTACAGTGGAACTCAGCCTTAAATTTAAGTTTTAAGCAAGAAATTCAATCCCTGCCGTCAAGATGCATGGCTCCATTTCGTTTTTGGCATTCAAGGAAATAAGGGCTGATGCAAGCGAAATGTTGTCATCTGGATGCAATATTCTTCATTTGTTTTTCGTTTTTTAAATTCATATAGTGAATCATAATTACGGGCAAAGGGCGTCGTTTCCCAAATATTCACGGGGATGGTGTGTAGTACAGTCCCCAAAAATCCTCCAGGAGTAATTAGAGCCCGACTCCAAATAGGTGTTTGTTTTTTAAAAAAAATCCTGATTAAAATTCTATTTATGGTGTGTGAGACATTCAAAGCAATATGAGCATCCAGCATGTAGCAAAGGTTTATGCAAAAACAGTTCGGGCTAATTGCCTTTGTCAATTTCCTCTTAAAGAGTAGGGAGGCAAACAACTATACAAATAACACGCATTTGTGGTCAATGCAAATAAAATTGACAGTATTTCTTCAGGAAAAGTTAAAAAATGAATGTCAACATTATTCTACTCCCGCTTCTTCAAAGTTTTGAATACTTGTTACTAATTGCGAAGCACTTAGTTTTGCCTGTTATTTTTTTCAGAGATAATTATAGATGTATTACGTAAGGTAACACTATTTAAAAAACAAGGTTGATGCTAGCTTGGATTCGTAAAGTACCAATAACCAGATTTAAAAGAATATGCTTGGTTTACTGTATCTTTAGAGATCATTAAAAAGTTTTAATTTTCAACTGAGTAAGCTACAATAACTAAATTTAAGAGCTTAATGCACTGATAAGTTTTTATATACAAATGTAATCCAGGAAAGAGGAATTTAGACTGTTAACATCAGATGTAGTGGAACTGGAATTTTATTTGAACACTTTGTTATTATTAATAAGACAATGCAATATCTTTACCAATAGCACCTTTTCTGTTTTATATAATTAAAAACTATAGGAGAATTTTTTGACATTAAAATAATCTTCCAGTAAGAAGCTTCAGAAAAATTATAATACAACTCAAATATAAGACATCAAAAGCTCTTGAAAATTGATTGCATATTCCTCTTTAATTCTATAATTAAATTTCTCTTCACATGTGCCATCTATGCCCTGTTTAACAGCCTATTGACTGGATTCGACTATAACATTTTGCAGGAATTATTTACTTATTTGTCCCCCTTAAAAAATTAAACTTCCAAAAGGAAAAGTCATCTTCAAATTTGCTGAGATTATAATAGCAGCCAATTATTTTTTTCTTCTTAATAATTGGGGCAGGGATTTCATACATCTTATAATCACTTCAGAAGTTGTGCTATACTTTTAAAAGGGTTTAGAAATTTTTATGGACAAAAACTAAGGAGAAACTTCCTGACAGTTAGAACAATTAACCAGTGGAACAACCTGCCTCCAGGGGCGGTGAGTGCTCCAACACTGGAAGTTTTTAAGAAGAGACTGGACAGCCATTTGTCCGGTATGGGGTATAGGGTTTCCTGCCTGAGCAGGGGGTTGGACTAGATGACCTCCAAGGTCCCTTCCAACATATTATTATTATTATTATTATTATTATTATTATTATTATTATTATTATTATTATTATTATTATTATTATTATTATTATTATTATTATTATGAGTTGATCACGTTTTGAAATGATCTAGTAACATTTTAAGTTCAGGTCCTTTGAGTACTAAAAGCAAATAACAAGACTAAATTAGAAATTAAATGTTTCCTGCAGTTGCTCTAATAAATGAGTCACAACAAATGTGTTTTGATTCCTTTTTCCTTGTTGCTGCACTACAGGAGGAAGGAGGAAGCAACCAAATTAAGGTTTGTTTAGCATTATATCTGAACTGTTTGTTTCTGTCTCAATATGAGTTGGGACAACTAGTAATTAGTTTAAAACGTGACTCTAGATCCAGACTTGTTTGCACAAAACTATAGATTAAACAAATCAGTTTTTTTCAAATTCATACTCATCTGAAGACATTTCTTTAAAAATTATCTAAACAATTTTCTCTGGAAAAGATTTGTTACTGACAAATTAAGTCAATAATAGTAATAAGGAGAGAGCAGTGCATCAAAACTTTTTTTTTTTCAAGTAGCTTGCAAAACATTTCAGCATGAGTGATATATTAACAGCACTGTATAAGAATTTACCTTCTACTGCACAAAAACCCCCTTAAGTTTAAGTTAAAGTTAAAGCTGAGTTTCCACTGCAAAAATAAATGGTTCCTCTATAACACTGTTATGTACCAGTTTCATAAACACTGTTGCCAAGTACAAGACAATACACAGTTTTTTGTTTCATTTTGCTTATTCCACGGTTAAAGCAATACTCCATATTTCAGCAATGCAGAAGTCTTAAGCACCATTAGGGGTTGCTCACAAGACCACTTAAAATCAGAACTAACAAATAATAGTTATGCCTATTATTTGTTAGCTTCAACTACCATAACATAATCAACTTGTACTCTGCCCTAACTGTGTATGTGTTGTGCTGCAACATTTAAACACGTCGGTTTTAATGGTACACTCTAGCTACTATATATACGCTTAGTACTTTCCCCCCTTTAAGAAGTTGCAAGCAATTTTACATATTGAGAATTCTCCCCCTCCCTGTTCCCAAATACTAAACACTCACACACTGGTTTTTGTAGAAATGCTCTTAAATGATGTACTGCTCTCACTGATTTATTCTCCATTCTGTTCACAAAACAAAATGACAGCAGATTTGTTTCAAAAGTAGGCATGTGACGCCTAGAAACTTTGATAGTGTTCTGAACTCTTTGTCAAGATACTTGTGTAAAAAGAAAATTCCATCAGCTCTACAGAAGAGACACTTTCCTCAGATTTGATGAGATAACTCTCAGTTATATGAATTAAGTTTACATCTTAGGACTCAAAGTCAAATCTAAGGAGAGTAATCTAGACAGATGGCCAATAAGTCACATTAACATATCAACAGGTAAGTGTCTTGGCTGCAAGAGAAGAGCTATGAGGTATTTAATTTCTGGCTGTGATTAAAATCTCACAGATGGTTCAAAAGAAAACGCAATAATTTCACTGGTGTCTCTTTAATCTAGAGTTTGGATTGAATTGGAAAAAAACATATACATAACTGTCATTGTATGGCTTGCTTAAAAGTATAATTTCCAGATAGGAGAAAGTATAATTACTTGAATTATTTATAATTACTTGAGAAAACTGAAGTCATATGATCATCTAGGAATTTCATATACTACTTCAAGTTTTTAAGGAGCTACTTGCTTCAATATCAGTAAAGAAAAATATTAAAAAGTTCCACGCACTTTAGTTATATCAATTTAAGGGGGACATTCTGTTTATTTTTATCCCCTGATAAAGCAAGCATCAGCTTCAAGGCACAATGATCTATGATTTATGTCATCCCATCTATTTCCTACATTCTTGAATTTTGTTGATGTATTTGATGTATTCAGAAAAGGTCTTAGTCCAAGTTAATGCTGGTTAAACAGAAGTTGTATTTTGAACCTGGAAGGGAAATCAAATTCCCTCCATAGTAATTTCCTTCTCTAGTCCAGTATGAACTACATTTGTATTGATTTTAATGCAAACAAAGATCTCTCAAATAGTCTTGAGAACTCCAAACCATGATTTCAGTCTTAGGTTTATATTAAGACCATAATCTGAACTGGTGTACATGTGATTCAAAAATACAATGAATATGAAGGGAGGGAAACAGGCATGCATTGCTAGCTTGTCCACATTATTATTAAATAACCAAGTTATGTCACTGAAAACAGTAAGTGTTACAATGTTTTAATACCATTGGATCATGTTATAAATTATAGGCAATTCTGACAACATAATTCTTTTCAGAAGTTGAATGCCTCTGAAATTGATGGCAAGTTAAGTCAAAAAGCCAATTTTCAAAATACTTCCAACAGAAAATATATTTACAAACAGATGCTCAACGTTAAAGATACCTATGTACCTCATCAGCAGGTATAAACAGAGACTTGGAAAGTATCTTTTCAGATACTTCACCATGCAGAATTCCTCCAGGGCATCAATATATCTGATAATTCAGAATACAAAGATAATACACAATAACCCAGAGACATTTGCTCCCAAAGCTATCAGAAATAATAAGTCTGGATCAAAGATAGTTAAGACAACAATTTAGTCTTAAATTGCTGCTGTATACACAGTACTTCGAATAAAAATAGCTACATGGAAAATAATATTCTTTACTATATTATACATCTTCATATATTAAAATATCAGTTATGGCTACCAAAGCAATGTATAAGCAACATTTAGAAATACTCTTAATAGATTTGAAATTATCCACCCCCACAAGCTGTTGCTCTACATCAGGCAATATAAAACAATTTTTAAAAGTTACTTACAGCTGTGTTCCATACCTACCTTGTTTTCCATTGTAGATTATATTTTTACACAAGAGATCATTATGACAAAGTACCACTGGTGAACCTAGGTTAGAGAGTCTCTCCTTCATCCATGCCATTTCATCCTGTAGAATTTGACGACTTGGCACATCATGTAGAAACCTTTTAGAATTTGAGAAGAGTTAAGAAAAGTTTCAATGATACTTCTCAGAACTTTATGAAGATTCTCTTATTTGGGTGATGCAAGTTAAAACTTTCTGAACTCCACATATTCTAAAAGTATACTTTCACTTTACATTTTTAAACTAGAAAGGGATACTATGATATATTCATGTATGAGCTCGGAAATAATTGTCATAGATATAGTTTAAAATACCTACCTCATATGCAACTCCTCATCTGCAAATTCTGTAGGTGCAAGAGAGAAGTACTTTCCCATCTTTATCCATAAGTTCGACTTGGGTATCCATCCATTGTGAGCATGAATAGCATGTATTTTAGCAAGTTGTCTTGCTATCAGTCTGAAATAAAATGAAATTTACATTAAAAAAAATCATTGTAATTGCAAACACATTGTCTTTTATTGGTCTCAGCTCAAAACAATGAGAAATCAGTTAGGTGTATATTATTAGGACAGCAGTGGCACAGAAGGAAATTAGCAAATTATTTTGTTTTAAATGAGAAACTCCACGGTACCATGTTATTTTTTAAAAAATCTTGTACGTATGACAGAAAGTGGTATGAAAGAGGATGTTGAACCAGAAAGGACTTTAGTTCAAAAGGATTAACTTCATGGCAGAAAGATATCTTGACGGCTGGAACATAACCTGTTCCATTTTGTGAAAGCTTCCCTAATGTTCCAAAGGGTTAGGTTATGACTGGAACCGAAAATTATTCTTCTACTAACTGCATTGCTTCTACACCAAATAGATGATTCTGTATTCTCAGCACCTGGCAGCCACCTAATAAAACCTGAACTATAGGCTGTAAGTTTTTTGCAGAATGCAGGTAGCTACAAAGGGGGACAAGAACACCATTTTTCTTCTTGTAAAAAGCAGGAGTATTAGCAAAAGAGCAAGGAGGATCCATTATATAATACCCCAATAGTTCTACAAGCCACAAAAATCAAACTGACTCTTTGCAGTAAAACCTACAGGACATTTATTTTTCTAAAGTCAGCTCATTCAATCACCTTAGAAGAAATTGTATACAGTATACATCATGTTAACCAAGTATATTTTAAGAGAAGTATATATGTATGTTCTAGGATAACTTAAAGCAAGCTGGAGCAAATGACTAAGGAAAAATATACTAAGAAGCCTTGAGTATTATAGAGTATTCAGACATGGTCTGAATAAAGAAAGCAAAAATATTTGACAAAATTATATAAAAGGAGCTACACTATCACTCTATCACAAAATAGTGCTGCAGAACAAAAGTGACACTGGAATAATTGTGTAAGATGTTTCATCCATTAAAATCTACATCATTAAAATTTTAAGCTATTAACCTAACTGGATTTTAGAATAATTTGTTTTCTCTGGAAATTGAGATTTATTTAATCAAAAAATACTGCAAGCACAATATTGTAGCTAGCAACCTCTTTGAATAAATTGTGCATAAAAGAAGAATTGCAAAATGCTTACCGAAATATCTCTGGGTTGCAAACATGTTCTGGATCCAGAGCTTCTCCTTCCATGAACTCATAGCACAGGCCATTGCTGAAGGTGCAGTAAAGCTGGGGTGCACAACCATGGGCCTGCAGCACACGGAAGCTCTTCACTTCCTCTTCTCGATCAACTAAAAGTTCCGTCTTATTCCCGTAAATTCTAACAAGGACAACATCATCCATTTTTTCATCCACATAACAGCCAATAAGTTTATTTGTGATTCCATCGGTAAATATCTGCAAAGAAAAAGCAATATGTTTGGTTTAGTGAAATAGCTGTATATAATAATAATAATAATAATAATAATAATAATAATAATAATAATAATAATAATAATAATAATAATTATAATAATAATTTGGAAGGTACCTTGGAGGTCATCTAGTCCAACCCCCTGTTCAGGCAGGAAACCCTATACCAGGGGTAGGCAACCTTGGCTCTTTTATGACTTGTGGACTTCAACTCCCAGAATTCCTGAGCCAGCCATGCTGAGGGGAAAGGGAGAGGTTTCCAAGCTGAGCCATGCTGGCCCAGGAATTCTGGGAGTTGAAGTCCACAAGTCATAAAAGAGCCAAGGTTGCCTACCCCTGCCCTATACCATATCTTAACTACTGTTACACTATGTTTGGGTTATGGCCTTGAAAGTAGTTTGCTTGGCAGAACTTGGTTGACCTTTTCTGAGTTCAGAAGGTAAACTGGATTGGGCCTGGTTAATACAGGTAATTCTTGACTTACAGCCATTCATTTAGTGACCATTCAAACTTATAACACCACTGAAAAAAGTGACATGACTGGTTTTCACACTCATGATTGTTGCAGCATCCTCATGGTCATGTGATCAAAATTTGGGTGCTTGGTAACTGGTATTTATTTATGACAGCTGAACTGTCCCGGGGTCATGGGATTGCCATTTATAACCTTCCCAACTGGCTTCCAACAAGCAAAGACAACGGGCGAAGCCAGATTCTCTTAACGACCACGATTCACTTAACAACCGTGGCAAAGTTAGTAAAATGGGGTGCAGCTCACTTGACAACTGTCTTGCTTGGCAACAGAAATTTTGGACTCTACTGTGGTCATAAGGCAAGGATTAACTGGGAGACTTTAGGTCATATGTTAACCAAGGTTGTATGTCAATCAGGAAAGTAAAAACAAAACATTTCCATGCTCTTCCCAAGATGGATATGGATACGTCTGCTTAACTTGTCTAAGACTTAACTTTTCTCAATCAATAAGACAACCCACTTTGCAGGATACAGAACAGCTGAGTAAAATTACTTCCTAATTTAGAGATATCTCAGCTAAACTTAAAACATCTTTGTGAATGATGGCACTTTAGAGTCCAGTTTATCATAAAATTTATTAGTCTAATAGAATAACCATAATTCAATAGCAACAAAATGTAATTAGAGAAAGATTCACTAAGTGTGAAAGTATGCTGTCAAGTAAAGAGAATCATTTTATTAAGAGTACCGGTAAATAGAAAGAACAACAAAAGAAAAAAGAAAAGAATGCTAATAACAAAGTCATTAGGCAAGGAAGAGAATGTAGTGAAATTCAATACTTGAATCAAACATAAATCCAATATCTATGCCAGTTTGAGTTTTAATTTATTGGCTTTCAGCCAGCCCATTAACAAATTTAGATATCTATTCAAGACAGCCTTATTTAGTTTAGATGAAAAGAAATAACATCAGGAACCATAAGGAAGCCACATCCCAAAACTCAGGACGAGATCTCTTCTCCAGTGGGTTCATGTATATGAGCAGCAGCACAGATAAAATAGAATCTAGCAGTCATCTACAACAAAATGTCAATGAAGGTTTAGTGACCATTAGAAGTTACAATGACACTGGAAAAAGTAACTTATGAGTTTTTCACACTTATGACTGCTGCAGCATCCCCGTGGTCACATGATCAAAATTCAGACACTTTGCAACTGGCATGTATTTATGATGGTTGCAATGTCCTGGAGTCATGTGATCACCTTTGCAACCTTCTCACAAGTAAAAGTCAATAGGGAAACCAGTTTCACTTAACACAACCATGTTACTAACTTAATTGCAGCGATTCACTTAGCAACTGTGGCAACAAAGGTCATAAAATGGGGTAAAATACACTTGTCTTGCTTAGCGATGGAAATTTGGGGCTCAATTGTGGTCATAAGTGGAAGAGTACCTGTACTCTACCTGCTTAATATAAAACATTTTTGTAATTATTATCACTTTTCCAGAATGTATTTCAGTATTCCCTCTCACTCCCGCAGTTAGATATTTTAGACAGCAGAGGCTGCTGTGGTACTTTTCAGACTATCCCAGTACTATGATGTCAGCAAATCCAAGTGCGAGAAGTTCAAGAAATGGTGGCCAGGAGAGAATATTAATAGAAGAGGAAATAATGGGTTGCTGGTATAACCTGCCTCATGAAACATCAATCTTGACACACCCCTATCTTTATGCTACAGACAGCAAGCATTTCCATAGGAACTTGGCTATTTCTCCGTCTCACACACACAGAAAACATAATTTCTTTTCTCCCCCATTTAAATAATATAATCCCAGGCTTTATCATTGTTATTCTTTTGCAGAAATGTCCTAGGTATGAATGAGTTGCTTACAACTACTGTAATAACCATATTTAGTCATTACTAGTGCATCCCAATAAGCTATATAAGAAAACTTATTCTCTCCCACCTCCAATGAATTCAAATTCTCCATTAAATTTCTATACAACCGTCTGGCATTAGCTGAAGTCAGTCAAGTGGGTTTCTTTGTGGTTCTAGTATATTGAGTTCTAACTACATTTTAATCTTACTATTGCGCTGCCAGGACTGCAATGATGTTGGGAAACTACACATGCAGAAATTATATGTAGAAATATTTCCGCATGTCAGGAAGAAAACCTAATACAATTGTGATGCCTGTCTATCGAATTATTTATAAATATAAGTTTAAGAAATTAAATGTGCAATTATGTTTCACTTGGATGCTTATGTTCCACATTTCGTATAGCATACCACAGATTTATGTCAATTTAAGAGTGAACAAAGCTTACAAATGAACTATAAAGTCTGTCTCCAAAAATAATCTTTTACCCAAGAATGCAAAATTACAGATAAAGATGCTGGCATCAAATGAACTAGAAACTACCAAAATTAACTCATTTTATACATACAGATGCATTTAAATTATTAATATTTCTAGTATTTGCTGCCTATCCAATTAAAATAGGAAGGTCAAGTTACAAGTAACCCCCTCTTGTATCCAGAGCACCTGGACACAAACCTTCTGCTCTAGAGCTCCTTCTTTGGATTAGCTTACCTCTGAAACAAAGATGGCCTTACCCCTCTCGAGGTACTGGAACACAGTCCAGACCTGGCTCTTCTTCAGGACTTATGCAAGCTGTTCCTGAGGCTGGAGAGAGGGCGCTTAGTGAACCAGTTTTACCACACCGAGTTGTTTTTTAAGTCTAATTACTGTAACTGGAAAATTACAGTATTAGCTGCTCAGCACCGTTGGACTGAAAAAAGTATTTATCAAATACTATACAGATAATTGACTTATGATCACAATTGAGCCCAACACTTCTGTTGCTAAGCAAGACAGTTAAATGAATTTTGAACCATTTTATGACCTTTATTGCCACAGTTGTTAAGTGAATCACTGCAGTTACTAGTAATATGGCTGTTATGTGAATTCGGGCTTCCTCAACTGACTTGGCTTATTAGAGGGTCACAAAAGGTGATCATATGACCCTGGGACAATGCAACTGTCATAAATATGAGTTACTTTCCAAGTGTCTGAATTGTGATCACCTGACCATGGGGATGCTGCAACAGTTGTAAATGTTAAAAATTGGTCACTTTTTTTCAGTGCTGTAAGTTTGAATGGTCACTAAACAAACTGTTGTAAGTCAAGGACTACCTGTATTGCCCATCTCACCTGCAGGACTCTGGGTACAAATCTTTACAAATAAAACGGATAAATGAATAATTCAATTTTTGAATTATGTTCTCAATTTGTGTGTGTGCATATGGATAAACTTCCTATGCTTCAGTGGCAAGAACTGCAGTGACATCATGAGAAGATCGGGGCCAACTCTGTGGAATGCAAGTTTAAAAGTAAGAACGGTAGTTTCTCAAGTTGCTTATGCTTCCATTCCCATCTTTATATCGCAGTTTCTCTGACCTAACACCTTCCTGCTGAAATTTACTATAATGGTGTTGTGATTTAGGATTACTTTGAGATTCTTAAAGGCTGCTTTTCTTTGGAGAGATTTTTAAAAAATAAATAAAAGAAGTCTCTCATCTTGTATTCTTTCATCCTTAACCAAAGAATTTACTATAGCACTGAAATTGAAGGGTCATTTGCTCAAGCCATTCTCTTTCCCTTAAGGCTCCTTAATAATATCTCTTCCATACCATCAAGAAACTTAAAAGCTTATGATCCTTACAAGCCAATTATTTCTATGTGTGTAAACTATTATTTAAAGGGGTGAGCTCCCGTCCTCGCCTCAGCTCCTGCCAACCTAGCAGTTCAAAAGCATGCAAAAGCAAGTAGATAAATAGGTACCACTTCGTGGGAAGGTAACAGTGCTCCGTAATGTCATGCAGGCCACATGACCACAGAAATGTCTTCAGACAATGCTAGCTCAATGGCCTTGAAATGGAGATGAGCACCGCACCCCACAGTCGGCAACGACTAGTGGAGTAAAATCTGAAGGGACTTTTTTTTTTTTTTACACTATCATTAGTCCTCAATACAAAGCCACATTCATTGATCGATCACCTTTGTGTATCAAATCTAAAAGCATGAAAGCCAACTAGAGGATCTTAGGCCAGTCACTCTCAGTTCAACACACCTCACAGGGTTGTTGTTGTGGAGAAAATAGGAGGAGGAGGAAGTATTAGGTATGCCCTCAGTTATTTATAAAAATAAAGGCGGGATACAAATAAATATTTCACATTTGTCTGATGTAGTAATGAGTAATTGATTCATGTCTAATACAACAGTAGATACTACATTGCAAAGTGACTGTGATGTAATGTAAAATACAAGTCAGTATAGTCAGCAATATGTATGCTATTAATAGCATAACATATTTTCCGTCATTTTTGTTGCCCTAAGCATACACCTACTCTGTAATGAGTAACTGGTATGTCAAAAATTGTCAGCCTTTATTCACAAACAGGGTATTTTTTACTAATCCACTTAAATTCTTTGTGAAGATATAGCTTTATAGCTTAAAATACTTTGAGTAAGATACCAATATTATTAAAAGAGATATGTCAGTATAATGTAGAAGTACACAGAGATTTTGAAACACTTCATTGTGGTATCTATATAAGTTCCTGACGAGGACCAGTAGACATTTAAGAAAGTTTAAATGTACGCAATTAATATAAATATTTGTAATTGATGATAGATTTTCAACACAACTATAAACATATCAATTTCTATTAAAACATATATAGCGTAAATATTTGACCTAAATGAGGAAAAAGGGTTCTAAACATGTTTAAACAGTAATTCAATTATCCATGTTGAGTTGTAGGAAAACTTACAAGGATACAGGTCTCCACCACTGCTTTAAATACATTATTGCTTCTTTTTTACTTGTTTATTGTGAATCTCAATTTTTTTTGGCAGAACACATCTACAATTACAATATGCAACCTATTTTTCTGTTTATTATTTAAATGTATATGCTGCCTGACTCTCAGAAACAATATGGTCAAAAATCTAGCTGAAACCAATAAAATAGGTAGTGCCCAAGCTCATAACAACACTCAGCTTCCTAAACTGATGTAATGTAGTAAATTATTCTTTTCCAAAGCAACCACATTATCACCTAGCCCACGTATAAAAAAAATTATCTCTACTCTTATCTTTTTCTAAATGTGGTCATTGAGGCATAGGAGCAATTCCCACTGAAACAGCAATATGAATGAACAAATGCAATTAGTGTTGGAACAGATATCTGCTTGTAAAATGAAGTACAAATGTATCTATTTCAAATATACCCAAACTTATATATGTTCAATTTTTAGATGTAAGTGAAATCCATTGTTTGGGTTCCAGGGTTTAGAACCAACAGAAGAAATGTTTTGGATATGCTTTATAGTGTTTTACTTTCCTTGAGAGCACTCCAATTAAAATGTTTTTAGCACTTAACAAGTACAAGAAATCAGTGCTCCCTACAATATGCAACATGGGTAAAAACTTCAGTATATTTGATGGTTAATTGACCACTTAAAGTCTACTATTGTATTAAAAATATTTTGTATTCTCAAAAAGGTTCTGCAAATTTTGATATTAAAAATTCCATAAAAGAAAATTACTTTGAAACAATGTAGTTAAAAAACAAGTGATTAAAAAGTTACCATAAAGCTCATCATAGTACTTTAAAAAATACATGTTTTTGCATAATTTTTGTTATTTATGAACTACATTTGTAATAAACCTTTTCACAGCCCTGAAAATATTTACTTTCAAATATAATTGCTATTTAAAATGGATTATATCCCATTTAAAGTTTCATTATTACTTTAATGCCAATATGGAATTTTACTGAGAACAAGCCATATTTTTAAGAAGTATTTTATATATGTAGTACAAAAGAAATTGGATAAGTGAGGTTCTTTGAAAAGAAACTGAAGAAGGGAATATAAGGCTACATTTACAGTCTGTTATTTTCCAGCTATGAAAGGCTAGGAATTCATCTTTAGTCAGGCACATCTGCAAGAGAAGAAATTTTATTGGAACAAAGGTAATGGCTTGCCCAGGTGCTTTCCTCCTGGGTGAATACAGTTATCTCTGGAAAGGCTAACATTTTATTTTAAAGTAAAATAATTAACACCTGCAGTAAGCATTCTAATATACATTCAATTTTTATACCATTACCACTTTAATATATAGGAGGATTTATTTTGTGGAGATATTGGTGCTCTTTGAGCTTGTCTGCTTGCAGATGTTTCATTACCCAGCTATGTAACATCATCAAATCGCCAAGCCCAGAGAGCACCAAAACATATTTAAAGGGTACAATCAGGAAATCCTCCATTCTTCCTCATTCACATTGAGTTCGCCCAGATGTGCACGTGTATGACAATGGCAGAACAATAGCTTTAACGCTTAAAGATTAACAGCATGAATCTAGAAGCATCTTAAAGATTAACAGAGCTATGGTGCAAGCTCAGGCAGACACTCAGCTTCGATAACTGTAGAAGAAAACCGTTCAAACTCAAATCGGGACCAAATACTTCGAATGAAACAGAAGGCTAACCAGGACAATGGGTGCAAAAATAAAGACTTGTGCTTTTCACACACCACACTTTCAGTCACTTTCTCTGGAAAGAGATAATATAGGCTGCTGTCATGACACTCCCAGAAGCCGGGATGGCTAAGCTGCCTTCTCACCACTACAGAACTGGATGCTTGGGGGGGGGGGAGGAGAACCCCACATTCATTCCGCCTAAACTTAGCTCGTGTGAGTGTGTGTGTGTCCGTGTCCCAAGCCACTAGCCAGGGTACATCATTCTTTCGAAATGGGTGGAAAAGCCGTGCCCAACTTCCAACCATCCCAGTTTGGGCGGGTGTTGGTTTTTTTTTTTTTTTTTGGGGGGGGGGGGGGGAGAAGAGGGAAACCCCTTTTTCTTTTTCCCCTTTGCGGGAAAGCAGCTGAGAAACGGCAAGGCAGAGGAGCCAAGCCGCTCCGTTCCCCACCCACCTCCAGACACGCTCCCTTGACACGCGTCGCAGGCGAGCCAGAAAGGCGACGCGGCGGTGCCTCCTCCTCGTCCTTTTCCTGGCAGCCGAGCCGAGCCCGGGGCAGCAAGGGGGCTTCCCGGGGAAGGGGCGCCTCCTTCCCTCCATCTTCCCAAGGCGTTCTGCCTTCCTCTCCGCCGCCTGCCAGAGGCGCCAGACTCCCAACTCCCACCGCACCGCACTGGGGCGGGAGACGGGCATGGCCGCCTGCGAGGGGCGCCCGACTGGGGAGCGGCGGGGCCTGGCTGGCTGCTCAGCCTCGGAGCGCCGAGAAAGACGACCGAGGAGGACGGGGGAGGGGGGGGAGACTCGGCTTGGTTCAGCCCGGGCCCGCCCGCCCCTCCCCAGCCCCTCGCAGGCCACCGCCGCGCCCCCTTCGCAGCCGGCGGGCCGCCGCCCTGGGCTTTACCTTCAGCGTCACCTCCTCGGGCTTCCAGTCGGGCCTAAGCCGGCGGAGAAGCTCCAGGGCTCCGCGGCGGTAGCCCGGCTTGCCGCCGCCTGAAGGGTCCCTCTCGCTGACGAAGATGTCCAGCTTGGGTACCTCAGGCGAGCCTGACGGGACATGGATGTAGTTGGCCATGGAGACGACGACGACGACGACGAGGGGCAAAAAAGAGAAGAGAGCGAGCGTGAGGCGCCTGAGGAGAAAAGCAGCGGCGGCGGCAACTGCGGCGTCACGCGAGCTGCGCAGCCGGCAAATGAAAGGCGCGAGACCGGCGGGGAAGGAAAGGAGGGGCTCGCTTTTCTCTCCTGCCCCGCCCCCTTTGCGCTACGACCAGAGACTCCGCCCCTTTATTTGAAAGGCAACACGCAGACGTCGCCACCAGCACGCTCCGGCGCAAAGCAGCCTGGGAAAACGAGGAGCGGCGCCCCGCCCGGGCTTCCCGAGCAACGCGTTCCCTGCCTTCTTTGCTGCAGAGGGGCTGCTTTTCGCCCGGACCGGGGGGGGGAGGGGAGATGGGGAGAAAATTGGGGGCGGGGGTGTCTCTGATATTGGGTCCCGTGCTAAAATGAAGGTTGTTTTTTTTTCCCTGGAATTGGGAATGCGGAGCGAAACGTGCAATTCCGCTTTCGGGCAGTGTTTCCCAGCCTTGGTAACTTTTAAGATGGGTTGGCTTCCCAGAATTCCCCAGCCAGTCGTGAATTGTTCAAGCAGCCTGGGAGAGAAACTCTGGATGAGTCCAAGTGATGATATAGCGCAGGGGGTCTTCAAACTTGGCCCTTTTATGACTTGTGGACTTCAACTCCCAGAATTCCTCAGCCAGCGCGCCTGGCTGAGGAATTCTGGGAGTTGAAGTCCACAAGTCATAAAAGGGCCAAGTTTGAAGACCCCTGATCTTAGGGTTTCAGCTTTTGAGGATTTTAGCCACAGGTGTATACTTTGGGAGACGAGGAAACCTGGTAGACAAAATACACCAGTACCTCAAGATCAGATCGATCTATTTTGGTAGAACTAATACTCTGGCTATTCAGTCATTTGAACAATAAAAATGTTAGGAATTGCATGTTCATTAAATATGCAGCCAGACACAAAATACGTGGTTTATTTGTTTATTAAGCAAAATTAGCGGTCCAATTGTCATGAAATGACTCTTGCATAAATGCAGCGGGTTGCTGTGCTTTGACCCAAATGGAGCTTCCGGATGAGACAAACCTGCAACGCAAAAGGATATGTACAATATGACATTCAAATAAAGACCTTGCTCTCTGATGCTGGGAAAAATGAAACAGAAGAGGATGGCCAGCAGCAAGGTGGATTGACTCAATTACAATGATGATGGGTCCATTGTTGGAAGACCTGAAGAAGCAGGCTGGGGATAGATCCTTCTGGAGGAAAATCTGTCTGTGGTTTCTAAGAGCCAACACAAACTTGATGGCATACAATCAATGCAACAATCATGATGGAAGTCGTTTTATCAGCAAGCGAAAGTGATTTCCAATATTTGCCCGTATCCATTTGCCCCATCCTGATTACAAAATTCAATCCCTACCCTCAAGAGTCGGTTGCTATTCTAAAACAAGACTAAAATAAACTTGGGTAACCAAAGCCATGATTAACATAGGAGGATGGGAGAGAGAGTGCAGCACATCACAAAATAGGTTCAGTTGGTTTTTAGGAAGAAAGGGGCAGTGATCTGTGTATTTTAGCATTTGCACTACAATTTTCATCTTCCCCACTTCAAAATGGTATGAAACCATCTCGGTTTTCAGCAGTTACGGCCAGAGGAATCACCCAGAACTACAAGTTGCTCACAGTTGCTCTACAGAATGCACACTGCAGCCTGAAGTTAAAAGGAAGGCTCAGGCTAAAAGCTCCTAGATATAGTCCTGGCCTCTCCTGAGGGGCTGAGAAAGGTTCCATATTAAACTCCCGAAAAGCTGTTGCTTAATAGAGTCAGGACATAGATTAATGAACAGTCTGACTGGGTAAAAGCAGTTTCCCACGTTCCCATTCTAAAACACTGTGGAGCTCTTTCCCTTTTCAGCTAACAAATCATGAGGAAGAATCAACTGTATGAAAAAGGTGATATTGTAAGAACATTTTTAGAATGCTGTGCGATGTTTCTGTTGTGGGATACGGCATGGAACTATAAAAACACAGAGAGAGAGATGGAAATACCGGTCTATACGCTTCACCTGGTAGTAAAAACACCAGTTTTGTGACATGGCAAAAAATAAAAGCTTAAGCCAGGGGTCTTCAAACTTGGCCCTTTTATGACTTGTGGACTTCAACTCCCAGAATTCCTCAGCCAGCGTGCCTGGCTGAGGAATTCTGGGAGTTGAAGTCCACAAGTCATAGAAAGGGCCAAGTTTGAAGACCCCTGGCTTAAGCCATAACGAACATTTTAGCGGTCTTAAACCACTAGATGTTGCATGTATCTCTGTAACAGGCATTTCTTAATTAATTTAACTTAACGAATCAATTTTTCTGGGTTGACATGTTAATTAATCAACATTAGGTTACAGTATAGCTAGGTTCTGGTTCTTGAGTACCAATGGGTCAAAGTAGGTGATTGGGAAGGCCGTTGCTCCCATTTGTTGCCTTGCAGAGAGACTGATTGCCAGTGGAGGTGGGACACCGGTGGCCCTGAAAGAGCCAATGGGAAACTCCTCACAGGGTCTTATCCTTTGGTGACAGAGTTGGCTAATCCCTGTTTGGTTAATCGCTATCATTTAGAAACCTCTCCATTTCTGGATTAACATGAAAGCTGCCTCTTTGAAAACAGCTATTGAATAGTTATCTCCTTGTGTACATATAAAAGACGGCATGCACCTTATAAAGTTCCAAAACAACTTTAAAGAATTCAACATTCTGGGAGTTGCCAAGATTGATAAACACCACTCTATTGTCTTTTTCAAAGACCTGTGAAAACTTGGCTCTTCAAAGAAATTATTCGGGGCTGTTTGAAGATTCGGTCGCCCTTAGCATATTCCACAAATCCTGCACGCATTTTTCACATCATTTTCAAACTACGTAGACGGACTGGCAAAAATGTGAACGACTCATTACAGCTATGAAAATTATTCATTCATTAGTTCAGCATACATGCTTGCTCCATTTCCGAAGACTCTGAGCAACTTAGAAATAACAACATACAGTATAAAAAAAAAATCAGAAACATAAAACTACAAAATTCTGATGCTCATCATTTGGGCGAAGGGATTCTGGGAGTTAAAGACCACAGATCTCAGAGTAACTAAAGTTAGGTAGGTAGATAGATAGATAGATAGATAGATAGATAGATAGATAGATAGATAGATAGATAGATAGATAGATAGATAGATAGATAGATAGATAGATAGATAGATAGATAGATAGATAGATAGATAGATAGATAACCTTTATTGCCATTTTTTACTATGAGCACAATGGCACACATTAAAAATGAAATTTAGTTGCTTGTTCTCAAAAGTGTACACATACATAACACACATTTAAACATACTATATACAACATATGTATAGACCTACACCCTTACATATAAGTAACATATAAATATTAATCACTGTCCAACTTGAATACATAACGGAAGGAGGAAGCTAACCCTAACACTGTAATAAAGAATTGCACAGACCAGCCAGCTTTCTTTTTTCCTAAAAAGGGTATGTAGATTAATCTTAAGCAAATTTATTCAAACCAGAAGCTAGCACTAATTAAGACAAACATCAAGCAAAGGAAGAAGTTGTGATATGATTGAATGTTTACATTTGACGGACAGATGTTTCACATTGTTTTATTTTGTGTAATTTTGATACTACATTTATTTTATTGGGCGGCTATTATTTTTGAGGAGTGTTTTGCTTGGCAGTGTTTTGGATGGTTATCTGCTCACAGCCTTTAGGAATGGGTGGCATACCAGATAAATAAATATTTTAGTAAAAGTTATTTCCAGAGCTTAGAATTTACTTTTCTGCACTGATCATAATATAGAAATCAAATTGAGTTCCTCATAATAATAGTATTTTCTATTCTGCAGCTGAACTCACGCAGTTAAAAATATCATTGGGGGTTAGGGAAATGATTAATGAAAGTTGATCATTATCTGGTGGAAAAAATGTGCATTTACATAGAAAAAATTAACCCTAAAGGAATAATTCAAGCAAGCTAGCATCAACTCCTATTCAGTTATTACTGGTTTCAGAGTAAATTACAACCAACTGACACATCTTAAATTATTGCCAGAATCCATGCATAGTTGTATAATGGTTAGTGCCTTTCATTTTTACTTTAATATATGATTATAGATTTTTGAAACATCTTCCAGTTTAAAGTTCTTTTCTTTTGTTGTGCTGATAAGATTCTTGCATCTGTCCCTGCCACATTTCTTCTGGTTTCTGTTGGTTTTGTTTCTATGCTATTTAAGGATTTGGCTTGTCTTTTTAAGTTGATGAACTGTTTTTGAGTGAGTCGACTTATATCAAAGTATTATGTTATTATGCCCAAATCATTATAGCCAAACTCAGGCTTAGGATGAATCTGTCTACTTTCTTTTCTGTCTACGCACACTTAGTGAGTCTGTACTGTGAATTTGCAGTGTATTTTGCAATGCCATTACAAACCAGATTTTTTTTACAAGTTCCCCTGGACATCACTTCAAGTTCTCTTTAGAGAGTCATTGGTACTCGCTGAGATTGATTGTTTTCTTGCAGACATTTCATTACCAAACTAGGTAACAACATCAATGCTAGAAGCACTGATATTGTCACCTAGTTGGGTAATGAGACATCTTCAAGAAAACAATCAAGCTCAGAGAGCACAAAGGACCCCACAGTTCAATCCTGAACTACAAATATTCTCTGGAATGGGAATGGGATGGAATAGAATATTATAAATAGACAGAGACCAAATCCCACTCCCTTTTAGCACTGATAATGTTAGCTAGTTTGGTAATGAAACATCTGCAAGAAAACGTCCAAGCTCAGAGAGCACCAAGGACCCCCCAGTTCAATCCTGAACTGCAGATATTCTGCTCTAGCAAAATTCTCCTTGTGGGTCTGTACTGAGACTCTTAAAGTTCTTTTCAATACATTAGGACCCTGAATTAAGAATTTCACTCAATATCTTCTTGGCTTTCCACATTAGCAACCTGAGGCTCTAAGTCACCCTACCTCCTCAGGCAACTTTTACAAAATCAGGGATACCTTCACTAACTCTCCTGAATGTCTTTGTTCTTCCTTTCACTCTCACACTGGGTCAGTGCTTATTTCAGCATGGCTATATCCCATTTATTCATCCAAATCATCCCTCCAAACAATGAATCTTTGTTTTGTTTTGTTTTACAAAGAACGTATACAGAGATTTAAGAAACAAAGCAGCTTTCTTTCAAAATGCTGAAAAAAGGCTTACCCAAAGTAAGCCATTACTATTTCTGGTTTGAAGTTCAACGAATGGTTATATCTTGGTGTAGCCTAACCTGTAGAAAGGAAGGCAAGAGGCCATAGGAAAGGATGATGAGGGAAAGTGGTAAAAAAAGAATAAGTACTGTATTCTTGAAAAGTCTCTGGAAGCTCCAGTTGGTTCGAAATGCAACAGCCCCATGGTTTTGTGCAAGTCTAGATTTGCACATATGTCGCCTCTCTTTAGAGGTGCCAATTTGTTTCCGGGTCCAATTCAAGGTGTTTGTTGTCACCTTTAAAACTCTACATGACTTGAGGCCAGGTTATTTGAACGACCGTCTTCTCTCAGTTACATTTACCTGACCCATCAGAGCAGGGACTCAGGCATCGTTATGGGTCTATTCTCTTAAGGAGGTCCATCTAGCAGGACCAAGGAGGGCCTTCTTTGTGGTGGGTCCTTTCCTGTGGAACATCATCCCTGCAGAAATGAGATTGGCCCTGACTTTGACAGTCTTTCTCAAGACCTGGGGCTCCCAGGGCATTATACAGCCCATCAAATCTTCAAGGTCCCTTTCAACTCTATTGCCTCCAGAAGCTGTGAATGCTCCAACACTGGAAGTTTTTAAGAAGTGACTGGACAGCCATTTGTCTGAAATGGTATAGGGTTTCCTGCCTGAGAAGGGGGTTGGACTAGATGACCTCCAATGTCCCTTCCAACTTATTATTATTATTATTATTATTATTATTATTATTATTATTATTATTATTATTATTATTATTATTATTATTATTATTATTATTATTATTATTATTGATCATTGCACAGTCAGCCAGATGTTCAGACTGGATTTGGCATTTTTGTCTACCTATCGAGTCCTTACCAAGAACCTGGGATAGGCAGATGATGGATGATTGATAGATATCGTCACAGGATGGAAGCAGTTCCTAGTAAGGCCGCCTTTTGCAATTGACTAATGGTGAATTTGTCAATGCCAATGGTGTTCAAGTGGTGCTCCAGTTGTTTTGGTATTGCACCCAAGGCGCCTATTACTATTGGTACTACCCTTGCTAGCCTTTGCCACAGTCTTTCTACTTCTATTTGTAGGTCTTTGTATTTTGTTATCTTCTCCAGTTCTTTCTCATCTATTCTGCTGTCTCCAGGCACTGCCACGTCCACTATCCAGACTTTTTTGTCTTTCTTATCGACAATTGTTAAGTCTGGGGTGTTATGTTGCAGGTGCTTGTCTGTTTGAATTCTGAAGTCCCAGAGCAGTTTAACAAAATCCTCGAACTCCGGGAAGGATATAAACCAGCTGTTTATTGTTAAAAAAACTAAAACAATAAAAGCAACTATTTACAATACTAAAAACAACCTTAGCTTTCGCTGGTCCACTGCCAGCGTCATCAGAGTGAAGTGTTGGGGGTGGGAAGCTCTGTTATAAACCTTGCTAACTCAGTTATTATTATTATTATTATGGTTGGTTTGATTGTTGTTGCCGGGGGGGGGGGTGAGGGGTTATTGGTTTAGCATTGGGGTTTCATTTCTGTAAGCTGCCGAGTGGTCTTGAGTAAGTTAATATAGATTTTCTTCCTAAATAAAAGTTCCTTAAGAACTTCCTGAATCAGTACAGCTGGAAAGAAATGTCTCTTGCAGTCCGCGATTGATCTATTCAGATACAGGGGTTGGACGAGGCAGGAATTAGATTGAAGAGAGAAAAATAGACCCCCTTGGAGGTGAAGTAGCTGGGCCTTCCTCCTCCTCCTCCTCCTCTTCACCGCAGCATCTCTTTTCTTTTTAAACCTGACCTTTAATTTCTTGCTTTTCTGACATCTCTATGAACCCATAACAAGTCACATTCTCCAGGTCCCTTAACAGATTATTTATCAGTGCTGTTCCAACTTGTTTCTGCTTGATTCTCTGTGATTATCCATGACCTCTGTAGTTGGGGGTTCAAGATGCATTGGTTGGGGGGGGGGAGTAGAAGGAGGAGGAGGAGGGGAGTCTGAGAAAAGAACAGGGGTCCGAGTTCTTGAAACATTACGCCGAAAATAAGCAAAGATTCAAACTTAAGCACGGGTTCAATATGTTTTAACCTTGGCATTTCTAGCAGATTTCTAGGCTTGCCAAACTTAAAACATTCGTGTATTCTTAAAAAAATATATGTTTGCCCATATTTAGGTGGGCATTGTTATTATTGGACTGGTCAACTCTGGGCAGTGAACATATGTTGGAACATATGAGGCGGTTAATGCTTTCATCTCCTATTTTCCCCACAACAACCACCCTGTGAGGTGGGTTGGGCTGAGAGAAAGTGACTGGCCCAAGGTCACCCAGCTGGCTTTTGTGCCTGTGTAGAAAGGAATGGAACTTACACTTTTGTTGCAAATGTGGGTATAAAAGAATGTGCAGGAAGACGTGAGATGGAAGAAGTCCCAAGGAAGTGAGTAAAGAGAAAAAGCTTTTGTCCTTGTCTAGTATTAATTGAATCTGGGACTCAATTGAATCTTCATTAGACCTGCTACGTAGACCAGTGAAGAAAACTAATTAATAATAATAATAATAATAATAATAAAGTTGGAAGGGACCTTGGAGGTCATCAAGTCCAACCCCCTGCTCAGGCAGGAAACCCTATACCATTTCGGACAAATGGCTGTCCAGTCTCTTCTTAAAAACTTCCAGTGTTGGAGCATTCACCGCTTCTGGAGGCAGGTTGTTCCACTGGTTAATTGTTCTAACTGTCAGGAAGACATAATTCCATAGGAACACTAGAACTTCATTTCGTTGAGAGATGCTACAAAAACAGAATCTGGCAAATCTGTTTGTATTTTTATTCCCTTCCTTTCTAATATCCCAGGGAATCAGGAAGGCCTTTGCATAAGCCTCTTCTGAATGTTATCTTGCTTCTCACGGCTTAAAGAACATTTTCGGCTTTCTTTGCCCCTAGGTCAGCCTTTCTCAATCTTGACAACTCAGGACCTCAACTCCTAGATTTGCCCAGCCAGCATGGGGAATATTGCATATTTCTGTCAAGGTCATCTTCTTTACTCTGTACAATCTTCTGGAGGAAGGCATTCTAGAAATCAAGTCTCACTGAGATAGATACTGTAAGAGCCTCATTATTAGGGGACTGGAGGCTAAAGCATATCAGGAACGTTTGCTGGAATTGGGTATGTCTAGTTTAATGAAAAGAAGGACTAGGGGTGACATGATAGCAGTATTCCAATATCTCAGGGGCTGCCCCAAAGAAGAGGGAGTCAAGCTATTCTCCAAGGCGCCTGAGGGCAGGATGAGAAGTAATGGATGGAAACTGATCAAGGAGAGAAGCAACCTGGAACTGAGGAGAAACTTCCTGACAGTTAGAACAATTAACCAGTGGAACAACCTGCCTCCAGAAGCGGTGAATGCTCCAACACTGGAAGTTTTTAAGAAGAGACTGGACAGCCATTTGTCCGAAATGGTATAAGGTTTCCTGCCTGAGCAGGGGGTTGGGCTCGATGACCTCCAAGGTCCCTTCCAACTTATTATTATTATTATTATTATTATTATTATTATTATTATTATTATTATTATTATTATTATTATTATTATTATTATTATTATTATTATTATTATTGTTGTTGTTGTTGTTGTTGTTGTTGTTGTTGTTGTTGTTGTTGTTGTTATGTTGTTGTTATGTTATTGTTATTGTTATTATTATTATTGCTGCTCAAATCTTTAATATATCTTAGTTTTGGACCTTCCTCCCTCCCTCCTCTATTTCTTTCCTTCTCCCTCCCTCCCCACTTCTCTCCTTCCTTCCTTCCTTCCTTCCCCCCCCTCCCTCCCTATTTATCTTCCCCTTATAACTCACTCCTGAAATCCCAAAGCATGCTGGGCAATATACCACATCAAAGAGCAAATAAAACAGCTTTAAGTCGCTTGCAGAAAAGCAATAAAGTGGAGGTTTGCACAGAAGAGAATTCCACAAGGTGAGGGCTGCTACGGGTTATCCATGCCCTGTGTGCTTCATGGAGAGAGGTAATCCTCTGGATGCCCCCTCTCAACTGGCTCTATCATTGAAACAATGTTGAATTATATTATGATCTGAGCATAAAGATCCCAAAGGGATCATAAATAGGTTAAGTATTTACAGCTTATCTGTCCAGTCAGTCTAGAAACATGGTGGGAATCTAGTCTTCCCGTGCAACATTCTTGTGTGTGCATGCTGTCATGTATTATTGAATATGTTCCTTCGAAAATCTAGCAGATCAGCAAGGATTGCTCTGAACTTTATTGCCTTGTGCAAACAAGGGTAATCTTCAAAGTGGTCATCTGCTATCTACTGATGACTAGGACAGTGTCCTAAATGTGCCTTAGAAAAGTCAAGTGTTTCTCACATTTCTGTTCTCTACAGCAGCTGCCCCATCTATCACCTCTCAAAAGGAGTTAAATGTTTCTCCACCCACTCACAGTATCCAGCAAAAACTTGCTGTGTTCTTAAGCACAAAAGTATTGTATTATTGAGGTGATTACAAGGCAATTTACTTGAGGAAAGGAAATAAGTGACCTATATTTAAATGGAAAAAGCTCTCAGTAACATAATGAACGATGGGGATTTAAAATAGACAAAAATGCTGTACAGTAAATATCTTGAATTGGGTGGGCATAGATGTGGGATTCTTATCCAGATTCTTCCAGAAGAAACTGGATAAAGCCATCACTATACTAAGCAAGAGGTAACCAACAACACGAGGAGTTTTGAAAGGGGAATAAATTAATTCAAAAAGGAAGAATTCATCACTGGCTGCCTGCCATGTAACTTTTAAGTCCAGCTCCAGGATCACGGACAAAAGATCTCTGCATACTAGCAAAGAGTTATCCTTCCTTTTTGAATTCTTCCTTTTTGAATTAGAGTGCCGGTGCCTCTATGTTGCATGTTTTACTTCTCTATAGGCTTCTGGTTAGTCATAATAGGAAACAAGATACAGCTCTAGAAAAATAAAGAGGTGGTAGATTATCTGTTGCAATTTGGGATGGAAACAGCATGAGCAACAGGATTATGACAATCTCCTTACCTTCTAAGCCACCTGGCAGATTTGTAACGTAAAATCAATACATCATAAATAGATGCACTGAGGCAAGGGTTTTTCCAGGGCTTTCGACATCCAGGAAAGATGAGCCAAGAGTTGCAGAGGTGAACTCTGTGACTTCTTCAGGGTTTTGTATATGAATAGCTGCTCATAAGGCAGATCGCTTGGCAACTTACGCGTGGCTCGTTCACGGGAATGTTTATTCTGCGTTTTACCGGTAGGCCTTTAAGCGGGTCACAACATTCTGGAATGATTCACCGAGATATTATTGTCATTCCAGCCTGTAGTACTTAATGACCTGTCAAGCCCTAACCCGGGACATCAGGAGCTTCCAAAACATCTTGGATCTGATATCTGCTCAGAGCAGCAAAAACTGGATGTTGATCAAGCACCTGCCAGGGCACAGCACATGCTTACACAGCTGTTCTCGGCTCGCCTTTTGCAGTTCTATTTGAACTTGTGCTGCCACAGGAAATGGCTCCAAGTTGACTTTTGCTAGCAAACACAGGTAGTCCTTGACTTACAACCGTTCATTTAGCGACCGTTCGAAGTTACATTGAAAAAAAGTGACTTAGGACCGTTTTTCACACTGATGACCATTGCGGCATCTCCACGGTCACGTGATCAAAATTCAGATGCTTGGCAACTGGCATGTCCTTATCACCGTTGCAGTATCCTGGGGTGACGTGATCCCCTTCTGCAACCTTCCGGCAAGCAAAGTCAATGGGGGAAGCCAAATTCACTTAACAACCGTGTTACTAATTTAACAACTGCAGTGATCCACTTAACAACTGCGGCAAGAAAAGTTGTAAAATGGGGCAAAACTCACTTAACGCTTGTCTCGCTTAGCAACAAAATTTTGGGGCTCAGTTGTGGTTGTAAATCAAGGACTACCTGTACTTAATTAGTCCTTACACATACAAAATATATTGAGATTGCATCTGCAATTATTCTACCTAATCTACAAAACAGGGCACATTTTATAATTGCTCCTTTTCAAAAAATACGCCAAACCATTTTAAGGATGCTTTCATCAAATTTCAGTGGCACACTGTTCATTGTTACAAAGTCATGTATGTTAGCAAAAACTAGAGAAACGGATTAAACCAAACAAAGCCCAAGGTTATGTGGAAAACGAAAATATTGGCTATTGCTCTTCTATGCAAGGTGAACTAAATCAGGCCTCATGGAAAAGTATTGAACCAAAGTTTGTGCTGGGCTCAGTTTTAAAAATCCGAAGGAACTATTTGTAATCTAAACTGCAACTGTATTTTACTTAATATGATTTTGCCAAGCTTGCTTGTTTCAAATATATTTAGAACATAAGGACTGGAACTGTAAGAAATAGGGAACTGAAAGTCACTGATGGATGCGTGTTCCAATGTACACGAGTATGTGGAAAGTTATGTTCAGCAAAGAGTCAGCAGAAAGTGTAAGATTGCTGACCATCTGTCTATAGCAGGGGTCTTCAAACTTGGCCCTTTTATGACTTGTGGACTTCAACTCCCAGAATTCCTCAGCCAGGCACGCTGGCTGAGGAATTCTGAGAGTTGAGGTCCACAAGTCATAAAAGGGCCAAGTTTGAAGACCCCTGGTCTACGGTCTTAGGACGAGAAAGGGTATAAAAAGTTGGGACTGGACCTGATTGATTTGCCATTGGCCTATAGCTGTCGTTGCTGGACCTGCTCTGTCACTGGACCTCATTGCAATGGGTTTTTAACGTAAGTGATGTTTATGTGTGTGTTGCAAATTATTGCTGAAATAAACCTCTGAATCTTAAAGTAAGAAGTATTGCTTTGTGTTGCTGTCTCTTGTTTTTTTCACTGGGTTTTTTCCACCACGGTTACTAGGAAGGGAAGGGCAAAACACAGGTATAGTATGGATTTCCACATTTAAACTTGTCCCGCACCGTAGACTAGTTAAAAGATTCTGTGTTTCATGAGCTTGGAGAAGGATTAACATGGAGATGTTTTGTCCTGCTGAAAGACATCAAGGATGGAATTTAGGCGGCCTGCACTACGAAATTCAGCAGAGAGAGAGAGAGAGAGAGAGAGGGGACTGGGGAAAAGCTGCTAAAAGAATCTTGCTTTTATCCCTTCCAGCAAAAGAACACTTCAACTTTCTCTTGCCCTTGGGATTGTATTTGGAAAGGAGGTATGTGCTGGCCTGGGGCCAAAGTGAGGCCCAAGAAAAGGTTATTCTCCCCCCCCCCAAGAAGGAAGTGGGAGTCTAGCTGGCTCTATCAGCCAGAGAAAGGAGCTGCCTTTTCATTGCCTCTTTCTTATCCCGCAGTTCTTTTCACATTTTGTTGCATGAACTCACAGGCAAGGGCTGCCTTATCTTTATACGGTACTTTGAAAACATCAACTACATTATCAGTTAAATTAGCAACAACAATTAACTAATAAAAAAAAAAACCTTTGAGAGAATTTTACCTACTTTAGAGCAGGAAGCCTCCTACCCAAACTAAATCCAATCACAAAAAAAAAAAAAAAAACAGGTACGGGGTAGAAAGCACGTTGAGATCAACTGGGTGACTTCCAGGTGATCTGCTAGTAACCTGCAGCGATAAATTAACTCTTTTGTGCCCTAAGTTATACTACTGAAATAAAGAACTCTTTTAAGATTTGTGTATGGGGGGGGGTGTGTGTGGGGGGGGCAGGAATTCCATTTGTGCAGAAAAGCGGGCTTGGGGAACTTTTGAGTTCAACTCTTCGAATATCTAGGATAGGGTTTTAAGTAAGTGTTATTACTTAAATTTAGCAGTGGTGTGCCCCTGCTGTCTTGAGTTTGTCATGTGTTACAACAGCAGCGCATTTCTAAGGCTTTCTTTGCACCATGCTGAATCACAAGCAAGGATAGTCTTTTGTTTCCATCCACTGAATGGGAGGGGCCAAGTCTGTGCTTTTCTCTATACTGCCACTTGTTTTATTTCTTCTATTTGCTCACACACAACACACACACACCCCCAGCCTAGAAAATATTGGGAGGGAAACATTTTACCTCTTTTACCTCTTATATTCTCCTGCTTGCCCCAATTTATCTTCAAAATAATCCTTTGAATAATATGGTTGTTAAGACTACGAGTACCAGAAGAATGTTAGGCTAACTAGCAACGTGAAACTATGTCTTAAAAGAGTACAAGCCTGGTCACTCAACGTACGTTAAGATTAGAATTAACACATTTACATGTGTGTGTGTGTGTGTGCGTGTGAGCGCATGTCTAGGGAGAGAAAGAGGAGAAGGAGAGGGAAAGAGAGAGAGAGAGAAAAACCCATACTGCACAGTACGCACGTTTCATTCTTTCCCCAAAACAGTTAGTTATTTAGGCAGTTTTACAATCTCTCAAGCCAGTTACAATATTTAATCTCTGTACTAATAGAAAACTTTCCTGCTTCTGCTGTTCTCTTTGATTATTAAGTTCCGTACTATATTTAATTATTAAAATGGACTTTTTATACCAGAATCTAGTCAACTAAAGTTCAATACTAAATTGGCACTAGGAATTCAAGAGGGTTGGATTTAAGACTGTTTGTGGGAATCTTAATAACTCTAGGTTCTGCCCTCTCCCCCCCAGCCCATCTCTGCCTGCTCTTCTCCTACATCTTTTTATGGATTTTATAAGTCACCCAGAGTCTATATTAAATAGAATATATTAGAGAATTTTTATAGGCTAAAGCTAAGGCGTTAAGAAACCATGAATGCCCCTGATTGACCGTACAACTGTTGAATTAAACACCAAAGCGTATTAACCCCAAACAATTTGACTAATTTGGCAATAGGCAGCATAAGGTGTTACCATATAAAAGTGGCAATTGTTTTATGTTTTCGAAATTGTTCTGTCTGTTAGCTAACTCTTTTAGCACGCCAAGAAAATACCTTACAGAGTTCTATAATAGGTCATTATTTCCTGTCCCTCTACTGCAGATAGTTTCCTGACTTTTAAAAAAAAATATGCTACTGATGTGAATGAAAATATTATATTCGCTTGAGAATTTGAGGGCTACTAATCCAAAACTGAAATCCTATATAATCTTACTTGGAATTAAATCTCACTGAATTTAGTACAACCTATTTTTGAATACACATAAATAGGATTTGGCTGAAAATACTATAGATAATCTAATATACAACTAACAGTGACTAAACACACTGGGCAAAATGGATTTAAATCAGCATAGGCTTGTAATTATGAAGCAATTTTTCATTTTTCAGAATATTTAATAATCCAATTGATAAATTGCTAACACACACACACACACACACATATTAAAATAACTGTTAACAAATTAACATTTTCACACAAAAAAGTTTTTGATTTTTTAAAACCTCTTTCTGATAAAAATTTCCAGACCTACATCTTTCTACTCAAATCATTTTCAATTATGACTTGCCAAAACCTCTATGGAATGACTCAACAAACTTCACATGCTGTTGTTTATATAATCTCTTGTCTTTTTAAAAAGTTGCTTAAACCTTTAATTACCCTTTAGTATATAAATAAACTGAATGTTGAAATATCAGGATTGTAGTTCAAGATGACTGTGTAAACATTAAAAAACACTTTTATATTCTTCTTCTAAATCTGGTTAATTGTTAAATTGTTAGCAGAAAAGAGATATAACTCAGTAAATAGTTAAACGGCAACAGATTTTGGAGACCAGAAAGATCAAAGTACTGAACTGCTGAGAAGCAAGAAAAAACAATTTTGTGATATCAGCTTTCATGTTTACAGATTAGGCACAGATCCAGGATGCTTGTATGAGGACTATGGATTAATTACCCTGTTTTAAAATCAAAATCTTGCCCTCCTTCATTTGTAGTCTCTTGCTTTTCTACTTCCAAAAAAATGTTATGGAAGAAGAGGAACTGAAGAATATTTTAAGAGTCCTTCATCTGAAACACACACATGGATCAGGGTTATTAGGTATCTAAAAAGGCAAAGAGGAAATGACAGAAACAAGACAACTAGAAATGAGGACAAATGGCAAGGAAAGAAGAAAATACTGTTTAACTTTCTTGGCTCCTGCAAAAAAAAAAAAAAACTGCAAAAAATATACTTAAGTCTTCATGTATGTGAAATTACTTTTTCAAGCACTTTTTCAGTGCTTTTCCAATAAACCTTTCAAGAACATATGCTAGCTATAATGTAGAATTGACGAGGGCATACTTTGCAAATTTCCCCAAAGAAGCATATAAGTCATGTGCTCTGTAGATTAGTGTTCATAGATTTGAGGGGGCTGGGCTACATACAAGGAAAAGAAACAATTTACAAAAGTTTGATATGATTACTGTTGTGAAAACAACCCAAAATAGTAATAATATAAAAACTGGGACAATCAAAAAGGCAGACAATATTTGATTTTTAAGGTTACACCTGCCAGATGAAGGACATGAAAACAAAGGGGAGCACAAGTCCTCCTTTTGTCGGTCATCATGTAACCTTAACCACAACTCTTGATATTTTATTTGGAACTATAGGATGTGTAGTTTAATAAAAATAATAAAGGTGGGGAAAAGTCTCATAAAAAAGTAAAATACACTAGTCTTAACTCATTTATCCCTTTGTCTTCAGTTATTTACTGTTTCTGATTTTTTTCAGTCCTGGACCCAGGACTGCCTTAAGCAACAACATCATACCTGCCAAAACAGCCAACATGGGTTTGACTGGCTCCTTCCCTGTTAAATTTTACTGAAGTCCCTCAAAACCTGGTTCTGTCTTTGGGACCCCAAGGGATCTGAGTGAGTTGCTGAGGTGGCTCCATTGCTGTTAACATCTGCCTGTTTAACCTTTTAATTTTAAAAATTAATTTTAATTAATAAAAATTAAAAATATAATAAAGGCCTTTTATTAATAAAATTTTATTCAATTAAAAATTCATTTTAACCCTTTTAATCCCAGATTTTTAATCTGCTGAATGTTTTTTTATATGACTGTTTTGTAGATTTTATAGTAGGCCGCCCAGAATCACGCTTTTCCATTTAAATAGAATAGAATCAAATAACAACTTTATTGTCACTTTAAATGTTCGCTAATCAGCATACATTAAAATGAGATTTCGCTTCACACAGCTCTCAAAGGGTAACCACCTCCAATATACACTGCATAAACATAACCATAATAATAATAATGCATATAATAATAATAATGGCAACAAAATGATAACCAACATACAAATGTTGATGAGTATGCCACCACGGTGTCTGCATATATCCAAAAGTGCATAGAAGATGTCTGTGTCCTGAAAAGCTTTGTTGTGAGGGCGAATGAAAAACCGTGGCTGACTTATGAGGTCCGCAAGATGCTGAAAGCACGGAATGTGGCTTTTAAATCTGGGGACATGCTGGCACTTAGAACAGCCAGAGCAAATCTGAAAAGTGCCGTAAAAGGTGCAAAGCAAGCCCATTGCCAGAAAATTCAGAACTTTTTTCAGGACCAAACAAACACCAGGGAAATGTGGCAAGGGATCCAGGCCATTACGGATTACAAGGTGGCTCCATCGAGATGTAAGGATGACACAGACTTCCTAAACAAACTGAATGCATTCTTTGGTAGATTTGAGGCATCAAATAGTACTCCTGCTAGGAAAGCTGTGCCCCATCCTGATGAGCAAGTGCCTAGCTTTGATGTCACCTCTGTCCGGAAAACACTGCAGACAGTTAACATTCGGAAAGCAGCAGGCCCAGATAACATCCCTGGACGTGTTCTCAGGGAATGCGCAGAGGAGCTGGCTTGTGTTCTCACTGATATTTTTAACCTCTCATTGCAGCAGGCAGTGGTCCCATCGTGTTTTAAGATGGCCATCATCTTGCCAGTGCCAAAAAAGTCCACAATCACAGGCCTCAATGATTACCGTCCGGTTGCACTGACATCCACCATCATGAAATGCTTTGAGAAGCTGATAAAAGACACTATTGTATCTAGCCTCCCACCAGCATTTGACCCGCTTCAGTTTGCCTACCGACCAAATCGCTCTACGGAGGATGCTATTTCTTCCGTTCTCCATCTGAGCCTGAAGCACTTGGAGGAAAGAAATACTCATGTGCGTTTGCTGTTTGTCGACTTCAGTTCGGCGTTTAACACAATCATCCCCCAGCATCTAGTAGACAAACTGGGCCTTTTAGGCTTAAACACTCCTTTGTGCAACTGGATTCTGGATTTTCTTACCAACAGGCCCCAATATGTGCGAGTTGGAACAAATACCTCAAATACCATTTTCTTGAGCACAGGTTCTCCTCAGGGCTGCGTCTTAAGTCCGCTGCTGTTCACCCTGTTGACCCATGACTGCTGTGCTAGGTTTGCCACCAACCATATTGTGAAGTTCGCAGATGATACAACAGTCGTGGGCCTTATTCAGGATGACAAGGTGGAAGCTTACTGCAAGGAGGTTGAGGGGTTGGTGAACTGGTGTAAAGAAAACAGCCTAGTTTTAAATACAAGAAAAACCAAAGAGATCATTGTTGATTTCAGAAGAGGCAGGCACAGCCACACTTCTCTGTGCATTAATGATTCTCCTGTGGAGATGGTTACCAGCATCAAATTCCTGGGTGTGCAGCTAACGAGTAGGCTGACTTGGTCGCTAAACAGTGAGAAACTGGTGAAGCGGGCACAGCAGCGCCTGCATTTTCTGCGCCGCATGAGAAAAGCACATCTTCCTTCCCCTGTCCTGACCACTTTCTACAGGGGGACAATCGAGAGCATCCTGTCATACAGCATCACAGTCTGGTTTGGAGGCATCACTGCTTCAGACAGGAAGGCAGTGCAGAGAGTGGTGAGGATGGCCGAACAGATCATTGGCAGTTCCCTCCCTACCATCCAGGACATAGCACAGAAGCGTTGCTTGAGCAGGGCCCGCAAGATTTTCTGGGACACTACACATCCTCTCCACAACCTGTTTTCCCTGTTACCTTCTGGGAGGAGGCTTCGTGGTATCCGTAGCAGAACATCCAGATTCAGCCATAGTTTCATTCCATACAGCATTAACCTTGCGAACTCTCAAACTTCCTACTTGCGTTATATATTCAAGATGGACAGTATTTAATATTTATTTGCTATGTATATGTAGGGATGTGGGTCTATATATATGTTGTACATAGTATGTTTAGGTGTGTGTCATGTATATGTTTCACTTTGAGAGCGGGCAACTAAATTTCATTATTTTATGTGTGCCATTGTGCCCACAATATAAAAAATGACAATAAAGGTTATTTATTTATTTATTTAAAAGCATGAACGAATAAATAAACTTTATCTGGTGGTCGGACCCAAATTGGCAGCGCAAGGCAAAAAAACCTCACAATATTTCAGGCCTTTCCCCACAGGAGCCACGAAATAACGACGCCCTAGACGTCTGCAGCACATCGATCACTCTGGGTCTTCCACGCAGCCTGGTAACCTAGGCAACCACAAACAGGTGCCCATCGAGAATCCGGTATTCGATTACCAGGCCTTTCGCTAATTCCTCTCTCCGTTCCCTCTCTGGTTTGGATAACGGTTTGAGTAGATTAATTCAGTAGATTCTGAACCGTCGCCCGAAGACTATTGACACGGAAGCGAACGTGAAAGGCCCGTTAAAATAAATAAATAAATAAATAAATTAGTCAAGGATCGGGAATGACGCACCGCCCGAGCAACGGAAACTGAGGCGAGGGCACCGCGCACGCGCACGGGGGGGGGACTCATCGGGCCGCGAGTCGAGGGGAGGAAAAAAAAAGAGGACGTTATCCTGGCACTGCGCACGCGCAGTCTTGGGGCGAAAGCGCGGAGGAAGCCCCGGCGGGCCGTCGCCGTCCCCTGCCCGCGCCCGCGCGCGCATGCGCCCCGGCGGCCTTGACCCGGGTGCCTTCCTCCTGCCCGCTTCTATGGAAGAAGCGCGTCGCCCGTTTGCTCCGCTGCCGCCGTCGGGGAAGGAGGCGAGAGGCGGAGCGCCAGGAAGATGCCGGGAAAGCTGAAGGTCAAGATCGTGGCGGGGCGGCACCTGCCTGTCATGGACCGAGCCAGTGACTTGACGGACGCCTTCGTGGAGGTCTGGTGGGGAGGGGCTTTTCTGCACGACGCTCCGCAGCAGCAGCAGCAGGGACGGGGGGGTTACGTCGTCATTCCTCCTCCCCCCCACGGTGTATTTGCATACTTTTGCATAACGCCCGCGAAACTCGGGCTACAGATGCGCCTGGTCCTGCCTGCCTCCCTGACACCTACTTCAAGGCAGACAGGACGGGCTTCGCCAGCAGCAGTTTTTCCATCTTTTTTAGATGCCTCAAGGGGTCTTTCCGGGTGGGGTCCCATCCCTGAAACTCAGATCCTCAGTTGGTAAATTGCGCTGGGTTTTCCCCTCCAGCACGACTTTGTTTCTTATGGTGATGATGATGATGGTGATGATGTAGTGTATATTGGAGGTGGTTACCCTTTGAGAGCTGTGTGAAACGAAATCTCATTTTAATGTATGCTGATTAGTGTACATTTAAAGTGACAATAAAGTTATTCTATTCTATTCTATTCTATTCTATTCTATTCTATTCTATTCTATTCCATTCCATTCCATTCCATTCCATTCCATTCCATTCCGCATTCCATTCCATTCTGCATTCTATTCTATTCTATTCTATTCTATTCTATTCTATTCTATTCTATTCTATTCTATTCTATTCTATATTCCAGTGGTGGCGAACTATGGCACGGGTGCCAGAGGCGGCACTCAGAGCCCTCTCTGTGGGCACGCCTGCCATGCCCCAGAGATGGCAACTGTCCCTCTTCAACCAGCCACCCGCTAACTCGCTGAGGTCCCACGTGGCCGGATGCATCCCAGCACCCATGCGCTCGCTGGCCTCTGTGTGCGGGGGCCGATGGTGTCAGGCAGCCGCCGCCCTGGCCCCTGCCTCGCCTTGCCCTGTGACAATGGCACCCCCGCCCTATCTCGCCTTGCCTCGCCTCATCCTGCAGGACGAACCTCCTGCCTACTGCCCCACCTGCCAGAGACCCCCTGGATCTCCCCCAACCCTGCCCGGCCCCCACAGGTGTCCCCATGAGCAACATCGAGGTGATCACGCCCACCTTGGCCACACCCACCTAGTCTGCCATGACCACCACAGCCACGTCCACCAGTGGGCCACGCCCACCTGGCACCCGGCGCTAAATAAGTGGGTTTTGGGTTGCAGTTTGGGCACTCGGTCTCTAAAAGGTTCGCCATCACTGCTATATTCTATTCTATATTCCATTCCATTCATTCCATTCCATATTCTATTCCATTCCATTCCGCATTCCATTCCGCATTCTATTCTATTCTATTCTATTCTATTCTATTCTATTCTATTCTATTCTATTCTATTCTATTCTATTCTATTCCATGATGATGTGATCCATTCAGTCATGTCCGACTCTTGACAATTCTATGGGCCAGCTCTGTCCACATCTTCTGATCTTGCACTGCTTCTTTGAGTTTTTCCATGCTCTGGCTGGTGTCAGCTTTGATGGAGTCCAGCCATCATATTTTTTGGCGGCCTGGTTTCCTTTTACCGCTAACTCTTCCCAACATAATTGCTTTCTCCAGTGAAATCCCCTGCAGGACATGGCCAAAATGTAAGAAGCAGTTTTGTGATTTTGCTTTCCGGTGACATGTCTGATGTTCAGAGCTTCAGGACTTGTTTGTTAGTCACTTTTGCTGTCCAAGGAAAACACTGGAGCCTTCCCCAGCACCACAGCTCAAGCAAGTCGATTTTCTTCCTTCTTGCTTTTTTAAGGTCCAACTTTCACAATCATAGGTATCTACGGGGAACACAATAGAGCAGCTTAACCTACATTTGATTGCCAGGCTCCTCTCCTTGCTTTCCCATATTCATTTCTTATGGTAGATGGCCCTATATTTCTTATATACTATCCCTTTTTTTGGTACCTTATTTCTGCAAATTACATTGTGTACAGTTGTCAGAGGTAGAAGCTGGAGTGACAAATATTTACAAAGTTGAGATAAATCATGTTATAGATCAGGAGTCCCCAACCTGTGGTCCGCGGCCCACTACTGGGCCGTGGACAGCGGGCTGCAGAACAGGTTGACCAGGGCGTGCACGTGTGTGCGCGCGCTGACCCCTACTCGTGCTAGTGCTGCTGCCACGGCGAAAACGGGGCACTGCAGCGAAAACAGGATGCCACATGGCGAAAATGGGGTGGTGCTAGCACCCGCGTGGCAAAAACGGGGCGAGTGTCACGCAGGCGCTAGCACCGCCCCGTTTGTGCCACGCGTGCTCAAGGCCCCATTTGTGTGTGCACACGCGCGCATGCGTAAAATGCTTCCCCCCTCCCTTTCCCTCCGGTCCACCAACGGAGAAAGTTTGGAGACCTCTGTTATATAGATGGCTATTCTCAGCCAGGTGGAGATAGACAGGTAGTCCTTGATTTACGACCACAGTTGGGACCAGAATTTCCATTGCTAAGCAAGGTGGTTGTTAAATGAGTCATGCCTGGTTTTTTTTTATCTATTTGCCAAGCTTGTTAAGTGAATCATTAACTTTTCAAGCATTGCAAGGCTGCTACTTCCGTTTCAAATGGTCCAGGTGTTAATGAAAAGTCATGCAGGGATTTCAGTGATGCTTCTTATATGGAAGTTATTTTGATGCCCGTGTTACATAAGAAGCAGGAATTTTGAGAGGGTTTAGTATCTACTGCGCTGCCTTGCAAAATAAAAATGCAAACTTGGTGCTATTACTTGGGGTAGCCAGGAAGCTGTAAGTGGGTGAACTCAGATGTCTGCGTAGGTCAGGGGTCTTCACACTTGGCCCTTTTATGACTTGTGGACCTCAACTCCCAGAATTCCTCAGCCAGCGTGCCTGGCTGAGGAATTCTGGGAGTTGAAGTCCACAAGTCATAAAAGGGCCAAGTTTGAAGACCCCTGGCGTAGGTTATAACTGTAATTCCCTTCACTGGCTAGGAATCCTGGGAATTGTAGTAGCAATACTTAGGAAAAAGTAAAGGTTTTGGCAGGCTGATTTAAATTTATTTGTTTTGGTTTTGGGGATTATGATATCTTTGAGATAATGACCTGTGCTGGTAACAGAAATGTCTATTAAGAATTCACAGATAGAGATAAACCAGAAAGAAATTAGAAAGATTAAAGAGTTTGTGACCGATTGCTAAGGAAGTATTCGGTAGAGATTAAAGAATCGAGTTTTAGTAGTGACAACATTTCTGGCATCAAGAATGTCACTAATATTTATGGATGTTGGGATGGAATGAAGTGAAGCAATTAACTTGGAGAATATTTAAAGTATGTTGGGCTGTAGAGTTTTGTTTGGTTTAGTTTTGCCCACACCCTAGAGATTGGAGATGCCTTGTGGGCAAGGTAAGGAAAAGGAAAGGTAGAAAAAGGTAATTAGAAGCCTCTTTATCCAGCAGCAATTTTTCCTCATTATTGTTTGCGCATGGAAACAAACTCAAAGGTTGCATTTACATGACATGTTGATCTTACTCCTGGAAGGAAGGCTTAATTCATGGATGACCCATATTTAATTCATGCACGTGAATGCAGACAGCAGAGAAATGAGAACCTTATAAAATGGAGCTGTTCCACTTGAACTACCTCTAGATTTTTCTATTATTACTATTTTCACAAATGCATCCACCCACAGACTGGTGGGAGTGGGGAAGTCACTGGCAGAAACAGGCTGGGAGGGAATGTGCACCTCCACCTCTGGTGCTTTGACCCATTTAGGATGATACCGTAACATTTTCCGGAACTGTGTTCAGAATGACTGGATTAGGGTCATATTAGGACAGTGCTGGCATTTCAGCTGACCTATTTGCTCTTTATCTGAGATAATCAAACTGTGCCCTCGCTTTGTCAGTTTTTGGCACTTTTTTTTTGAGCGAAGATATTTCATAACAGTGTATTTGGGAGAGCCTTTAAGCCAGGAGGAGGGCCCGACCTTGGTGACTTTTAAGACTTGTGGACTTCAACTCCCAGAATTCCCCAGCCAACCACGTTGGCTGGGGAATTCTGGGAGTTGAAGTCCACAGGTCTTAAAGTGCCCAAGGTTGGACACCTCTGCCTTAAGCCCAACCTGATTAACAAGATCACATGTGTTGTCCATTCCTTATTGCTCTTTAACCAAGTTCAGTTATTCCTATAGGATTATGCACGTCATCTGAGCCAGATCAGCTACCAGTTCCAGAATGGGAAATAAGAATAAATCTTACTTTTGAATGTTGCTTAGCAGACATTCAGAACTGACCGTTAATTCTAAAACCAGCCTGCTTAATTTGATGGAAAACAGTGGTGGTGCTTAGTAAGTTGTGCAAGGAAAGGGTTCAAAGGAAGATTTAAGAGAGCCATCTGTTGTGACCGGAGGGTGTCATCTATGTGAACTCGGAGTCCTCTTGGGTCAGTGCGATGTGACCCTCTTAACAGCTTCAAAATTAAACCTAGTCCAAAATCAGCCAGTCAGCCATAATACTGCCTCTGAACCCTTCATCCTGCCTGTCTGCCTTTGAACGCTGAAAACCCTCTGACAAATATGTTGATCAGGCTGTAAAAAAACAAAATGAAAGCAAAACGGAAACCATTCACACGTATGATGATCAGGCAGTCATAGGAGATTGTGGGAGCTCGGTGAGACGCCGTGTGTTTCCACATGGAAAATAACCGTCTTACTTCCATTTTCCCCGTATTCCACTCTGTAGTATGTATGCAATTACGGGTAGTCCTCGAATTAAGACCAAAACTGGGCCCAACACTTCTGTTGCTAAGTGAGATATTTGTTAAGTCGCACACAGTGACTTCAGTTGGATGTGTTCTCACTAGCCTAAGTTAAATCTGAATGGCCCCAAGTTGACTTGTGATCTTTCTTTCCTCCTCTCTCTTTAGCTTGTCACCTGCTGGTGTCTCTGGGACTTGGGAATCCTTCAATGAAAAACATTATGTGCAGCCTTCTGACTTTCTATCTTCTGAATATCCCAAAATGTTGCATTTCTTGCTTTGTGAGGCTAAAGATGGCTTAGTGATTTTCCATCTGGACTCTTTTAGTAATTTTTGAGATGGCTAAGGAGTTGTAATAATAATAACAATAACAATAACAATAGCAATAATAATAATAATAAAGTTGGAAGGGACCTTGGAGGTTATCTAGTCCAACCCCCTGCTCTTGCAGGAACCCTATATCATTTCGGACAAATGGCTGTCCAGTCTCTTCTTAAAAACTTCCAGTGTTGGAGCATTCAACACTTCTGGAGGCAGGTTGTTCCACTGGTTAATTGTTCTAACTGTCAGGAAGTTTCTCCTTAGTTCTAGGTTGCTTCTCGGTGAGTTTCCATCCGTTGCTTTTTGTCCTGCCTTCAAGCGCTTTGGAGAATAGCTTGACTCCCTCTTCTTTGGGGCAGCCCCTGAGATATTGGAACACTGCTATCATGTCCCCCCTCGTCCTTCTCTTCATTAGACTAGACATACCCAATTCCAGCAACCGTCTCAGGCCTTAGTGATTTTCCATCTGAACTCTTACAGTTATTTGTTGACAAGCTCTTTTTTTTTTAACCTTTGTCCTGTTGATTTGTGTGGTTCTGAACTTTTCCTGATTCGCTTATTATATTTGACTAGATCTTAGGAAGGGTTGCTAGTGTGCACAGATAGCCCTCGACGTACGACCACAATCGAGCCCAACATTTCTGTTGCTAAGCGAGACATTTGTGAAGTGAGTTTTGCCCCATTTTACGACCGTTCTTGTCACAGCTGTTAAGTGAACCACTGCAGTTGTTAAGTTGGTAACAAAGCTGTAAAGTGAATCTGGCCTCCCCATTGCTCGTTAGAAAGTCACAAAAAGTGATCACATGACCTTGGGACCCGGCAACTGTCATAAATACGAGCCAGTTGCCAAGCATCTGAATTTCAGTCCTGTGACTAGGGGGACGCTGCAACGGTCATTACTATGAAAAACGGTCATAAGTCGCTTTTTTCAGTGCTGTTCGAATGGTCACTAAATGAACTGTTGTAAGTCGAGGACTACCTGTATAGGAATGGCCAATTACTTGAATCATTTGACTGCAGTTCATTTGCTTGAACATTCCCTTTAATTATATAATCAGGGTCATTTCGTCTTCCCTCAGGTCAGAAAGCCCATAACCACATTTTAGAGCAGGGGTCTTCAAACTTGGCCCTTTTATGACTTGTGGACTTCAACTCCCAGAATTCCTCAGCCAGGCGTGCCTGGCTGAGGAATTCTGGGAATTGAAGTCCACAAGTCATAAAAGGGCCAAGTTTGAAGACCCCTGTTTTAGAGGATTCTGCCATCTAGCTTGAATTATATGGGATTAATTCCCTCTTGAATTACATTTGGAATCTAATTTCCTAAGATGTTCCAAAGGCTTTTTGAAGATATCTTTTTATGGACATTTTAGAAGTCAGAAGAACATTAGCTTTCAATGGCAGTATTTGATTTACCGATTACCTTACGGCTGTGGTAAGATTAGATAATATTTGTTACATTTATTATTATGTTGTCTTGCTTTCTATATTGTTCATGCAGAGTTGTGATTTCTAATAATTTGTCCTGAGCTTCAGTATAAGCACAGACCAAATAACAATATTATGGTAGTACTAAATACAACTGAGGTGTTTTAAAATAACGGGTTGATGCCAGCAAGGGTTCTGATAACACCAAAGAATGTCATTGCTATACTGCTTATAGATTTATTTATTTATTTACATCCCCATCTTTATTATATTTGTAAATAACTCAAGGCAGCGAACTGTAAGAATATCCCTATATTGTCGATATCATCGTTGTCTTTAAGGCATTGTTTGATAAGGCTACATTTCTAAACAGAAGAGAATAGAAGAAGGTAGTGTATGTAATAGTTAAGAAATAGTTGTTTATATTGTTAAGAAAACTATAATAATAATGATTTGGTCCATTCAACTGAATGGGAAAGTGATATGCGCATTAAGAAATTAGGTTCTTCAAAAGACTTGCATAATATTGTTTATGAAATATTATAAATGGAATAAAATGCGAAGAGAAAAGTGGTTTTGTTTTTAATTTTTCATATGTTTTTATATTTTTCAGGTAAAGTTCGGAAATACCACATTTAAGACAGATGTCTATCCCAAATCTCTCAATCCTCAGTGGAACTCAGAGTGGTTTAAATTTGAGGTAAATAGACAAGTGCACACACACACAGACACACACACATCCTAATAAATAGAATTTATTGATAGGCTCAAAGGCAGAATTATTACGAGGCTGGCACTCCATTTCTGGTGCTCCTTTCCTGGACCCAAAATGCACATTGGGAAGAGAAGTGTTTTGGGGAATGGGGGAAAATGAGAAAACGGAAGGGACATCTGTCAAAGTGGCTAAGAAAAAATATGAAAAGAAAAGACTAGGAAGACGGAGCAGGTAGGCTGGTTGAATAATGTCCTTGACTTCCAAAAAGCCCTGTCCCCCACCCTCCTCCTATCTGCCTAGGCCAGGGGTAGGCAACCAATGACTCGTGGACTTCAACTCCCAGAATTCCTGAGCCAGCCACGCTGAGGGGAAAAGGGAGAGGTTTCCAAGCTGAGCCATGCTGGCTCAGGAATTCTGGGAGTTGAAGTCCACGAGTCATAAAAGAGCCAAGGTTGCCTACCCCTGGCCTAGGCCCTTCTTACTTCCTCTTATCCTGCACTTAAAGTCAAGTGAGGATGAGCATTTGACAGTGGCTATGTGTCTATGGCGATTCTCAGTCATCCAGGTCAGGGTTGTCCCAAAGGTGCTTTTTTCAAAGGGCAACTGGACTTTCTTAAGATTTTCCTTGAAGACATTCTGCTTCTCATCCAAGAAGCTGCTTCAGTTCTGACTGACAGTTCAATTTTGACAGTTCTGATAGTCAGAAATGAAGAAGCTTCTTGGATGAGAAACAAAACATCTTTAAAAAAAAAAAAAAGCACTTTTGGGACAGAGGCTAAGGTGAAGTAGGGAAAGGAAGACCCTGAGAAGATTGTGGGGAAAGGTCAGTTGCAAACCTGCTGCCTGTCAACGCTGTGACAAACTGAACTGAAGCCATTTTTCACTTTTGTCTTCGTTGCCACATTTTAGTTCTAGAGATTTTAGATGAAGGAGGGGGAGGGGGGATGTTAAGTTTCTCAGTTAGACATAACAATACTTCTGTGTGAGAATCAAGGTCAGTCCTGATAACGAGTTTTGGCGGGCTGAAAAACTGGGAGGAGAGCGCGTTTTTGAGATAATTGGTGAATGTGATTTATGACAGCAATTTGGGGTGGGAATTGCAACTTTGTAGCCTGAGGGAGGGGATTTTAGTCTTGGGTTCACCTTTGTATGTGCCGATAATCTTGTTTCCTAAATAAAATGTTCTTTAAGGAAGAAATCCTTGCCTTGAAATTCTTTTAAATGGTTTCATCTATTGCAACCATGACACTGCCTCTGATGTTATTGGCTTTCAGTCTTCCCATTTCTTTTGGCTAGGCCAGGGGTAGGCAACCTTGGCTCTTTTATGACTCGTGGACTTCAACTCCCAGAATTCCTGAGCCAGCATGGCTCAGCATGGAAACCTCTCCATTTCTCCTCAGCATGGCTGGCTCAGGAATTCTGGGAGTTGTAGTCCATGAGTCATAAAAGAGCCAAGATTGCCTACCCCTGGGCTAGGCCTTGCCTTTCCCTCCTTCCCACCTTCCCTCCTCTTAGCTGGCACCCTAATGGGAGGTAGAGAGAATGAAAAGCATTGAAAATCCAGAGGACAGGATACCACACAGAGATCATATAGAGACGGGGAGAGAGGAGTGAAGTGATGCCACCCTTGGCCTGCTCATCTTCTCCACAGGGCTCCTCCAGATGTTGTCTCTGCCAAAATCTGGAAGAACCAGATGTTCTATGGTTAGGTTTTATCAGATTGCACTCTGCCTGGAACGATTGTGCTTGTTTGGGGTCTGAAACAAAACCACTTTCTCTTGTTCATGCATACCTCTGAATTTTTTATATTTTAATTTGCCTGCCGTGTTGGGAAATATCACAGGCTTTGGTAAAGAAAAACCTTTAGGAAATGTAAGGAAGGCTAAAGAAAAATACATTTGTGAAGGAAAAGAAACAGGATGTGGAGGGAATATAAACGAGAGAAAATTTGTACTTATAAAAGGTTAACTTTTTATCTTTGAAAATCCTACCCAGATGCTTTTTGTAGAAATTGTTATCTGGAAATAAAACAGGCATGAGATAAAGTAGTTTGCAGTGATTTGGTTCATCAGTGAGCCTGCCCATTGGGGAGGACTAGTGTTGCTCCCCTACCTCAGAGGAGCAAAAGATTGTGAGAGTATTAATTTAGAGTTTTGTGAAGAAACCTCAGGGTTAATCACATCCTTCCCCTAAACCTACAGGTTTTCTGACATGATTGTAAGAAACGATCAGATGCATTTACTTCTGTTTTCAGCTCACCAGTAGCTTTTAGAGCTTGGAACAACCTTCTTTAAAAGCTCCTGTTTTGTACTGCAGTTAGGCTGTGCAACATCAATTAATGTAGAAAGAGTAGGGATTTCAAGAGTATTCCAGTTTTATATTTCAGTTGCTTCTAATAGAAGGATCCTGTTTGAACCGAACATCAACCCCACCGTTCAAGCTCTGTGCTTAAGTCAAAGCTATGTCTTAAGTGCAAGAAAATAGTTTGCATTAGAATTTACGCATGACCTTGTGACGTTCAAACATGACTAATGACCAACAAGACTAATCACACTGTGGTTTCATGCAGTTAAACTGTGCATTTTATGAAGAAAGCAGAAAGCAGAGCTGGATGTTACTTGTTTAGACAAATTATATATTGAACTCAGCACCATTTTTCTTCATAATGGCTCTGTTTGATAAAACGCTGAAGCCTCGTTATTGTTCTGTTTTCTAGGTGGATGACGAAGATCTACAGGACGAGCCTCTGCAGATAACTGTCCTTGATCATGACACTTACAGTGCTAATGATGCTATTGGAAAAGTTTACATTGATATCGATCCTCTTCTCTACAGCGAAGCAGCTACAGTTATTTCTGGCTGGTTTCCAATTTATGACACAATACACGGTGAGACTTTCAGTGGTTATAAAATAAAAGTGGTCCTCCATTTACAACCGTAACGGAGTCTGCCCGTTAAGGTCATAAGGCGGGAAGGTTGTAAAGTGGGCCGTCATGCAACCAACTTGATTTTATGACTTTTTTGCGGTGTTTATAAGAGAATCACCATGGTTGTTAAGCAGATCGGCAGTCATTAAGCAAATGCCACGGTCAATTAAGTGAAACAATTGTTTACTACCAGGTGTTTTTGCCAAAAAGGAGAAGTAAATGCTGGTTTTCTGCAAAAACATGGTAAATTGCGGTCACATGATTGAGACACTGCAAACAGGCATAAGTGCAAGCCAGTTGCCAAGCACCCAAAATGTAATCACGTAACCATGGAGGGGACAGCAGTCTGAATTCAGTACCGGGTTGTAAATACCATTTGGGGGTCCATTACAACTTCAAACAGTTGTTAAATGACTGATCATAAATCAAGAACTATCTGTATTTTTATCAGACAAAACCTGCATGAGCATGTGGGCAAAATTAGAAATGGGAGTGGGGTAGGGAGAGAAATATTTGTATAGTTCTTTGTATATAAAAAGACTTTCTTTTAGTTCTTTTTTCTACCTGCTGCAGGAATTGTTCTTTTTAAATCTTGATCTTTTTAAAAAGATTTTATTTATAATTGTCCTGCATGTTTCTTTTGTAAAGACATCAATAATTTTAGCAGGAAAAAAAATAAAATCTGGTAGCGTGAATGAGAATTCAGACCAAAAATTGACTTCTCTTCATTCTTGGATTCTTAAAGTGATCATTCAGACTGTGTTCTTAAAAAGGCCTCTTCCTTTTTCCAAAGACTTGCTTTTAAAAATGTATTTATGGATGCATCGTGTGTCAATTTCTCCGTGTAGTATCAGATCTAAGTTACGGTATGAGCTCAAATCCTTTCCAGAATTTGCAGGACAGAACATACGGTCATTAAAGATGTTGTCCCCCAGCCACCTTCCTGATGGATTTATTGACTCCTTCTTATGTTTCATGAGTCTGGAGTTCAAACACTGGTGAGCAAGCACAATAAAAGAAGAAGGTTTAAATGACATTAGGCTTGCAGTTAGGTCACATGTTGGAGGGTTCTCCTATAGCTATAATAAAATTCCTGCTGCACTCCCAGTTCTTCACTTAAGAGTGCTTTATATTTCTGGGATAATTTGTTTCCAAGAAGCTTTAATGCACCAAATGTTCGGCGTTTGTTTGTCTGTTTATTAAATTTATAGGCCACTCATCTCACTATCAAGCATCTCTCGGCAGCTTACAATGTCATAAAATAACAGCATAAAACAATTAGAACATTGAAAACATGAAGCATTAAAAGTTAAAAACAGTAAAATTAATTACGAACGGGAGAAAAAAGACCAAAACGTAAACAGAGTGGAGGTGGGATCTTCTCCTAATCTACTAACCACCTTCAGAATGGGACGTCCCCATCGGTGTCACAAGCCCAGCGGCAAGTTTTCAGGTCCTTTTGGTAGGCCAAGAGGATGGGAAGGACCCCACCTCAAGGGACATGATGTTCCAGAGGGTGGGAGCCATGGTAGAACAGACTCTTCTCCTGGACTCTGCCAGGCAAAATTCTTTGACAGGGTCCAGTTTTTGGCAAAAGTGCCCCATAGCAAACAATAGCCCTAGCACTTAGACTTATATGCCCCTCCATAGTGCCTTACAGCCCTCTCTAAGTGGTTTACTGAGTCAGCATATTGCCTCAAACAATCTGGGTCCTCATTTTACCAACCTCGGAAGGATGGAAGGTTGAGTCAACCTTGAGCCGGTCAGAATCGAACTCCAGGCTGTGGGCAGAATTGGCCTGCAATACTGCGTTCTAACCACTGCGCCACCATGGCAATAGGCTTGCTTAATGACTGCCACATTCTCTTAATCACCACCACAAAAAGGATCGTAAAAATCAGTTTAGTTACATAATTACCTGCTTTACAACTCTCATAATGGTCACACTCCATTATGGTCGTAAGCCGAGGACCACCTGTCTTATATTTTTAGAAGCTTATTTTTTTTCTGTTTGAAATTGTATCTCAGTTGTGTTAGAGTTTAGAATGATAAGGCTTCAAACAGGTAACTTGGATAGTCAGGAACTTCAATTTTTTGTGTTCTGACTTAAATTCTCACCCTGTTGCTTTTTATTTTCACATCCAGGTATACGTGGGGAGATCAATGTGATGGTGAAGGTAGACCTTTTTAATGATTTAAACCGTTTTAGACAATCGTCATGTGGAGTAAAATTTTTCTGCAGTAAGTCAAAAAACACGTTTTTTTTTTGTATATGAAAAATGAAAGAACCGGTGAACCAATTCAGACCATTTAAGATTAAGAGTTGTGAATGTTCCAACACTGGAGGTTTTTAAGAAGAGACTGGACAACCATTTGTCTGAAATGGTACAGGGTTTCCTGCCTGAGCAGGGGGTTGGACTAGAAGAACTCCAAGGTCTCTTCCAACTCTATTACTACTACTGCTGTTGCTGCTGCTGCTGCTATTGTTGTTGTTGTTGTTGTTGTTGTTTTTATTATTATTATTATTATTATTATTATTATTATTATTATTATTATTATTATTATTATTATTATTATTATTATTATCTTTAGGTTTCTTTAGGTGTTCCCCACCAAATTCCTCTGTTGCAGCATCTAATGCATTCTTTGATAATTCTTATTAGTGCTCAATAACTTCCAGAATTGACTGGTTAGTGCAGGGTTTCACAATCTTGGCAATTTTAAAATGTGTGGACTTCAAGTCGCAGAATTCCCTAGCTGGCTTTAGGTTACTGTGTCCTCTCATTTGTTAAACTGTCTTTGCCGGTAGTGAGATTACTTTTGATTCAACTTTTGTTCTCTGAAATTATCTTCTGATACTCTGCCTCAATTGCCTTCTGTTCCAAGCATCCTGTTTGGCAGAAGTACACAACTTTGCAACAATATAACAAAGTTTTCTGTTTAATATATTTATTTATCATCATTAATATATATTTATTGGGAATATGGGGCTCCCTTGAATCAAAATTACAGCATCTCCATAAATTATTTTCACTGATTAAATATAAGTCATACTAACTATATCTTCAACAGCTACGTCTATTCCGAAGTGCTATAAAGCCGTAATTATTCATGGATTTGTAGAAGAACTTGTAGTTAATGAAGATCCAGAATATCAGTGGATAGACCGAATCCGTACACCAAGAGCATCAAATGAAGCCAGGCAAAGACTTATTTCATTAATGTCAGGTAAAAAATTTTTTTAAAAAAATTGGGCTGCAAGTAATAACCGTTTTGCATTATTGTGCATTTTAATGATTTGTTTGCATTATGTAATTTATACCTTGTAAACTAACTTGGCAACTTATAGCTACTATATCCTAAAAAGAGAGAGATAATATTTTGTTTGCATACTATATATTGTAGTCGGTATAATGGATGTTGTAAAGGCAATGAAATTGCTTTTACATTTGTAGCTAAGAATCTACCCAAACAGTAATTGGTAAGCATTTTACCTGTTAACATATAACTTAATCCAACAATAATTTACAAACAGATGGTGGTGATTTTGAGTCTGATCTGAAACTGTAGTTAAGGTTATAAAGCAGCCACGTGGTCTCTGGCATGTTGGAATTTCAAAGGTCCCTTTGTATTGTTGAACTATGTAAATGTACATTTCAGGATGATAAATTTAGGCACTGAATGTGTGAACAACTGAGCTCAGCCATTAATTTTATGGATTCTTTTTCATCCAGTTGGAAGCTAATCCAGCCCATCGTTCTAAGATAGGAATCATTGAGTTGATCTACTAGTTTGTTTATTTTAAAAATTTCTCCCAGAATTTTTGATGGCTAACCATGAGCTCAAATTTTAGCAATTTTTGTTTTTTAATTATGATCGAAAAAATGCATGTATCTGACCACCTAGAACTAGTGCACAAGGAAAAAATATATATGAAAATACCACAAAATAAAATACATTGAGTTAAAACAGTGGATACAAAAGCGTATACATAAAGGGAAAAAAAGTAGTGTTTCCACAGAGAAGACCTGGGTGAACTTAAGATGACAAATAGGTACTTTAAAAAAATGTAACAGTAGATGCCTCTGAAAAGTAGTGAGAACATTCCTGAAAGTAGGTGCTTTCTGCTTGGAAAAACCCCTTGTGTGAGTATCCTGGAGGGGACCTGGTCAAGGCAAAGGGGAAAAAAATTGCCAGTATTCCTAGCCTGAAGTTACCTTGAACCATCTATGACAGGGGTCTTCAAACTTGGCCCTTTTATGACTTGTGGACTTCAACTCCCAGAATTCCTCAGCCGGGCACGCTGGCTGAGGAATTCTGGGAGTTGAAGTCCACAAGACATAAAAGGGCCAAGTTTGAAGACCCCTGATCTATGACAAAAGTAGAAGCTTGAATCTGGCTTAATAATTACCAGCCACGCAGTGGCTTCATCACTGGTAAAATATGTAAATGGCTGCTGCCCCATTTTGCGGCTTGGCCACTGCATTCTGCAGCTGCTGCAGTTTCCAAGCTAAAGGAACTTTTGACCTTTGGAAAAAAGAAATGTAGCAAGCTGATAGGCTGAGTAATCTCTATTTTTATAATTCGTTAGAAAAGTGTGAAGAAACTGTTTTTAATTTCCTAGAATCCTAGAGCTGGGAGAGTCCATACAGTAGAGTTAATCTAGACCAATCTCCTGCTCAGTGCAGGATTTGTGAAGCATTTTGGCCTCCAGTGAATAGTAAACGTCACTTCACTGGTTGAGACTCCTTATCTTCGGGGCATTTTTTTTTTTTTGGGTGTCTTAATTTTTATTTTATTTTATTAGGTTTTTATCCTGCCTTCATTACTTATAACTAACTCAAGGCATTGGACATACATAATACTCTTTTCTGCTCCTATTTTCCCCATAACAACCCTGTGAGATGGGTTGGACTGAGAGAAAAGAACTGGCCCAAAGTCACCCAGTCGGCTTTCATGCCTAAGGCAGGACTAGAACTCACAGTCTATTGGTGATTGGCCCAAAGTCATCCAGCCAGCTTTCGTGCCTAAGGCGGGACTAGAACTCCCAGCCTACTGGTGATTGGCCCAAAGCCACCCAGCCAGCTTTCGTGCCTAAGGTGGGACTAGAACTCCCAGTCTACTGGTGATTGGCCCAAAGTCACCCAGCCAGCTTTCCTCCCTAAGGCGGGACTAGAACTCCCAGTCTACTGGTGATTGGCCCAAAGTCACCCAGCCACCTTTCCTGCCTAAGGCGGGACTAGAACTCCCAGTCTACTGGTGATTGGCCCAAAGTCACCCAGCCAGCTTTCCTGCCTAAGGCGGGACTAGAACTCCCAGTCTACTGGTGATTGGCCCAAAGTCAACCCAGCCAGCGTTCATGCCTAAGGCGGGACTAGAACTCCCAGTGTCCTGGGCTTTAGGCTTTAACCACTACACTAAGCTCACATAACTTCTAGTATAATTTAGTACAATATTGCAGAAAATTGAAGTTTTGTTTTATCAGTGTTCAAAATTATTTTACATTAATTCTGCATTAAACGATGTGTATTTTTTTTGACAGGGGAACTGCAAAGGAAGATTGGCCTGAAGGTACTTGAAATGAGAGGAAATGCAGTGGTTGGCTACTTGCAGTGTTTTGATCTGGAGGGAGAATCTGGCCTAGTAGTGCGAGCCATTGGGACAGCCTGTACCTTGGACAAATTAAGTAACACACCTGTATTCTTACCTGCATGTAATTCCCCATCCAAGGACATAAAGGAGTAAGTATGAATTAAATGTTCCCTGGAAAGTTTCTTTTGTGTATTCGTTTCAAACTCATTGCCTATTTTTGTTGGTTTGCTTTGACTGAATATACACACCCCTGTTTCCCTTTTATGTTGACAACCTGTTTTGTGTTGAGAAACCTGGGTAATTAAAGCAAACCCTTTGACCAGAGGTTGTAGGAATAGTATGGTATGTCAGATGCCTCAGCTACACACAATTCCTGTAGTGTTGCACAGCATGATGGGGGATGACATTAACCTGTTCTACATTCCAGAGTGCTTTCTCTTCTTAGTGAGCAATTGAAATTAAATTGCTTCAGTGGGATGTTTGCATTTTGTAATGTATTCTGCAAAATAAAATCCCACAGGAGCTCTGTTTTGAGTTATTTTTATTCTGAATGCCATTGCTTTGCGTGGACTTAAGAGGAAGAAGACTTCAGTGTAATTCTAAGCCAGTATGTCATAACTGAGTGCTATCAGGTTTTTACAACTGTCTGCAATACTTCCCTCTCTCTTATTTAGAACAAATTACGTTTTGCTGCCCTTTCACTTAGTTAGTAGGCAATTGGCCAACTCTTGAGTTTTGCAGAAGTTGATGGGAGTTCAACTTTTAGAATGAGCCAGAGAAATAGAAATAGCAATGTGCCAATCTGAAACTACTTTCTTTGAGAAAGCTAAGTGCCAATGAGAATATATTACTTTATGTCTTGCAATTATATGGCCATTTTTATTGAAATCTAAACAGGAAATAATGGCTACAAAGCAAAGTGAGATTATCTCAGTCATGCTTACTGAAATGTTCAAATTATGTAATTTAACGTATTGGCAGATGCCTCTCTTTAAGTTAATTTTTTTCCCCTTTTGGTCCAAGTGGGCACCCAGATAGGTGTGAGACTTCTATTTTAAGTTTTATTTAAAGTATACCATGACCTTGTTGCTTTTTATAATAACACTTTTCACTTTGCATATTTAGACGCTTTACATTGATCAGAAATAAAATTAAGTTGGTCCAGTTCATTTCTTTGAATTCAGATTTCAAAAATTATTGGGGGGCTTATTTTTTAGCTTTCCAGCTAAACATTTAGCAGAATTATAATTATATGTTAACCAAATAATGCGTAGCTGTTTTTCTTTGTCTCAATTCTTTAGAGCAGGGGTGTAAAACTCAAAATGAATCAACAAGGGCACTGTATTCCTCTCTGTAGATTCTGGAAAACTTTGTCTGTATATCTTCTATTTTTTAAAAAAATCAATTAGGTTTCACTTTGTTAAATATCAATCTCCCCAATTCCTCTTCTTGATATAAAGCATTGAGGAGGAGGAGGAAGGTCATGTGTGATTATCTAATAATGTCTTTCTTCGTCTTCCCCATGTGATGATAATTAACTAATTGCATGCTTAAGTGTTAAGCCAGGGGTCTTCAAACTTGGCCCTTTTATGACGCTGGCTGAGGAATTCTGGGAGTTGAAGTCCACCAGTCATAAAAGGGCCAAGTTTGAAGATCCCTGTGTTAAGCTAACTAAATTGGCAAGCTGGAGCCATTCCATCAGTGGGTTGAATTTTTAGGAAGCTTCCCAATTTCCCATTCAGCCCCTGATTGAAATTGGTGGAATTTGGTCGAACCCTGGTGGCGCAGTGGTTAGAATGCAGTATTGCGGGCTGACTCTGCTCACAGCCCGGAGTTCGATCTTGATGGGGCTCGAGGTTGACTCAGCCTTCCATCCTTCCGAGGTCGGTAAAATGAAGACCCAGATTATTCAGGGGCGACAGGCTGTAGAGAGGGCTGTAAAGCACGGTGAAGCGGTGTAGACGTCTAAGTGCTCTTGCTCTCGCTAGTAAATCTATGGGCCCCGTTGGGAATCCCCGCAGACCTTACGTTGGACACCCCTGCTTTAGAATTTGCTCCTCACCCACAAGCAAACCGCAACTGCGATCTTCCAGTAACTAGAACAGGGGTCCCCAACCTTGGCAACTTTAAGACCTGTGGACTTCAACTCCCAGAATTCCCCAGCCAGCATGGCTGGCTGGCTGGGTGGGTGGGGAATTCTGGGAGTTGAAGCCCACAGGTCTTAAAGTTGCCGAGGTTGGGGACCCCTGAACTAGAACACCCTAGAATAACTTTTTTTAAAAAAATGTAACTTTGCCATTTTTTTGTTTTTTGTATGTATTTCCCCCCTCCCCCCCCCCTTTTCCTTCGATCTCGGCTGCAAATTCTCTCAGGTCTCTGCTGGCTCATCCTCCCAACCATGGATGTCGCTCGACTCACAACAGTCCAATTCACACTGCTACTGGCTCACGGCTTACTCAGAACTTCTCTGTGTCTGTTCCCACTCTCATCTACACTGGTACGCGGATTGCTCAGATTCAGAAGCTGGGGAGAGACAGGCGGCAGGCCCAATGACAGGCAGGCAGGCAGTGAGTGTAGGCAGGTACCTACATCCCTCAAGAGTTGTTCTTCTCCACATAAATCCTTTGTATTCACCTGCTAAGTCAGAGGAAACAGGAGACCCCAAGGATAATCGTCTGATCTCTCTCTCTCTCTTTTTCTTTTTCTTTTTGCTTTATTGTGCATACCTGTTTTCTTTTTTCCCTTTCCAATAATGACGTTTGCATCTCAGGTGTCTCTCTCTCGCAGTAGGGGGAGACATGTATATTTTGATCGGGCTTCAGGCTTGATCACGATATTCTCAAAAAAAAAAGGTTTCTGTGCAAGATGTCTTAAGCTGGACCGACAGGTAAGGCCTTGCTACAGGTAGCAGCGCTTGTGAGTACCAACGTCTGGGTAGGATTCTCCTCTTTCCGCTTTGTTTTTAGCTGTGGCAACCTGCAAATGCTAACGGATAAGGAAACATCTTTTTTTTATATATATAATTTCTTGGAAATATATACGCGTCTTTATATATATCTATATATATATATAAAAAAATATATATAAAATATTTGTCTTGTGTGTACGTCAGGGCACAGATATATAATCTGCAACATGGCTTTGTTTTCTTTTGTAACGATCCGGTTCAGAAAAAAACATACCGTATTCTTGCAACCATGGTTTTTGATGGGTTTTATGTTCTCGTTTACTTTCCCGCTTTTCGATGCTTTATGCTTTTAGCTGTGGTTTTTGTTTTGCTGGTCAATAATGCCCATTTGCCTCCAGGAAGTTGTGCGGTGAACAACCTTGTCCAATGCCTGTGGGCATCGGTAATCTAGCTTCCCACCTTAAGTGACTCATTGGCCCTGTCCCCTCCCCCCTCCCTGTCCACATCCTGGTTTTGGGATCATCAGCCCGGTCCTGTGATGTAGGATCACTGAATCTGTTTCCACCTTCTTCTGGCAGGATTCCTTTCAATGAAGATCCCAACCCCAATCCTCATTCATCAGGACCCTCCACCCCTCTGAAAAACCAAATCTATTCCTTTTCACCTTCCAAGTCCTACAGTCGACAGTCCTCCTCTTCTGACACAGATTTGAGTTTGACACCCAAAACTGGTAAGGTGCTTCCACCCACATTATTTTAATTTGTTTGTGATTTGTTTTGCTGAATTTGTGTTGTTTCTATTTTAGCTTTTCACTCACGGCCTTTCTCTGTTTTGGGCATCTAGTAGCTATTTGCATAAATCTTTGAATTGTTTATTGAATTATGTGGCATCTGGATATCTTCTGCAAGCTGACATATAGCCAATACACTAAGATTATCCTAAGGAGTTGTCTTTTCATTTCCTCCACATCATATTGTAAATTATGGGGACTAAAAGTAACCGTAATATGTTTGGGAGATAGTCTACTTTCTGAAAATGTGCAAATAGGTATAACAATTTAAAACTTTTCTTGTATCTGCACGTCTTTGCAATCAACTGAATAAGGGCTGGTTGACTGTCTTTTGAGCTGCTTTGAAGACGACAATAAGATAACTTTCATGTTAGAACGATCTTCGGTTTTCTAAATCTTGATTTAGAAAATGAAATTCCACGTTAACTTTTTAAAAGATATGACAAACCCAGATAGTCCTCAACTTAACGACCACAATCGAAGCCCAAATTTCCATTGCTGAGCAAGGTAGAGGTTCAGTGAGTTTTGCCCCATTTTACGACCTTTCTTGCCACACTTGTTAAGTGAAGCACTGCAGTTGATAAGTTAGTGACACGGTTGTTAAGTGAATCTGAATTGCCCCATTGACTTTGCTTGTCAGAAGGTCGCAAAAGGAGATTACTCCGGGACACTGCAGCCGTCATAAATGCGAGTTGCCAAGCGTCTGAATTTTGATCATGTGACCATGGGGACGCTGCAACGGTTGTTAAGTGTGAAAAACAATCATAAGTCACTTTTTTCAGTGCCGTGGAAACTTTGAACGGTCACCAAACAAATGGTTGTAAGTAGAGGATTACCTGTCTATGTGGAGTGTATGCATATCATATCAGAAACAGAATGGAGCAGAAAAGCCTCACTCTTTTCATGTGGCTGCTTCACTCTGCCTACAAAACACAGTGATTCTCAAGCTATTAGCCAGAATTCCCAGGAGTGGCACCGTGACTTAATAAAAAGCCACAATCGGCTTCCGGTTCCGGATCGCGACACCAGCAGTCGCACGGAGAGATCTCTCTCTCCCACCGGCTGGTTTCCCTCCGTCGGTAGACCCTTAATCGGGTCGAAAGTCGCCCCGTAGAGGCGACCACCGTTAGAGGAGGCTCCTGCTCGACTGGGGAAGAGCGGCGGCTCTCCCCAGTTCGAGCTTTCTCCTTAGGGCCGCCGGAGGAAAAGATCGTCCTACAAAATGGACGGTCACTTCGTCGCACCAGCTGAAAGCCAGAAGAACATCTAAGCGAAAGAACCCCCGTGGAGAATCCGGGTGAGACCTTTCCTACCCCCTTTTTTTTTCCCCTAACTACTTTCCTGTTAAAAGCTTTCTTTGAATTATTTCCCTGTCATGAGGAAGCAGCGTGTGAGCAATGGGGAAAAACAGCGTTGGAAAAAAAAAAATATAAATAAAAACCAGTTAATTTTGATACTATTTAAATTTTGGAATACTGAGGGGACCTGAAAACATTTTATTTTTGACTATTATTGCTACAACTACGTATTCATTATTTTGAACCCTTTCTTCATCTTTTTTAATACGAAAAATAAAAAATCTATTATTTGGAAAGAAAAAAAGGATTTTTTGGTTTGCTGAGGACATCTTGTGTCGAAAAGTGGTACTGCAACTATATTTTTTTTTATGACTGGGAATGGCTATGACCCTGAAAGAGTCATAATTACAAGATAACGATGCAGCTGGCCTATTGAAAATTGAAGGTGAATGCTTGCTTGATTCTTATGAAGCAGAGCCTTTCTTAAAGATTAAAGATTAAAAAGCCTTATTATTATCGATATGGAACTTAATACACAACTGGACTATGAACTTATATTGGAAACAATTTTAGAAGCTGCAAAGGATGTGAGCTCTTACTTTCAATCCCTTTTCTCTACACTGAGAGAAACTGTGGAAACCACAAAACAAACTAATTTTATTCAACTTCCAACACAACCTATCGAGAAGTCTGATGACTATACAACAACTTCAACAGAGATGTCTGAAGCATCAATACCAACATCAACAGAGACTGACACTCAGACACAACTTATTGAAAATCGAGAAAAGGTGGATAAACAATTGGCAAATATAACATGGAATAAAACAGCTTTTACCATCCAAAGGCTATTAGAAGAAAGGAAAGAGAACTTTGACCAATTTGAAGCGTTAAAGAATATGGACCTTTTAATAGTGTGGTTTGATTATGTAGGAACCTCACTATGGAAACCACTATGGCATAGAAAGAAGCCTAGAGTTAGATTTAAAAATGTATTTTAAAGTTTTATTTAATGGGATTAAAAAGGCTTTGATTTCTGGACTGACTTAACAACTAATGGAATACGTGAAATTTTTAAGAGGATACCCTTTGTAATATTACTCTGTTTTAGATATGATATATATTGGAGAAGTAAACTTTATCTACTGGTTTAAAAAGATTTTTATAGATATAGAGGCATTGATAGAATATATATTTAAATTAGATAGAAATTTATTTGTTGGCCTGATATCTTTATTTTAAGAGAATTATTTGGAAATAAAAGGAGAATAAGAGGGATGGGTGATAAGAGAAAAAAATGGTATCAATGAAGAAGATATGAGAATGTTGTTGTAAGAACAATATACCAGATATAATTATGTAAAAAAAAAAAAAGGGCACCCGAAGTGTTAATAACATGTCTATTTAAGGCTAATTGAAATATAGTAATTGTAAGTTAGTAAAGCTTAAAAACAGGATTTGGATTTTTTAGAATTGAAATGTAACTGATATTTGATAGGACCGTTTGAAACTTATATAGAATTTATTAATTTGAATATGTAAAATTAAATGAGGGAATTAGAGAGGGAAGCTTAAAAGACTTGAGTTGACTTATATATCTGTGATTGTTTTTCTTTCTTTTGGATGTTTAATATACCCACCTCCATGGTGGTTCCTAAGCACCTTAATGCTATCCCTGCACCCCTATAAAATCTAATAAAATATATTTAAAAAAAAATAAAAAAAATAAAAAGCCACAATCAACTATTGTTTCTCACTTCTAAAGACAACTCTGAAATGAGAAACAAGTAGCTGTGAGAAGAGGCCAGATGAAATAACAAGGTTTGTTTATAGTTCATCTTGTTAAGCTGGGATTTGGATTCACTAAAAACATGAACCTCCCATTCCCTGCACGTATGTCATCTGTACTCCAAACGAGAAACACGGCAAGGAATTTTTAACAATATGGCTTCACACATTTATAATACTGAAACATCACGGCTTTAACAGAATATAAGTAAACTCGACTCATAATCTGCACACCCCTGGGTGGGCAAAAAAAACCCCCTATGCTTTTGCTTTCTTAAGATTAGGAAGGATAATACAGGTAGTTCTCGACTTACAGCCACAATTGGCATCAGAACACCGGCCAGTATGGTCTTCTTCAAGTTTGTTGAATCCACAGCTCTGAAAGTAATTCCATGAGCCCAAGACAACTTTAGGCAAGAAGCACTCTCATATTGCATCGTTAAATTAAAAAGGAATTTGAAATTATCTCGAGTGCTATTTTGAAATACTTCCAAGGATCCCTGTCATACCTTTTACAAAATAAGAGATAGGAAATGCCAAAGTTCTGTAAATTATGTCTAGTATAGAACATAGAATAATAGGGTTGGAAAGGGCCTTGGAGATCTTCTTGTCCAACCCCCTACTCAAGCAGGAGACCCTATACCATTCCGGATAAACGGCTGTCCAGTCTCTTCTTGAAAACCTCCAGTGATGGAGCACCCACAACATCTGGAGGCAAGTTGTTCCACTGATTAATTGTTCTAACTGTCAGGAATTTTCTCCTTAGTTTTAGGTTGGTTCTCTCCTTAATTATCTTCCACCCATTACTACTTGTTCTGCCCTCAGGAGCTTTAAAATAAGTCAGATTCACTGCTAGTAATAATGCGTATAATAGATGGGAAATGTAGCTTTAGAGTGTTACGTTAAGTTTTTCAGTTATGGAAGCTCAGAGTCTTAAAAACGAGACTTGTGCTTTATTTACTAAATTAACAATCTAATAAAGAGATTGACTATTTTCTGAATGAAGATTTTGGTGCTTACCCAAAAGTATATATACAATATGTGGAGGAAACTGAAAAGAAGGGAACAAAGTGATTTTATCTCTTTTATTTAAAAATAAAAAGTGAAATGCAAAGTATCTTTTTAAAACTGAAGACTTTCAAAGCGAGCTGCTCCCATTTCCGTCAGAAAAAGTGCAAAATCGTTCTGAAAAGGGGACATTTATTTATTTATTTGTTTGTTTGTTTATCAAATTTCCACACCATTCATCTCACCTCTGTAACTTATGTACTTTTAAAAAAAAAAAAAATCTCTCAAGGAAAATGGGTATTCCTCTGCTGTAAAACCCATTCGGTGTGGAACAAGCTTTTTTTTAAAAAAAAACGACAACAACGACAACAAAAACTAAAGCACACTTTCACGACTTTAAAATGGAGAAATAATAGATGAAGTTTTCTTGTTGAATGTGCCCCTTCGTCGTGTTGTATTTGTCATCCTGTGAATTGTAAATCTGTAACGGTTCATAATGCTGCTCGTTGTTTGTTTGTTTGTTTTTTGGGTTTTTTTACAAACCTGGTTTTGCTTGAGTCATTTTGCTTTTTCTTTCTTTTCTCCTTGATTTCTTTTTCTTTTCTTTCCTTTCTTTTTGTCATTTTCTGAAATCTACCATCTCTTTACTGCTTTTCTCCGCAGCACTTCCCCTGTGGGGACCCAAGATTTGCCTGCTTCCCAGTTCCCCAACCTTATCTTGTCGTTCCCCACCACTTACAAAGCCCCATCTTCTCTGCTCCGAATCTAGCTCTAACCCTCTTCACCCTAGCCCTGTGAACCCAATTCTCAGGAAAAGTATTTCTTTCACTGAAGAGCTACTTCAGGCTGCTTCCGGTAGGATTACTCATCAATCGCCTTGATGGTTTGGGTCGTGGCACCAAGCACAGCCTGAAAGCTTCTTATGATTTCTTTTTTTTTTCTCCCCCCCCCCTAACCAGGAGTAGGCCACCTTGGCTCTTTTATGACTCGTGGACTTCAACTCCCAGAATTCCTGAGCCAGCGTGGCTAAGCATGGAAACCTCTCCCTTTCCCCTCAGCATGGCTGGCTCAGGAATTCTGGGAGTTGAAGTCCACGAGTCATAAAAGAGCCAAGGTTGCCTACCCCTGCCCTAGACCCGTTTTAAAATCCCAACACTGCTGGCTACATGACATTGATGTAATTACTCTGCCAGGATTGGTTTTCCATTCCCTTCCTCCCCCCCCGCCCCAAACCTTATTACTATTGGGGGTTTTTAAAATCATTTTTATCATGCCTTTTTAACATTCTTTTCCCCTCCCAAAACTTTATGAGATAGATAATTGGTCTTTATTTCCTAAAAAAAATTAAATAAATAAAAAAATTGTGGTACAGGCAGTCCTCGCCTTACGAGCAAAATGGAGGCCAAAATTTCTGTGGCTAAGCAAGACAGTTACTAAGTGAATTTTGCCCCATTGCACAATCTTCCTCGCCACGGTTGCTCAGGGAATCGCTGCAGTTGTGAAGTTAGGAACATAATTGTTAAGTGAATCTGGCTTCCCCATTGGCTTTGCTTGTGAGAAGGTCACAAATGGTGACCACGTGAGACATGTGACATACATGTCCAGGATAAGTGAAGTAAATGTAGATACGAACCAGTTGCCAAGCATCAACATTTTGATCACGTGACCATGGGGATGAAGCTGCACCGGTTTTAAGTGTGCAAAATGGGCAGAAGTCGCTTTTTTTTTTTTTCTCAGTGCTGTGGTAACTTCGAACGGTCACTAAACGAATGCTTGTAAGCCGAGGACTTACCTGTATAGCCGTCCCATTTCCGCCCACGTTTCGATGCTCCTCTGTTTCGAATAGGAGGAACATTCTTCTTTTTCTTCTTTGTCTTCTTCAAGTCATTCATATTTACTCTGTGGACCATCATGTGGCCATCAGTCCTGCTTTTTTTTTTTTTTGTATCTGCAATTTAAACGCCCTTCTAAATGTTCACGGTATAAATTGTCAGTTTTGCCTGTCCTTTTACAAGGCTGTTTCAGCGAATGTGAACTTGGTTGATGCTGTGGGGCTATAGAGTTTGGGTTGTTCTCTTCCTGCCCGTGAAGTATGATTTCATTTCTACAACAGCCTTCATTCCATTTCTGTCTCTGCTCTTAGTATCGTATAGTCCCCTTGTCAGGCAGATTTGACCGCGAAAAGAAAAAGAAAAAGAAAAAAGAACAATGTGATTGACTGCACCATGCAGAATGGGACTATAGGGATGCTAATGTTTGTTTCCTTATCCAAAAACAGCTAAAAATGGAGGTTTTAATAGGACAGGCATGACCAGGGATCTGCAAACTTAAATTTAATCGTGCAAATCGAGCAGATTTGATTAAGGGCCTATCTATCAAGCAATCTTAGATGGTGTAAATTAGTATCCATTTATGTTCTCACTGTGTTTGTCCATATTCTTCCTTTTTTTCACACAAGCTGCAGGATGAATAGTTTTAACATAATATCCAATCCTGGAGCTTTGTTGTTTCTATCCAGAGAAACGAGGATTTTTAAGCCGCCTCTTCTCCACCCTCACCCCCCAAAAGTTTAAAATTAGCTTTCATTCTGGTTCGTGTAAGCATATAAAATTGTGCCCCTGGACTTAACCAACATACTAAGGTATCTCCCTATTATTAAGAGAAATTAGAATTCTCTCCTTATTAGTTGTAATTGTGGACATTGGGTCTGATCAGGAATCCATTTAGCTCAGTATTATTAAGGCTGATTATCACCGGGTGTTTGGCGTTTATGACAATTGGAGATACCAAAGACTGATACTTGGAACTTTGAATTTAAATTATATCTTTATGACTTAGATACAACCTTTTCTGAATAAATTTAATGGAATTACTCTGTAAACACTGATGTGAAATGCTCATCGTTTCAGCCTTGAAAATACATTATTTTCCTTTATGCCTTTAACTGTGTATGATTATACTCTTTTTCTAATAGCTGTGTGGGCTCCTTAAATTACCATAGAGTACCAAGTTTTAGTCCCTTGCTGTGTCGAAATGTCAGTCTATACGGTTGCTAGAAGTCAAAAAAGACTTGATGGCATATAATCATGTGAAAATCTATATATCTCAGACTGCAGTCTAGTAATGCCATCTTTAAATACTCTGAAATATTTGGGTTTTTTAAAAGTTCAAATTGGGCTGAGGGGCATAATCTTTAGCCAATGGCTTACTAAAGTTTACATCTAGCATGATCATGGTTAATAGTTTTTGCACATAAATCATAGGCTATGTGCACACTAATTACAGTTGAAAATTATAGCCTGTTAAATGAAGCTGAGGCTTACCTTTTTTCCTACTACATATATCTTTTCATAAATTAATTGATACACAACTTTGGCTTTTTGACCATCTCAGGTTAGACTTTCACAGGGCTGTCTACATTTGCTAGTCATCAAACATGTGCCATATTTTTAATATAACTTTGATGTAATGTCTGTTAATTGTTTGATTTCACTTTGACTTACCTGCTGATGTTCTTTAGGAATGGGAAGTGGTAGTGCTGGAAAAGAAGGGGGGCCTTTAAAAGCTCTGTTAAGACAACAAACTCAGTCAGCTCTGGAGCAAAGGGTAAGAAATTCATTAAATACTATTATATATTTGATGTATACCAGCATAGTTCATGTCCAACAATGGGATTAATTTCTCGGAAAATCTGTGTAGGATTTCAGCCAAGAGTTATCACTTGAGAAACATTCCTGTATTTTCCTACTGCTGTATAGGAAAACAGCGTACTGTTTCCTTTGTTATTAAATGATTATCTTTCTGCTGCAATTGTGAATGATATAGGCTGTCATCTTTATTTGGACAGAGGAATTAAATGCATATGCCTATAAAGAAGAGATTTACACCATGAAGATTTTCACAAAGGTCATAAGGTTTTCATTGGTCTTTTTGCTGATGACATAAAGGTGTGTAATCAAGCTGACACTCCTGGGGTTATTCGTATCATGGAAAACGATTTGGCTTCGTTGGAAAATTGGTAAAAAATATATATATCGTAACAGCCATTCAGTGTTTCTAAATGTAAGATTGTGCACTTAGAAAAAAGGAATCTTCTGGCAGGGGACAGTACTGGAGGTACAGCATTAGACAAAACAGCAGAAGAAAAGGATTTATAGCAGATGACTGCAAAATGAGTAAACAATGTGGTCAGGCAGCTGCAGAGGCAAACAAAATTCTGGGAGGCATCACTAAAGGGATCACCAGCAAGAAAAAGGAGGTCTTAATCCCACTATATAGGGCAGGGGTAGGCAACCTTGGCTCTTTTATGACTCGTGGACTTCAACCCCCAGAATTCCTGAGCCAGCATGGCTCAGCTTGGAAATCTCTCCTTTTCCCCTCAGCCTGGCTGGCTCAGGAATTCTGGGAGTTGAAGTCCACGAGTCATAAAAGAGCCAAGGTTGCCTACCCCTGATATAGGGCTTTAGTCAGACCCTATATAGAGTGTGGGGGCTCAAATGGTTAGGACTCTGGGTTGGAGGTTAGCAAGCCCACGTTTGAGACCTGAGTGCTACTGCGGGGCGGGGTGAGCTCCCGTCACTCGCTCCAGCTCCTTGACGGAGTCATGAAAGGAGCCCCCACGGATGTAACCCAGGCAACAGTGATATCCTTTCAACCCGGAACCACTTTAAATGGTTCCTCCGACATGAACGGGATGAGGTCAGACCCCATTTGGAATACTGTGTCCAGTTCTCACTTTAAAAAGATATTGATAAGACTCAGCGAGTCCAGAGACGGGCAACAAGAGTGGTGGAAGGGTTAGGGTTAGGGTTAGGTGTCTGACGGACAAAACATATCCGGAGAGATTGGATGCACTGAACATGTCCAGCCTGGAGGACAGAAGGGAAAGGAGGGACACGATTGAAACCTTTCAATATATTAAGGGTATGAATAAGATTCTAGAACAGGGGTAGGCAACCTTGGCTCTTTTATGACTCATGGACTTCAACTCCCAGAATTCCTGAGCCAGCATGGCTAAGCATGGAAACCTCCCTTTTCCCTCAGCATGGCTGGCTCAGGAATTCTGGGAGTTGAAGTCCACAAGTCATAAAAGAGCCAAGGTTGCCTACCCCTGTTCTAGAACGTAGTATTTTCAATATTAAGCAAAAATCAAGGATCCAGGAGCATAACCTGAAACTGACAGGAGGGAAGTTCAAATGTAATGTTAGAAAGTATTACTTTACAAAAAGAGTAGTGGACGCTAGGAACCAGCTTCCTGTGGAGATAGTGGGTCAGTCATCAGTTTAAACTGAGTTTAAACATGCTTAGGATAAACCAATGTCTTATCATCTAACCAAAATTAAAAAATAAAAATAAAAAAAAAGCTCAAAGGGCAGACTAGATGGACCACTAGGTCGTTTTCTGCCATCTGCTTCCTATGTTTCTATACACTTGAATGCATAAATATATGCAATTTTTTTCTCATCAGCCTATCTTTCTCATAATTCCTATTTTGGTCAACTTTGAGCTTAAACCAAAAAAATAATTCTCCTTTATGTGAGGAATTGTAATCTAAAGACACAAGCTACCTTCCTCATATCCTACACGCACACTTTAGTTTTATATCTTTAAATGTTTAATTCTGATTATTAGAGCTGAAAACCACGTTGTGAATAAGGGCCTCACTTTCACTGGGTGAATTTTGCTTGTAGCAGTGAAATTTTACTTGAATGAAGAGGGTTCTGCCGAACATGTTTTTATGTCACGTCCCATTAAAATGTGGATTAATTCGAAATGAATAGCAGTAGCATTGTATCAGTGGATAATTTTCTCCCCATTTTTGTGTTACCTATTGCTAAGGGAGGATCGCCTCATAAATTCTGTAGAAGGCGGGTATGTTCCAATTGTTGTGTGACACTTCACTTCTTTCTCTTTGTATTCATATTTATTTTGAGACTCGTTTTTCCTACCTCGGAGCTTTTATTTGAGGAATTTGGAGCCAGTTATTATTTTCTCCACATTCCTTTTGGAATTGTTCCTAGGCAGAAAAATGAGAAAGCTGTCTGGAACTTTTAAATAGTCCAGTTGCTCCTTTGAGTTCGGCATGACTGTACATTTCATGTAACGTATCGTTTTTTATTGATTTGATTTTGTAATATTTAATTTGAAAGCTAACAAAGAAAAAAAAAGTGTTGACTTTGCTGCTTATCCTAATAATTTATATATTTTGTGGATAATGGGTTTAGTCTTTTGGTTGATAAGCAGTAAATGTTTTCATTCTTTACAAATGTTGACTTTGCAGTCGCAGTAATTAAATGTACATTTTTTTGTAAGTCACAGCCATACAATTTTATAAGAGATCTTTAAACGATTTTGCCTTTAAAACGACGTATTAAAAGCTTCTTCACAAATGACATGCATAGAGAACATGCATGATGCATGTTCAGATTAGCTTCATATTGGAAATATGATTTTTTTATTTGCTTCTGCTTTCCCCCCTATCAAATCAAGTCCTTTTTTGGCATTTATAGTGCAACGTGTCCAATAGTGACTCAATGGTCCTCCATGGGAAATATTAATAGTATAACAGCTATCCTGAAATATAACATTATTTAACCACTGTATCCTAAAGAAACTCCACAGGTGCTACTAAGTATTTGTAAACTTTACTACTGCTTATATGCATAATTTGTACACTGCGGTAGAGTTTCACAAAAATTGGACGTTTTTTCCGTGGACCGGAGAGTGTGTGGTTTTGTGTGCTGCCTGCATCCCATGGATGGGGCTTTGCTTGTTTGTGCGGACCGGTTGCTGGTGTGCCGCGGCCCAGTACCGGTCTACGGACCAGGGGTTGAGAACCTCTGCACTACAAGATCTGTGCCTGCACTGAATGGACAGAAGCAGTCCCTCTAGTAGACAGGCCTATGCCATGAAGAGCTTTATGGGTGATAAGAATTGCATTCAGGAGTCAACTGGCAGTCAGTGCAGCTCACAAAGCAGCGGGGACATATATATGTTCCACAACATACCCATCACTGCCTATGCAGCTGTGGACCAGTTGTATTTTCTGAGCGGTGTTCCAGGACACCTCCAAGTAGCATGCATTATAATAGTCCAATCGAGAGGTGACCAAAGCATGTGTGATTGTTCAAAGGACCTCCTAGTCCAGGAACAGGCACCACTGCCACACCTTGATGTACCTGTACAAAGGCTTCAAGCAGGAGCTCTGTATTCAAAAAGACCCTCAGGTCAACGTGCACCCCATTAAAGAATAAAGATGGAGTATCACAGAAAAGGGGGAGGGGAGGTCAAACATGGTTCTGATAGATGAAACCGTTTAAAAGAACTTCAAGGCAAGGATTTCTTCCTTAAAGAGCATTTTATTTTAGGAAACAAGATATCGGCAAGTACAAAGGTGAACCCAAGACTAAAATCCCCTCCCTCTGGTTACAAAGTTACAAGTTGCAATTCCCACCCCAATTAGCTGTCATAAATCACATTCACCAATTGTTAGAAAACGCAGGCTCTCCTCCCAGCTCTCCAACCCGCCAAAATGTTATCAGCAACGACCTTGGTTCTCACACACATGAATTGTTTTGGCTAACTGAAAACTACATCTCCCCCCTCCTCCTCCTTCAGCTAAAACCTCTAAACTAACATGTGGCAACGAAGACAAAATGAAAATGGCTTCAGTTTGGTTTGTCACAGCATTGACAGATTGAGGTAGACCTGCACAATTGGATCTGATCTTCAACAGCATCTCTTAGTCAGCCCAGGGCCAAGAGATATAATTGGGGAACATTAGTATATTGATGATATTTGACTCCAAATTGATGGATGATCTCACCTAGTGGATTCATGTGAATGTGAAAAAGGGAGAGAGAGTTGAATGCTGGGACACTCCACAAGTAACAGATTATAAGTGTGACGTGTCAGGATTGAAACTAGACACAGAGCCAACACAGAGTAGTGCCTTCCACTTCCAATCCCTGAAGCTACCTAAGAGGATGCAGTAGTTGGTGATACCGAAAGCTGCCAAGGTGATTGTACCACCCTATCCTGGCTCCACTGCAGATTGTCAACTAGCAAGACCAGTGTGGTCTCCATAACTGCATATTGGCCTGAAATCCAACAGAAATTGGTCTAGATCAGTGGCCCCCAACCTTTTGAGCACCAGGGACCGGTTTCATGGGGAAGCATTTTTCCACGGACCGGAAGAGGCGTGGTTTCGTCTGCATCCTATAGATGGGGCTTCGTTTGTTTGTACGGACCGGTTTTTGGCATGCCGCGGCCCGGTGCTGGTCCACGGACCGGGGGTTGGGGACCCCTAGTCTAGATAATCTGTTTCTTCCAGGGTCCTTTAGAGTTGAAGCCTAGAATTGAAGCATTAGATTTCAACAGCCATGTTGTATGAATCCTTATTTAAAAATAAATCGCTACAGCAATTTTCTCCCAAGTAAGTGTACACAGCATTATAACTTATAACAAGGAGAAGAAGCAGTAAATGAGATTAGTACATAAAATTTCAAAATAAAAACAGGTGGGGTGCCACAATGTAGAGATCTTTAAAATGTGTTCCCCTTTTAAGACACTCGCCATAAAAATCCGACTCCAGCTTTCTCTGGTGTCACAGTGTATGGTTAACAGTTTTGTCTAGCAGCCGGATTACGTGGGGGGAAAGTAGTATTTTATTGGCTTTTGAGATGTCTGCTGCCCCAAGCAAAGTGGATGGCATACATTTTGCTTGCTTAATGCATAATGTAAACCAGGGAGAGGCAACATCATGATCATGGACACCAGTGTACACACGGCACCTCCTTTTATATCTACGCGATTTCTTTTTTTTTTTTAAAGCGACATGCTACAATGTCAGCGTTTAGCATCGGCAACATTTGCACATGGAACCCCCCAGAGACATTTTTAGAAAGTAAAATGGTGTGTGTGTGTGTGTGGCTACAGCCCAATGTTTTGTTGGATGATGTGAACATCTCCTAAGTGGTAGAATGCGCCCTAGGGGGAAATTCAATTTACCTTTGGGGAGTGAGCATTAGTGTCCATGCAGCAATCCTGCAAAAGAGTCCGTGTGACTTTCCCAAAACTCTACCTGTGTCTGTTTGACTTGAAGAGCTTGCCTGCTCCTGGTATATATTTGAAGGCAGCCTTTTCCCAGTTGTTTTCTTTCATTTGTATTTCATGAAATCCATGCATGTTGAGTTGGTGAGCAATCGGACCAGTTCGTGAGGTCAACGGCTGTTTTGTTCTTCTGATTGGCACAGGAATTTCCTTTTTTCACTTTGACGACGTTTCCTCCAGGCTTCCTTCTCCACGTTGGTGGGGTCGTCAGCGCCCGCTCTGTGAAGCTCTTGGATCGTATCCACAATCCAGGTATGTTACAAGCCTAAATCTGTTTACATTTCGTTCTGACCTTGTTTCGTTGTGTTTATGTTTTATCATCTGCTGGAGGTAAGAACTTGGAAAATGTTTAATGGTTAAGCATACAGAGTGTTTAGCAAATATTTCAGACAGCTTCCTTGTAATGTGTTTTTTTGTGTGTGTGCCATTGAGCTATATAACTCACACTCTAGAAATAATTGCTTTCATTTTGTTTCCAGAATCTGAGATTTAAATGCCTAGTAAGACTTTGAATAAAGAAGTGCAAACTCATTAAGCCTTCTGTACTATCTCTTTTTTTAAATCTGTAAGTTTTGACGCTGAAGAATGCCAACTGACACGAATGATGATGATTTAGATAAGGTTCTTAAAATTACATAAAAGTGTCTTCAAAAGATCCGTTTTAACTCAATCAGAATTACATTTTGGAAATTAGGAAATGGCTTCCTCCAACTAGTAAGGAAATTATTATAGAAAACTTTGTTAAAGATGTCAGTGGAGGTTCTCAATCATCCAGGTCATGGTTGTCCCAAAAGTGCTTTTCCAAAAGGCAACTGGACTTTCTTGGTTTTTTTTCCCCTTAAAAATATTTCGCTTCTCATCCAAGAGAAGCTTCTTTTTTTTTTTCAAGGAAAAAAAACCAAGAAAGTCCACTTGCCTTTTGGTTTGCTAAAGATGGTTGATTCCTAGTGCCCAATCTGTTCTACTAAGGCTAGAGAATGCATTTCAGACAAAGGCCTTCTTCCTTGTAAGGCTGGTCTTTTCATTTTCATTCTGATTATAACCATGTTTTCCAGTCTAGTACATTTTCCCATGGAACAGAATGTGCATTGGTCTTGGTGGAGTCTTAATGACTCAGGATTAGTCTGGGAATTATACAATTAATGCAGGAACTACTAGAAAATGATTGTTTAGATTTGTCCCCTTGAAAAAAAAATTCTACGTGCTTGGCCTAGCATGGATTTAAGCTGGGCTCTCCAAACATGGCAATTTCAAGACTTATGGACTTCAACTCCCAGAATTCCCCAGCCATCCAGGAGCTCAAGCAACAACGTGACTCTGGCACAGAGACATTTTTCCTTAGATAGATAGCATTAAAGCCCCCATCCAGCTTTGCTTATTTTGTTTGACTTTTTAGCCAATTAGAGCAGCCTAAATGGTAGACACACTGATGAAATAAAAAAAAAAATCAAAGATCTTCAGTCTTTGATCAGAACGAGCTAGTCCAAATGGTTGATATCTTTGAGCAATAACTAGAAGCAGTAAATGTGAATGCTGCAAACGTTATTATGAGCACAAAGCTCCCCAAATAATGTTCTACTTACAGGTTTTTATTCTGTAGTTACTGGTCCAGGGTCTATAGGAGACTGGGTTAGATTCTTGCCCTTCCCCTGACTATCCAGTCTTTTTAATTAGATGGCCAGATTTCTAAATAAATAAATAAATTAATAATTCTATTCATATAACAGGGTCCTTCTTGCCAATAAAAATAAACTGTGATAATTGACTAGGATGCAAGTTAATTGGAATTGCTTGTCTTTTTGTTGTGGTACAGCTGAACAAATAAATGTTTGATAGGAGACACATTTTTTTCTCCAAGAAGTTTTGAGAAAATTTTCTTAGGAATGTACCAGATTATCCAGATGATTCCTTGAAGGCTGATTCCAGCTTGTAGTTTTGTCTAGTCTTTTCCTATAATTCCCTCTGGTCCCTTCCCAACTTCCTTTTGAGCAGATACTGATGTGAATGGAAGTCTCCATTAGGAACAAAAACAGCCAGCAAATTTACCCATAGGTTGTGTGTTGTCCTTGTCCCCAACCCCCCGGGTCTGCGGACCAGTACCGGGCCACGGCATGCCAGCAACCGGTCCGCACAAGCAAGGAAAGCCCCATCCACAGGATGTAGGCAGCGCACAAAACCACATCCCCTCCAGTCCACGGAAAAACCTCTCTCCGCGTAACCGGTCCCTGGTGCCCAAAAGGTTGGGGACCTCTGCCTTAGGATATCTTTGATCATCTGAACTGAATGCTTCTGTAATTACCTTGTCTGCTTTAGTGGAAGATTACATTGAATGCAATGAATTGTTTAATAAAATGTCAGAAGAACAATCTTTAGTAGAGGAACCTCTCTCTTGGATGGCTAATATCAACATCTTGACTGCAGCAACCATGTTTGCCATAACAGATTCGCTCTGGGACAATAAGCTAGCTAACATTTTTTTTCTATTAATCCTCTCCTTATTAATCTTTATGGCCATTGCTGTGCTGAATGCCTTTTTACAAACTATAGCAGCCAAGGTCAATATAGTTACTGCTTAAAATTTTTGCAAAAGCTCCATTTGTGGGGTGGGAAGGAAAAAACGGTTTTATGATGTTACCTATTTTGGGTAATGAAACGTCTGCAAGAAAACAACCAAGCTCAGAGAGCACCAAGGACCCCTCGTTTCAACCCTAAGCTACAAATATTCCCCTTTATTGGTAAAATGGTTTTGTCTTACCTGATAAATCTCTGTTTTGACAAGAATCAAAAAGAGACTTTGGCCTACCCATTTTAATTGTATTTTTTTTTTAAGATAGATCGATTTTTAATTCTCCCTGTTCTCTGCTTTCCCCCACCCCTCAGGTGAAAATACCAAAAATTAAGACTCTCCTTCAGCCAAAGACATTTCTTATCTTCAGTTTCCCAAAGAAACTTTCTCCCTTCCCAATGCCTCTCTGTTCTTACCGAGAATGGATAATTGCCAGATAAGACAAGATGGGCTCTGTCTGGTAGAGGTCTAGCCATTGTTTTTGTTCTATTTATACCCTTTTATCAAAATAATGTTACTTTCAAGGTGGCAATGATGGGCATATGGCCCTGGTTGCTTTTGGCCTTGGCATTGTGGGTCAATATGCCTACTTTTGTGCTTGTAGACACAAGTCAACCACCCAATATGTAGTCAGCTCTGTAAGAATATATTTTTTTAGATTTTTCTACAAATCTCCTTATTTATTTAGGAATGGTTAGTAAGAGAGTACCATGAAACATGATTAAAGGTTATGCTGATAAAATGTTAGGGTTTTTTTTGTGTATATATATATATATATATATATATGTGTGTGTGTGTGTGTGTGCCAAGTCTTCTGCTTTAAAAGGGAGAAAAAAACCTGTCATGAGCCTTTCTAGCATAAATAGGATAGACTTTAAAATGCATAAACTGCTAGCTATGCATGGAGAAACGTAACCCAAACTTTCAAAAGGTGGTATTAATTATTTTATTCATTTGTTTTACTTAATGCCTACACTTAGATTAACGCAGTATATTCCTTCTGTCTTTCTCTGTTTTCATTCTCTTACTAACTCTGCTGTCTGTGTCTTTCCAGTTCCTTTGGACAACATTCTCAGTTGTGTTCTTGTTGTGTGTGTGTGTGACTGTGTGTGTGTGTGTGTGTGTGTGTGTGTTCTTTTTCTTTCTTTCACTATATTCTGCTGCCATAACTGATCTACTTATTTGCTGTTTTGAACTCAGCCTTTGTCGGAATTATGGGTAACACAAGATCATACAAACTACTAGACTGGAATAGTTGCAATTCAGGTATTTTATTAGTCATTCAGTACTACATACACTGACAAAAATTATGGCAGCTCAGTGAAGTCTTTTTAGAAATACCTCATTGCCAAGCTAAATGTTTCAAATTTCATCCTTTTTTAATTGTGAAAATTTAAGATAACTTTTACGATAAATATGGTAGGTGATATTGTGAAATTAAATCCCATTAAGTTTGTTGCTAGACTGTATATCCCTCATTATCCCTGTATATCAGTATAATTTAATCATGCTCCAAAATCTTTCCATTTGAAATTTAGCTTTTTCTGGACTAGAAGCAGGATTTTCTGTGTGGGTCTTAGTTATGGAGAAATTTCATTTGAAGATTTTATCTGTATTAGAAGCAAAATATGTTGTTGTTGAATAAGACTTTCATACTGTTTAGGTTATTTGTGGATTTTAGATATATTTACAGTTTTAATATGGGTCATTTAATTTTTAAATCGTCCTATAATATAATAATGGCTAACTGAAGAATACAGCCAAAGCCACATTATCAAGCTACAGTATTGAGGTAGGGCTGGAAACCAGGTGCATGATTATGTATGATTTGGTCTGTGTATTGCAGGGGTGTCAAACTCGCAATGTCACATGATGTATCGTGACTTTTTTTCCATTGCCGGCAATGGGGTGGGCGCAGTTTTGCCATGACACATCCAACCACGGGCCGGCAGTTTGACACCCCTGGTGTATTGGATATTAGGTTACTGGATTAAAGAAATGAAAAACTTGTGTCTTATTTATTCTTTCATTCAAGATCAAATAATTTAAATAGTGCTGAGGACCTGACTATGCAAAATGAATGACATACTCCTGTCTGGAACCTTTAGATGGAGAGTTATTTTTTTTAAATTGGAAAAAAAATAGCTGATCAGAATGAGTTGTAGTATACTTTTTCTACAAATAAATATTCAGCTTGCTTATGTTAATTATGTTACAGTGAGTTTGTATTCATTTGCTTCACTGTAGGAAGTTTGAAAAGGAAACCCTATTCTGGAATCTCTTTTCTAGTTGTACACAATTTCAGTCAGTGAAAAAGCATGAGATGTATTTATAATGTTACGTTGGTACAAACATTTACTTAGCCATTGTATTTAAATTCCACCCTTTCCCCCACTGTACAGTACTTTAATTCAAGGAAACAAACAGGCAAAGAAGTAGAAGTTGCACAAGTCTCTCAAGCTATTTGTGGTCTTATCTGTGAGTCAACAGCATAATTTCATGTGATTGTTTCCTGTCCAAGAAGGGTGATTTGCAGAGTCATATTGAATTCCCCAGTTACACTAAATTGATGATTGATAAATCTATCACCTAGATTTTTGTCAATAAAAGCATTCAAAATAAATCAGGTTATTGTGTTTAATCATTCTGATGCTGTATTTGCTTTTGCTCTGAATATTGATTTAAAAGCTTCAAAACCAGGAGATGAGATTTATTTGTTGTTTGTAGTATTTCTAGTATTTCTGTATCACCAAAATTACAGGTCTCTGTGCAGTTTATAAATCAAATCACAAAAACCAATAAGAACTATAAGCATAATAAGTGAAAAAATCAGTAAAATGTAATGTAGCCTACTATTGATTGGATAGGAAACAGAGAGTAAATATTAGATTCCAAAGTCCTGTCAGAAAAATCATATATTTTTTTTTACTTTTTTAAGGGCAATTAAAATGGGATTTAGTTGGATTTGGGGGATAGCATATTCTAGAATATAGGTATCCTGGACCCTTTCTCCGTGGGCTTTTAGAGATTAAAAGTAGAACTTAGAATTGTACTTGTGCACTTATTAAACACAAAATAGATAAGAGAGAGAATGACTTATTTCCGTTGTAGATCAGCAGAGCAATTTATAAACAGAAATACAATTCTGCAACACAAAACAAGTTAATCAAAATCATTAAAAGCACATAAAAACATAACACACAAATAAAAATCAATGACCCCAGGTAGTCCTCAATTTGATACTCTGATTGTGCCCAAAATTACAGTCGTAGGTCATGCTGATGGTTGGTCATGTGATCACATGACCAACCTGATTTTACAACTTTCTCTGTGGTGGTTGTTAAGCGAGCCCATTGTCCACAATTAGCCCTTTTTGCCAGAATTAAATGCTTTTGCCAGAATTAAATGCTGGTTTCTGTCAGAAAACATTGTAAATCATGGTCACGTAACTGCGGGATGCTGCAAGCAGTAGGAATGCAGGCTTGTTGCTAAGCGCCCAAAATGCAGTCACGTGACCACGGGATTGGGGGGGTCGTAATTCCTGATAATATCAGCCTTTTTTTATTAATGGCTCAGTGCAGCATCAGCGTTTTTGAATGTTAAAATTAGTTAACTATTTTATTTTGTTTACCTCAGCAATTTCAGTAGAAGTAGATTAAGCTTTAGGATTGCTTACAGTGGCTTGCTTATTCCAGCTAATACTGGTAATGGTAAACCAGTGATACAGTAACATTAAATACACTGTTTCTGGGTTCCTTGACTGTTGCTAGGATTGATAATTTCATAGTAGAGTAATTCATGGTTGGTTCTCATCTACTTGAGCCCTTGTAAAGTCTTTTTTATTAATCATTTCTTAGCTTGGACCACATGACTGATGAGTATCAGAATACCAGGCACTTTTTCATTTGATTACGCTTCAGAATTCAACAAGAGTTGTAATTTGAAATGAAAAAAGCTTGATTAATGTCAGCAATAATCATACAGTTGTAGATTAAAACCACCTAAAGGGATTCTCATTGTTTACTTATTGGCCACTTAGACATCTTAGAAATTGTTAGGTTTTCCATATACAGCTAGGCCTTGACTTACCACCACAACTGAGCCCAAAATTTCCAGTGCAGTTGTTAAGTGAGTTTTGCCCCATTTTATGACCTTTTTTTTGCCAGAGTTGTTAAGCCAATCATTGCGGTTGTTAAGTGATTCATGTGGTGGTTAAGCGAGCCTGGCTCCTCCCCATTGACTTTGATTGTCAGAAGCCACCTGGGAAGGTTACAAATGGTGATCGCATGACCCTGGGACGGTGCAACTGTCATAAACACATGCCAGTTGCCAAGCACCCAAATTTTGATCATGTGACCGTGGGGATGCCACAATAGTTGTAAGTGTGAAAACCGGTCAGTGCCGTTGTAAGTTCTAACAGTCACTAGACCAGGGGTAGGCCACCTTGGCTCTTTTATGACTCGTGGACTTCCACTCCCAGAATTCCTGAGCCAGCATGGGGGAAACTTTGGTCCCTTCATGACTTGTGGACTTCAACTCCCAGAATTCCTGAGCCAGCATGGCTCAGCTTGGAAACCTCTCCCTTTCCCCTCAGCATGGCTGGCTCAGGAATTCTGGGAGTTGAAGTCCGCGAGTCATAAAAGAGCCAAGGTTGCCTACCCCTGTACTAGACAAATGGTTGTAAGTTGAGGACTGCCTCTAACTTAATAATGAGCACAGCTTTCCATATTGTGTAAGTTGTGTAAAATTTTAAACTTTTGCACCAAAGGGATTTCCACCCTGAGTCTGTAATAGAAATCAGGACCAGCACATGTTTATTTTTGCCCATAGGTTAAGAAACAGGGTTTAATTTGACATTTCAGCTTAGGCTACAAGTAGCCTGGCTAAGTTGGGTTTCTCCAAAGAAGAAAATAAGAGCCCTGCCAAACAATGTATTTAATAAAAATAAATAAATCGATTAGAATGTAGTGTGATCCATCTTGGAAGTAAAGTACTGTACTCTTTAAATAACAAAGCTAGCCGTGGAGTGGCTTTTTATGTTGATGCCACTTTTTAAAATATCTAAAGAACTCTAACCACAATACCTTCTTGCAGTTTCGTGACACCTCAAAGATTCACAAGTAAGAAACGCAGGTTTCTAAAGTAAATCCACTTTATCAGATGCGCACAGCATTAAAACACCTCATGCTTGGTTTGGATGTGCGAAGAACGTAACTTTTAAAGAAATTAAAAATTAAAAAGATATAATTGATAACATTGTTGTCAAAGACAAAACTTACTTGACACTGTTCAAGCTGCAAAAAATGATTGAAACTTGTGAGGAATATGCTTTCATTTGTCTCTGAAGTTCCCTGGTTCACCTCCGGAATATTAATCAATGTTGGTTAGAGAGGGAAATATTTCTTCATTTGTTTTGAGCATTGCCATTTCCAGTATATGTGTTTTTTCATTTAGCTCAGTTGATTGATTTTGTACAGACACTGACCTATTTGTATTATGTGGTCTACAAAGGAATATTGTTTAAAAAAAATGATGGCCTATGTTGCATTGGAAAATCTATGGTTATTTGTGTTCTGGCTAACTTTAGTTCCTGCAGAAGTTCTACTACAATAGTTATGTGAACACATTTGGCTCCTGTTCCTCAGAAATGGAGAATCTATAGTCCCTCAGATGTTATAGAAACATAACTCTTATGGATTTTTACGTGTTCACTGGCCATTGCTCTGGACCTATTGGAAGGCTACAGGTTCTCTAACCATGTAATATCTCTGTTTCTGTGGAATAATGGTTGTGTGGAACAGCTGCTTTAGGTTGGGCTTGCAACCAGTCGCATGCCTAGTGCCATAAGAGCTTGGCATGTCGTATTGGAATATTACACTTTTGATAAATTGTTTAAATTCTTTATTTCTAATTCTCTAGGTTCAGCGATAATTACAGGTAGTCCTTGACTTACAACCATTCATTTAGTGACTGTTCAAAGTGACAATGGCACTGAAAAAGTGACCATTTCTCACAACCCTGGCAGTATCTCCATGATCAAGTGATCAAAATTTGGATGCTTGGCAAGTGGTTCATATTTATGACGGTTGCAGTCATATGATCTCCCTTTGTGACCTTCTGACATGCAAAGTCAATACGGAAGTCAGATTCACTTAACAACTGGGTTGCTAACGTAACAAACTGCAGTGATTCACTTAACAACTGTGGCAAGAAAGCTCGTAAAATGGTGCAAAATTCACTTAACAACTATCTCGCTTAGCAACAGAACTTTTGGGCTCAATTTTGGCCATAAGTCAAGGACTACCTGTACAGGATTTTCTGAGTAGCAGTTGGAAGACAGTGGCTGGATATCGTTTTACAAAAGAGAGCAAGTGTTCTCTGGTGAAGCTTATGTTTCATTTGCTTAGGTCCACACAACTGGATAACTAGATAAATTCTAGTTGTGTGGACTTAGATAATACCCTAGCATAGGCATCAAAGGGAGGTCTAGGAATTGAAGAGCAATACCTTGAGGGTGACAAGGGTTGTATGTATGGATGCACGTGGTTTGCCTTTGCCTTCTTCCTAGGGTTGAGAGAGGCTCACTGGCCCAAGGTCAGCTGGTTTTGTGCCTAAGGCAGGACTCGAACTCATAGGTTCCCACCCTTATGGCTTAATCTCTACACCAAACGAATTCTTGATGATAAAAGGCTAGGGGAAGCAATTTAACAGAATAACAGAGTTGGAAGAGACCTTGTAGGTCTTCTAGTCCAACCCCCTGCTCAAGCAGGAGACCCTACAACATTTCAGACAAATGACTGTCCAATCTCTTCTTAAAAACCTCCAGTGAGGGAGCACCCACAACTTCTGGAGGCAAGCCATTCCACTGGTTAATTATTTACAGTTGTTATGGTTATTTTTAAGGATTACTAATGCTATACACATCATTAGACCTTTGCTTGCTTTTAGTACAATTATGCATTGATTGACTACGTGCCATCAAATAAGTGGCAACTCTTAGTGGCTTAGAGTAGACCTAAGTCTTCTCCAGTCTGGCCCTGCTAGTTTTTTAGCAGGGTATCTGTTGCCACTATAATTGAATCCATCCACCTTGCTGCTGGTTATTTTCTTTTTTCTCTTTCCCTCCCTAATTCTCAGGAAGATACGATGGTTTAAGCCTGGTCACTTGTGCCCTGAGTGAGAATTCTGAATTGATTTCTTCAATGGTCTGTTTCTTTTCTTGGCTAGTTGTAGTATTCACACGAGTCTTCTCTCAGTTTTTACAATTATTTCTCAACAGGATAACACTGACTTTGTTTTATTTAAATGAAGACTAAATCATTGACTAATGATTTGGTTAATAATTTCATCCCTGAAATAAGTTCGGAAGTTTCAGTAGTCTTTCTGTCCTGCTTCTTCACCCTTTCTTACGTTCCTTGCTAACCCTTATGAAAGTAAAATGTCCGTATCAGTGAAATACCTTTAACGATTGAATGTGAACATTTTCCGTTTTATAACATTTATAATTTATTCAAAATATTAATTACTGTGGTTTTACCAAGAAAAAATGTGTCACTTTTTAGCTTCTCTGACCTAATGTGGCGAGTTATCAACAACCTAATTAAAACAGATACTCAACTGCTTAATGGCATTCAATACGCTACAGTAACTTCTAATAATGGAATCATGATGAATGCTCATTATAATTTCTTTATGTTAGTTTTATTAGAAGTCAAATGTATTGCAGTCATGCAAAGCCAGAACTGAGAATTGGGCATCATAATCCCTTAGTTCAACTTTTTCCTCCCTTAGCTGTTTCTCATCGCCCACCCCATGTAACCAATCAGGTTCAGGCAAGATGTTTTCATAACTGTCAGTTCAAGCGTGTTCTGGTATGCAGCTCCTTCCTTCTTCCAGCTGGATGACTTTGAGGCAGCGTCTCAAGGAGATACAGCATTTACTTTTGGTTCCCCAGGCATTCACCTCCTTTCATTCCCCCTCCCCATAGCTCATGGTAGACTGTCACCGCATAGCAGCAAAGCACAAGCAAGCAGCTGACAGATAGATAGATAGATAGATAGATAGATAGATAGATAGATAGATAGATAGATAGATAGATAGATAGATAGATAGATAGATAGATAGATAGATAGATAGATAGATAGATAGATAGATAGATAGATAGATAGATAGATAGATAGATAGATAGATAGATATAGATATAGATATAGATATAGATATAGATGATATAGATATAGATATAGATATTAACCAGCATATAGACCTCCTACCGGCTTACCAGACCCTCAGAATGTGGGAGAGACAACGCTGCGATCCACGGAGCAGACGGCCAGCCCGCCCTTTGCAAAAGCAGGGCGATGGAATTACAAATGTGGAAGCGGCGATCCTCAGAGAGGACAGCAAACCGGTAAAAAAAGGGGTGGGGGACCAGGAGTCACAACAATGGGATAGCTCCCTGCAGGATTTGGGCGATAGGGCTACAGGTGAGGTGGCGATGACTTCTATGGGAGGAGACGATAGACTATCGAAGTGTCACGATCGGGTGTTGGAAACGGACGTATGGAAGCGGCTTGGAAAGAGTAAAGGGGGGGGAACAGAGAGCAGGAATGCTCGAATGGCTGTCCTTCGCAAGGTTGGGGCGAGGGAGCTACGGGCGAGACAACGGCGGCCTTGGGGGAGAATGACAGCCTCACAGGGCGTCTGAATTGCAGGTTGAGAGATTGCACCAAAACGGGAGGGGAGGGAGATAAGGAGCAAAGGCCGCTGGACAGCCACCCCCCGAGCGCCCGTACCTCGCTAGAAAAGCGAAGGAGGATCGGAAGGCAACCATTGGGGCCACTGGCAGATTGCCAGGTGCGGATCAACTCAGCGCATTGCGGACTAGTACAACCAATGGGCCGATGACGCGCTCGAGAAGCCGGGTGCAGAGGCAGGCGGCTATGTAGGCCAGCTCCCAGATCGCCTTCTATTCCAACTCTGACGACGTCGGCAGTCTGGCCGACGAAAGCTTAGTGCTCTTTTATTTACAAGCTTGTTTATATTCAAACAGTCTTGTTTACTTTTATCCTGGTGTTCGCTTTTTCTTGTAAATTTTATTAATATGTGTATTCCCAGGATTCACATTTTTAGTCTTATAAAGGATATAGATGATGATATATATATATATATATATATATATATATATATATATATATATATATATATATATATATATATATATATATATAGAGAGAGAGAGAGAGAGAGAGAGAAATAGTATGTTGTAGTGCGAAGTGGGTTCCGACCCATACGCGAACCCCATCGGACAACGTTCATCCCAGGCCGTCCTGTCTCTACCATCGTCTGGAGTCCATTAAGCTCATGCCTACGGACTCAGTGCACGCCATCCAGATCCACTCATCTCTGTCGTCCCCTTCTTCTATTGCCCCAATCTTCCCAGGCATTAGGCTTTCTCCAGTGAGTCCTTCCTTCTCAAGGTGGCCAAACTATTTGAGTTAGATATATTATTGAGATATATATATTTGATTGAGATAGAGATAAAAACGGAACAAAATAGATAATATAACCAAAATAAAATATAATATCAAAATATCAAAAGAGAGATAGATACGATAGATAGATTAGATAGATAGATAAGATAGATAGATAGAATAGATTAGATAGATAGATAGATAGATAGATAGATAGATAGATAGATAGATAGATAGATAGATTAGATAGATACTGAAGTTTAAACTTTAAAAAGAATTGACAGATTATATTACATGTCATACAGCAAGACCAGACATTGAAAACAGGATTTAAGTAAGAAATCTTTGGTGTAAAAATAGGAACCAGAAGCAGTTCAAATGTTATGAAAATAACTGATGTAATAAGCAGTTGATATACAACGGGAGGGCATTTTAGAACTTAATATGCTTGTACGATTGATAGGATTTTTTCGTGATGGTTTCTTTTCTTTTCATAAGATAGTTGGCCTTAATTTAGACAAAGCGGTGACCATCCATATAAATATAGTGTTAGAGTGTAAGAATTTACAATGATTCTCAATATGACACTATTGATTTTGAGTTTACCTTACCTAAGGTTAAATCATGCATTGCTTTTTCTGTTTATGTTAGAAGGATTAATCACTGAAAGAATGAGTCTAAAAGGTACAATGATGGTAAATGTCTGTTTATTTACCGACACTTTATTTTCCAACCATAGGTGTCTTTCTAGTTTCTTCTTTTTTTAATCAAGTCATTTATGTATCTTAGGTGTTTTAAATAAAGGAAAATGCTCTCTAACACAGTAGTTGGCAGCTTTCTCGTGTCAAGGTAATGCTGCGTAGGGGACATGTTAGCCTGTGCAGGATATCCTCACTCCAGCCCCAGCTGTCAGTACAGGATCTTGATTTACAGCGAGGTTGATGAGAATTAGATTTAAGCAATAAGATATCTCGGCTGATCAGATAGATTAGATAGATAGATAGCAAGATAGATAGATAGATAGATTAGATAGATAGTAGATAGAAGATAGAACATAGATAGATGCAGATAGCTGTAGATAGATAGATAGATAGATAGATAGAGTAGAATAGATAGCAATAGATAGATAGATAGATAGATAGATAGATAGATAGATAGATAGCTAGATAATAATAATAATAATAATAATAATAATATATAAATAATAATAATAGATAATAAAAAATAAGAATAATAATAATAATAATATAATAATAATTATAATAATAATAATAATAAATAATTAATAATAATAATAATAATAATAATAATAATAATAATAATAATAATAATAATAATAATAATAATAAAATAATAATAAAGTTGGAAGGGACCTTGGAGGTCATCGAGTCCAACCCTGCTCAGGCAGGAAACCCTATACCATTTCAGGACAAATGGCTGTCCAGTCTCTTCTTAAAACTTCCAGTGTTGGAGCATTCACCGCTTCTGGAGGCAGGTTGTTCCACTGGTTAATTGTTCTAACTGTCAGGAGTTTCTCCTCAGTTCCAGGTTGCTTCTCCCTTGACTAGTTTCCATCCATTACTTGTCCTGCCTCAGGCCGCCTTGGAAATAGCTTCACTCCCTCTTCTTTGTGGCAACCCTGAGATATTGGAATACTGCTATCATGTCACCCTAGTCCTTCTTTCATTAAACTAGACATACCCAATTCCAGCAACGTTCCTGATATGCTTTAGCCTCCAGTCCCCTAATCATCTTGTTGCCTTCTCTGCACTCTTTCTAGAGTCTCAACATTTTTTACATCGTGGTGACCAAAACTGGATGCAGTATCCAAGTGGGCCTTACCAAGGCATTGTAAAGTGGTATTAATACTTCACGTGATCTTGATTCTATCCCTCTGTTAATGCAGCCCAGCACTGTGTTGGCTTTTTTGGCAGCTGCAGCACACTGCTGGCTCATATTTAAGTGATTGTCCACTAGGACTCCGAGATCCCTCTCACAGTTACTACTATTGAGCAAGGTACCCCCTATACTATACCTGTACATTTGGTTTTTCTTGCCTAAATGTAGAACCTTACTTTTTTCACCATTGAATTTCATTTTGTTAGATAGCGCCCAATGTTCAAGTCTGTCCAGTCCTCCTGTATCTTAAGCCTGTCTTCTGGAGTGTTGGCTATTCCTGCCAGCTTGGTGTCTCTGCAAATTTTGATGAGTTCCCCATCTATCCCTCGTCCAAATTGATGAAGATGTTGAAGAGCACTGGCCCAGAACGAGCCTGGGGCACCCCACTGCACACTTCCCTCCATGTAGATTGCGGTTCCATTGAGGACCACACGCTGAGTACGGCCGGGTCAGCCAGCTACGAATCCATCTGGTGGTGATGCTGTCTAACCCATTTTTCTATCTTATCAAGTAGTAGGTTGTGATCTACTTTATCAAATGCCTTACTGAAGTCCAAGTAAATTATATCCACAGCATTCCTCTGATCCACTAATTTTGTCACTTGGTCAAAGAATGCAATAAGGTTTGTCTGGCATGATCTGTTTTTGACAAACCCATGTTGGCTTTTAGTAGTGATTTTGTTTGCCTCTAGGTGTTTGCTGATTCGTTGTTTGATTAACTTTTCCAGAATCTTCCCAGGTATTGAGGTCAGGCTGATAGGTCTGTAATTTCCTGGGTCCATTTTTTCCCCTTTTTTGAAGATGGGAACTACATCAGCTCTTTTCCAGTCCTCCGGTAATTCCCCAGTGCTCCAGGATCTTTGAAAGATATAGTTCAATGGTTCTGAGATCACATCTGCCAGTTGCTTGAGAACCCTGGGGTGTAATCCATCTGGTCCTGGTGATTTGAACTCGTCTAGGCTGGACAGGTGCTCACTTACCGTTTTCTTGCCTATCTTAACTTGCATTTCTATTCTGTTTTTTATGGCACTATTTTGGGTAGGTTGGTCTGTTTTTTCCCTTTGTGTAAAGACAGATGCAAAAAATGAGTTAAATAGTTCTGCTTTCTCCCTGTTGCTTGTCACAATAGATAGATAGATAGATAGATAGATAGATAGATAGATAGATAGATAGATAGATAGATAGATAGATAGATAGATAGATAGATAGATAGATAGATAGATAGATAGATAGATAGATAGATAGATAGATAGATAGGGATATATATATATATATATGCTGAAGCAAGTAGAGGAGAGCATCCTATTGGCTTGATATATCTGAGTATTTATCTAGCTTTAAAGGGGGAAATTGCAACGTAACTTAACAGAAGCGTCTCTCTTTCTTGGCCTTCTTGCACAAAAAACGCAAGATGAATGCAGGGTGGTTTTGAAAGTGTTTCCCATGCAGTGATAAAACCCCATCTTTGAGGGATTGTTGTGCATTGAATCAGCAGTCCCTTTAGTGCTCTCTCAGCTTGGTTATTTTCTTGCAGACGTTTAATTACCCAATGAGGTAACATCATCAGTGCTAGATTAGCACAGTGCTACACTAGCACGGATGACGTTGCCTGGTTTGGGTAATGAAATGTTTTGCAAGGAAAAAAACAGAGCTCAGAGAGCACCAGGGACCCCTCACTTCAACCTTGAGCTACAAATATTCTCCTTTATGGGAATCAACCATTCGTTCACTCATCGTGAATTCTTTGAAAAGATTTTCAAATTAGATGACGCAATAATTGGCTTCAGCTTCGAACCCAACACTGTGTTTCGATTGGTCACTGCATTCATTCAGTGTAAAGTCTGAAGTAAGCTGAGTTTAGATCTGACTTGCTCTTTAGCCTCTGCCCCCCCCCCAAAATAAGAGTTTCTGTTCTTCGCTGTTCCACTTTCTATTATGCCACAATAAATTTAAGTCACAATTACGATTTTTTTTTTACAACACGTATCTTACAGTTTTGTGTTCATGTGTTTTTCTTTTTTCACACATTTATTTTTAGGGGTATGCGTAGATGTGGATCTCCCCCTTTTAGTGTCTTTAATTAAACAGAGTTCCGAACACCGTTATTTTACATCATCCCAGTAAAACTTCATCCCTAAGGGCCAGGGAGATAACGTGGCATACTAAAAACAGGAGAGAAATGGATGCGTTCTTGAAATAAACTTGCAAAAATTGTGCTTGAAATTCAGAAGAAGAACAGAGTTGGAAGGGATCTGGGAGGTCTTCTAGTCCAACCCCCTGCTCGAGCAGGAGACCCTATGCCAGGGGTAGGCAACCTTGGCTCTTTTATGACTCGTGGACTTCAACTCCCAGAATTCCTGAGCCAGCCTGGCTCAGCATGGAAACCTCTCCATTTCTCCTCAGCATGGCTGGCTCAGGAATTCTGGGAGTTGAAGTCCACGAGTCATAAAAGAGCCAAGGTGGGCTACCCCTGCCCTATACCATTTCAGACAAAATGGCTGTCCAGTCTCCTTTTAAAAGCCTCCAGTGATGGAGCACCCATAGCTTCTGAACACAAGCCCTTCCACTGGTTTATTGTTCTCACTTACTGCCGGCTGATTTTAGGAATTAAAAAAAACACCAAAAAACCATTTTCATTTGCAGACAATTTAAGTAAATCTCCCCCAAACCCCTGCTAGGCTTACTTAGTGAACTAGATTTTTTGCTAGAAAAGCTTGTGAGTGGGTGCCATGTTTGCTTGCCTTCTGCTTTCACCTAGACGTCAGGGCCATTTCTTTCTGTAACCATTTCAGTGAGCTGCCATATTTTTAAGTCTGTACCGTCATTGACCCACGCATGCGCCAAACGATCCACTGTTTCTGGCTCCCCGTCTGGCTGACTCTGCTTTGCAAGCTCTTCTTTAAGCTTCCGCTCTAGCCTGGAACACAACAGGTGACGATGCCCTTGTGGAACTGTGCTGGACACATGCCATCCTGCTCCTCCCCCCCCCCCTCAATTTCTGGACTGTCTTATGTAAATTGCATAGCTTTACTTCGATGTGCAAATGCTCTTGATAGTGTTGCCCTGTGAATCTGTGTGGCTCATGTATCAAAATCCCAAAGGAAGAAAAGCTGCTTGCCAATCACTCTGTCCGAAAACCAAAGAGAATGCTTTCCATTGCATTGCGTTCCCGTGTTTGGTATGAACGACGCCTGCCATGTTGTGGTGTCTTGGTTTTTATTAAGTCATTATTTATCTTTTGACACGCAAAGGTAAGTTTGTGTCTATCGTGTGTAAATACGCATTGCATTCTATAGATATATATATATGATTCCCCCCCCCCATTAATTAGCAGGGGGAGGGTGGAGCTAAAATCCATGAAAAGTTTACAACATGCAGAAGAAAGTTAATTTCCAAGGAAGAATTATTTAAATCTCAAAGGTATTTTATTTTCGGATGTTGCCCTTTTTACATGTTATTTTCAGCACAGAGTGAAGCTGACTCGGTTTCCCAAAACCACCTGGGTCTTTCAACTTTTCAATTTTAATAATTTAACTGGATCTTGAATATAACATTCAAGGTTTGGGGAGCCCTGCATGCCACTTGGTATAAACACAAAACCATACTGTCCTTAGGTTTTCAGGTTTGTGGCTTTCAGCCGTTGGGGTCTTATAGTAACTTTTCAGAATTCAGTGTTAGCTACTAATATTTTTGTGCAGTAACGCATGAAAAGATTCACATTTGAATGGAATTCATAAGGAATTATCACTGTAAAATCACAGGAGACCTCTTGTTCAGTAATTTTACCGCATTGCTTCTTATTAAAGGGAATTCTTTGATTGGGAATTCTCTAAAATATTCTTTTGAACACTTGTTTTATCTTTTTGCATATTCTCTAATAGCTGGTCTTCGAGGCTACTCTCCTGAACATTTATTCACACATCTCTGTTTAAAACTTTAGACAATACTTTTAGAAACTAAATATGTGCCATATAGAGACAAAGCAAGAGAGAGTTTGCAAAAAAGAAATAGTTACAGATACAAAGATAGCTATAGCTATAAATAAAAGTGTGTGTGTGTGTGTACACACACACACACACAACTATATACATCTATATACACATAATATATGCTTCACATGGTTTGTCAAGATCTTGCCAAAGTTTTCACCATTTTCTCTATTTTTAATGGAAACATGTTAATTCTAATTCAGTTTTCTGTGGTAAGATATTATGTAAGTTATATTTAGTTTCTTATATTTCCTTGTATAAGCTGGTAGTGAGACACCTAATCATCTGCGTCCAGAGAGGTTTGGGTGCAGTAATACAATGACACATATAAGCCTTGCATTCAAAAATTAAGTAACTAGCCATTCCTACCAATTCTTTATCATTTACAGATTTAAAAATCAAATAAATTCAGTCAAGAAACATTAAAATACGGGCTTCTGGGTGTTGTAGTAAACTATTGTAATTTAAATTTAAGCCGATTGAATTGTAAATTGATATGCCATAATTTTCAATTAATGCACATGTGAATTTATTGAAATAATGCTGAAGAAATCAAAACATCAAACCCTCCAAAAATCTGATTCACTGCTGAGTAAACAGCATATTCCCTCAGTTTAGGATGTAAGCAATGCCAGGGATCAAATTTCACTTATCTATTATGATGTAATTACAGTAATTACACTATTATTATTTATGATTGAATATATACCTAATTCAGAAACTAATATTAAAATTTCCAGTTCTGATGATAATGATCATAACAAATATTAAAACAGTAAAGACAATCATATTGCAAAAGATAACAGGGAGTTGGTTAGATAAACATTGATCAAAACCATATTTTATCAACTAAAATTATCAGTTACAGCTTGCTAAACCTGGAGAGAGAGAAATGGTTATGAGTCAAGTCAGCTACCTGCCTCACCTTGCTTTGAAGCATTAAGCAAATGCACTATAAAAACCTTTTATCTTGTTCTGTCAGATGTGTCCTTTATAAAATTGACATCAGTTTTAATAAATCTGAAGTAGGTTAAAACTACAGGTCATTTTCTAAAATCTCTAAAAACCTTTTGCATTAACACTAAGTATATTTAAGTATATTCCGACTTGACACACAAATATATGCCCTCAAATACCAGTCTCATAAGATCTAAAGTACTGCTTTGTATTTCAAAAATATTTTTCTAAAAGAAAAAAAGATTACTCTCCAGACGGTTAAAATAAATTTGGGCGTATGATGTAATTGTGGAGTGAGTGAAACAATGAATTTTCATTTAGGAATTTTGTGCAATCTGGTGATCTCTTTAGAAATGTGTTTTGAGAAGAGAAACACCAAAGTCCCATCTAAATCATATTTCATTGTGCAATTTAGGTTTGGCTGCAAAATTATTTTTTCTAGGCTAGGAAGTCCTCTTATTAAACTACCGATTTTTCTTAATAATTTTAAAAAAAAGGTTTGGTCGTGTAGATCTCCATAATCTCAGGAAATTACAGTCAGTTTCCTCTAATATCACTGCAAGTTCATATATAAGATATTTAAACAACCAAAAGTTCTTCTGAAACCCCCCTACTTGGTATGTCTTTGCAAATGTTGAAAAAGTGCTTCCATGTACGTTTTTGAAAATGTTAGCAGTCAGGTTTGAAATTCTAATATGAAGCTAATTCAACATGATTCGCCTTTAATGTGGCAACTTACAATTGAGTTATTGTTATAACGTTATTAGTTTTTTAAAATACTTTGAATATATCTTTTAATGTATCTATTAAATGTATTTTAATTGACAAGATATTTTCCAAGAATAAGCAGTAGAGCTATTCAGCATTAACCTAACAACTCAGTATTTTTTTCCCCTCGTGAGGTTAAAAGTATAAACAGAATATATCTCATAAGTCTTTTGGTGAGGGTGGTGTTGGTATTTGTCAAATCAGTTAAAAATACAAAAACAAGGACAATTAATTATTTAGGCCCATGCAAGAATGTTAATTTGTCCAGAGAGTTTTTAAAACTTTTTTCCATCAAGTGGGCAATATGGTTTAGTTGTTTTTAAATCTCTAATTTTCACTCTGCTTTTTAATCTTGACAAAGTTAAATTGTTATTCAAAACATCCAAACTCTTAAGTTAATTTCTCTTACAATCTTATCTCCTCAAGTTGCTTTTTTAAAAAGATGATCCAAGGGACACATGTTGTGACCAGTGGGTCTTTAATATTGAGTTTTGTTGACTGCAAATGTTGGAGATGCTGTCATTTTTTTTTTTTTTTACATAGTCAGAGATACCTTTGGTGTGTTGCTTGGAAGGTTTAGCTTAATACAGGTAGTCCTTGACTACAACCATTCATTTAGTGACTGTTCAGGGTTACAACAGCATTGAAAAAAGTGACTTATGATCATTTTTCATACAACCGTTGCAGCTTCCCCATGGTCATGTGAACAAAATTCAGATGGCAACTGACTCTTATTTAATGTCCTGGGGTCATGTGATCACTTTTGCAACCTTCTGACGAGCAAAATCAACGGGGAAGCTGGATTCACCTGACCATCGTGTCCCTAATTTCACAACTGCAGTGATTCACTTAACAACTGTGGCAAGAAAGGCCATAAAACGGGGCAAAACTCACTTAACGAGTGTCTCGCTTAGCAGCATAAATTTTGGGCTCAGTTGTGGCTGTAAGTCAAGGATTACCTGTAATGGTATTTTGAGCAAAACGTGTTAAGTATAGAAATCACATCCTTGAGTTCTTGTATTCTCTGAGAATTAAAGAGAAATGGACTAGCTTTGTGAAATCGCCATTCCACCGAAGTAGCCATAGTTGCCTTAATTGGCTGGAAGAAGAAACAAGATGTCGCTGAGGTCTTATAGTAGCTTAAACAAGTTAACCAGTGTTTAGTTAACGTCTTTGCTTTAGCTGAATATTTTGCGTCTCTGCTGAATAGTAAACGGGATGTGCTCTGTATCTTTCAGATGATCCGGAAACACGGGACACCTGGTGGGCGGAAGTTCGTCAAGAAATCAAATCCCATGCAAAGGCATTGGGCTGTCATGCTGTAGTGGGCTACAGTGAATCAACTAGCATTTGGTAACTCGCTGGCTCTGTTTCTCTGACAATTAAACCACTTTATCTCTGCAAGGAGCAAGAAGGAAAGGGTGAAAAGAGAAGCTCGGAGACTGTTGTATAAAGTTGTGCCAATTACTGGGAAGTAGGAAGGGTCAGGATGATGGGGCGTATAATAATATAGCCACTTAGCTGCTGGGACGTGACAACAGTGTAGGAAGGATGCTGTTTCTGTATTGCTGCTGTTTGCTTTGGTGAACAAAGGAATGACAAATTATTCTGAACAGCAGAACCTTCATTTTTATTATCTGTGGCGTGAGGGGTCTCCACTGGTAGCCTTGTAACCCTTTTTTGATCAGTGATCAAGCTATCAAGAGGAGATGCCGTTTGGGGATGTGAAGATAGAAGATAGGGGACAACGCCGACTTGAGGACACACACAAAAAGAGATGGGGAATGATCCACTACATCAGAGGTGGGGAACGATGGCCCTTTTATGACTCGTGGACTTCAACTCCCAGAATTCCTGAGCCAGCCATGCTGAGGGGAAAGAGAGGTTTCCATGCTGAGCCATGCTGGCTCAGGAATTCTGGGAGTTGAAGTCCACAAGTCATAAAAGGGCCATGGTTCCCCACCCCTGCGCCTAGATCAGGGGTAGGCAACCTTGGCTCTTTTATGACTCGTGGACTTCAACTCCCAGAATTCCTGAGCCAGCCACGCTGAGGGGAAAGGGAGAGGTTTCCAAGCTGAGCCATGCTGGCTCAGGAATTCTGGGAGTTGAAGTCCACAAGTCATAAAAGGGCCATCGTTCCCCACCCCTGCACTACATAATGGGGAATTCATCACATCAGCAAGTACAGATAGTCCTTGATTTACAACCATAGTGACTGTTCAGAATTACAATGGATCCCCCCAGGGGTAATTGCCACCCAGTTTCAAACTTTCAACGGCTACCCCTCCAACCCAGTCACGTGACAACATTTCAGGCGCTCAGCAATCAGCCTGCTTTTACAGCCGTTTGCAGCTGCATTTGCCCCCTTTGCGTCTAGTTTTCTTTTTGGCAAAACAGTCCCATAGTGAACCATTGCTTCACTTAACAATCACAACATTTGTGACAGCCACAAAAAAATGGTGGTAAAATCTAGTCGGGTCCAAGGACAATGCATTACAGCTAGGACTGTCATGGGCAGACTCCATTGTAGTCCTAAGCCAGAGGCTACCTGTATTTGATTTATGTGTAAAGGTTAATATAAAAATTCTTCCTGGCTCTTCCACTTTTGGAATGCAGGCCCAGCATCCACACCCATCAACTAAAATTCTTAGCCTGGAAAAAGTGCTGCCTCTCGGCTGTTGTTTTAGTTTTGATGCAGAGCATCTGGCACACCACACAGGAGCGAAATGTGTCCCTCGACTCTTTACTATTGTACTTCTGAAAAGGGGTTGTCCTTACCACAGTCAAAATAAACACCTCACGGCAGGCAGCTTGTTTTTCGAAACTCCCCCGCCCTAAATGCTCACTTTCAACATGGATTTGGGTTGTGGCTTTTTCATTTGTGGGAAGAGATTTCGCAAAGCATATGACTGAACTCATGACTGATCTTTTATTTTTTTCTCTTTCTTTCTTTCTTTCTTTCTTTCTTTCTTTCTTTCTTTCTTTCTTTCTTTCTTTCTTTCTTTCTTCCTTCCTTTCTCTTTCCTTCTTTCTTTCTCTTTTTCCCTTTCTCCCTCTTTCTCTTTTCCCTTTTCCTTCGTACCTTTCTTTTCTTTCGTTATCTCTCCCTCTTTTTTCTTTCTTTCTCTTTCTTCCTCCCTCTCTCTCCTTTCTTTCTTTCTTTCTTTCTTTCTTTCTTTCTTTCTTTCTTTCTTTCTTTCTTTCTTTTTTCTTTCCTTTCTTTCTTTCTTCCTCACTCTTCTTCCTCACTCTTCTTTCTTTCTTTCTTTCTTTCTTTCTTTCTTTCTTTCTTTCTTTCTTTCTTTCTTTCTTTCTTTCTTTCTTTCTTTCTTTCTTTCTTTCTTTCTTTCTTTCTTTCTTTCTTTCTTTCTTTCACAGTGAGGAAGTCTGTATTTTGTCTGCCTCGGGCACAGCCGCTGTGCTGAATCCCAAGTTTCTCCAGGATGGAAACACGGAAGTCTGTTTGGAACCAAGGTTGTCATGGCAGCCTGGCTACTTTTCCATAGGGTCAGAGAAGGGAGAGGTTGATTTTTTTCCTCAAAACCAAGATAGTTCTTCTCTATTAGGGTAGGTTACCAGTGGTACAGCACAGAGTGCGGGGGCCGACTACTTTACTGATTTTACACTAACATCTGCAGACGTTGTGGGACTGCCCCAGTCACTAGTCTTACTGCTTTAAAATTTCTAACAGCCTGAATAAGGTAACCATTTGGCTACTAACGACAGAATGCAAATCCTTTCCCCTGTTTCGAACTGTCCTTCTCCTAACACTGAGTGTGCAAGTGATTCTTTATTTCACACCATTGTCAAGATTTTATGGCACCAATTTTGGCAACTTTAAGACACGTGGACTTCAATTCCCAGAATTCTCCAGCCAACCATAGAGATTGGCCTCTCCTTTTCAAGTTACAGTGAAACTTCAATTGAAGGATCCCCATTTCGGGGTCCAGATTTCTATCGCAACGAAACTCCCGAACATCTTGTACAGGTCTGGATGAGGGAGCTGAATTTACATTATGCTTAGGTCAGCTATGACAATTTACATTAGAGCATCAAGCTGACGTGATTTGTCTCGTGGCATCAATACACAAATCACTGAAATTGCCACAAAGGACATCCTGTGCGATTTGACAGGCCTTTGAGTGTAACAGACCCCTCCTCCCTGTGTGTCTTGTCAAATCAAGATTTCACCAAATATAATTTTTCAATAGAAAATAATCAAGTTGAGCTCTTCAGAAAAAAAAACCCTACTGAAATGTATTAAATGCTAAAAAAAATGCTGATTTTTTTTAAACTAGCTCTTAAGATTGCCGAGTCATTCTTTTGTGAGATGACCATCATGTTCAACGTGATGTGATTCCCCCGGAAGGCAGATATATATATACAACTTGAGGTGTTGTCCTTTTTTGCTTCCTCTTCAAAACTTCATATTCCCTCTGCCTCCAGCATGGATGAGTGGAGCTGCTTCTGTCATTTTCAGTTATTTGCTTCACCTCCGTACCTATTCTGTGCTTCTCTATTCTTGTATTTACAAGAGTTAATGAAGTCAGCTTAATTTAAATAAGCTCCATCCTGATTTACTTGGTAGCTAAAGGCTCAGCGGCATTATATCATGTTTGTTGTCTTTTAATCCGCTTGCGCCTTTAGACGCTTGTTACATAATCAAACTGCCCTTCAGGTCCACGAAAGACTCTTTACCTTAATGCAATACTAAAAGCTCACGTTTGAGTTCAAAATACATATACGTTACTTTTGTTTAGAAAAGATTACAGGAAGATGGCAGACTAAAGGGGCTGATGTTATCCGTCTCTCTTGCATTCGTAGTTTGTTACATTGAGTTGTATCCCAGCTTGTCCACTTCTCTGATGCGATCTCTTCAGCAATTCAGTGGAAGTTGTGCTCAACAGATCAAAGAAAAAGTCAATTATTATCAGTTCCTCTGTTCTCAGGTTGATTTCTCCACTGTCTGTTCCAGATGGTTGGGAGATCCTTCAGAAGGGTATGAGGTTACAGAGGAGGCTAAGAAAGATAATTATTGCACAGAGACATGTCTTGATCAACAAAAAGGTGGAGAAAATCCACTGACCCCCTACTTTTTGTTTCTAATAAAAACATTCTATAGGCTTCTAGGTCCAATCAATGACGTATGTTGAAAAGGAAGCTAAGCAATCCACATGTTGGTGAGGGTACCCTTCATCGACCAGACATGCAATCTGATTATTCAGCTTCAAAATAAAAATGTTTTAGTACAGGACAAAAAAATGTACAGTTCAGCTTTTTATTCATATTAAATATATTGTGGCCAACCTCAGTGGGTTTGAAGTATATAAAAGTGTCAAATCAAGAGAAATTAAATAGGATAAGATAGTCTTAAAAACCCCACTCCCTTCTAGCACTGATGACGTTACCTAGTTGGGCAGTGAAACGTCTGCAAGAAAACAACCAAGCTCAGAGAAGCACCCAGGATCCCTCACTGCCCCGAGTTGTCGGTGATGAACAGTCTACAAATCTGATGGATAAATAATGAAATAAGATAAAATGTTTCTGTAAAAATAGATTTCTCTAGCAGGCAACACTTAGTGACTTGCATTCATTAGCCAAATTTATGACAAAACCTAGTTTTAGTTGCCCTTCTGACCCGTTAAAATTGTTCTTTCCTTCATGACACACGTTTTTCCATTCCTATCCAAATAACCGCTTCGTAGAACCCTAAACCTAATAGAAATGAGTATTTGTGTTGTGTTGTGTCTTACAGAACTACTGAAACCAAATTCACAAAAAAGCTATGCGGTTTCTACTAATCTGCCCATTGCATGTGTGTGTGGTTTAAAAAGGGGAGGGGGAGTTAAATTAATTATCTGTTTGGTCTCTTGGGGGGCCCAGGACAGTCTGTGGATTAACTTGTTCAAATGCATAAAGCATTATAAAAGAAAGCAGACTGGCCCGCAACATACACGTAGTCCTCAATTTACAACCACTGTTGTGACTGGAATTTCTGTTGCTCAGCAAGGCCCTTGATAAGTGAGTCAGACCCACTTTTATCATCTTTTTTTTTTTTTGTCACGGTTGTTCAGTGAATCGCTGCAGTCGTTAAGTGGATTGTGCGGTTTTAAGCCAATCTGGCTTGCCCCATTGACTGGGTCGTCACAAGCTGTCTGGGAGGGTCGCAAATGGCAGTCACGTGACCCCTGGGGTGCCGCAGCCTTAAGTACAGGCCGATTGCCAACCGCTCAAATTTTGATCACGTGACCTTGAGGATGCTATCACGGTTTTCAGTGTGAGGACCAGGTCAAAGGCCACTTCTTTCAGTTCCGTTTGTAACTTTGAACCGTCACCAAACAAGTGGTCGTAAGTCGAGGACTAACTGTACGGGATATCTGTATAAGCCAGGGGTAGGCAACCTTGGCTCTTTTATGACTCGTGGACTTCAACTCCCAGAATTCCTGCGCCAGCCACGCTGAGGGGGAAAGGGAGAGGTTTCCAAGCTGAGCCATGCTGGCTCAGGAATTCTGGGAGTTGAAGTCCACAAGTCATAAAAGAGCCAAGCTTGCCTACCCCTGGTATAAGCCGTGTATAGGCTGATAGGTGTGTGAGCCCCCATTTCAAGTGACCAACCTTGTTTAGGAAGTCGGTGTCTGAATGGTAATTTTAGACCGCTCACCATTTTATCTCCTAGGCTAGAAGAATCCTTACCTCTCGGTTGTGGCTTCTGCCACATCCCCTACGATGAGCTCAACATGCCATTCCCGGCCCGCCTTGCTTACTGCTGCAGCTGCAGGAAGCAGAAAGTGCCCGATGTCCTTTTCACGACGATAGACTTGCCTGTGGACGCAGTGGTGTTTGGAAAAGGATGCCTCATCCAAGCCAGGTACTCAGCAGGAAGGAATACAGGAAGAAGAGCCATATTTTCCTAGTAGACACATTAGTACTTCTATTCTGCCTTGATTATTTCTACAAGTAACTCCAGGTGACAAACATCCACCTTCCTCCTCCTCTTTGTCCCCACAACAACAACCCTGTGAGGTGAATTGGGCTGAGAGAGAGAGTGGCTGGTCCAAGGTCGCCCAGCTGGCTTTAATTCCTAAGGCAAGACTAGAACTCACAGTCTTCTGGTGATGGGCCCAAGGTTACCCAACTGGCTTTCATGCCTAAGACAGGACTAGAACTCACGGTCTCCTGGTGATTGGTCCAAAGTCAGCCAGCCAGCATTCATGGCCAAGAGGATCAGAACTCACAGTCTCTGGTGAATGCTCCAAAATCAGCCAGTACTGTGAGTTATACCGAGTTTATAGGTCAGCATATATTCTTCCCTTATTAGAGAGATTCCCAGGGAGGGCAGACAATTTTTATGTAGGCTTTCTCCTCCAGGACTCAAACCCTTCCATCACGCATGCAGTGGCAAAATACTGTGTTGCAGCAATGTCCACAAGAAAAAAATTGGTTACAGATTTATAGCCGTAAACTTGTGCCAGTTTTTTGGAGATATCTCTAATAATTTTTGGAACATTACATTTACTCACACACTTATCGACTTTCCACTCACGTAAACTAGGGAGTCATCCTAACAGTTTGAGAACATGTATTTTTTTAACAGGGATGTTATTATTTATTATTAATGTCAGTACTATTTTTATTTTATATTTTTCTTAATATATTGAAAAAAGTGATATCTATTGCTGGTCTATGACCGTAATAAAGTTATTATTATTATTATTAAACTCCAAAGTCAGCCAGCCAGCTTTCATGGTTAAGGAAAGACTAGAATTCACAATCGCCCTGTTTCTAGCCTGGTGCCTTAACCACCCGACCAGGGGTCATCAAACATGGCCCCTTTATGACTTGTGGACTTCAACTCCCAGAATTCCTCAACCAGGCGTACCTGGCTGAGGAATTCTGGGAGTTGAAGTCCAGAAGTCATAAAAGGGCCACGTTTGAAGACCCCTGCACTAGACCAAACTGGCTCTACTTCAGGGAAGATGTTTTGTGCACAGATAAGCAATCTGCTATTCCTGGCCACATTCTTTAGTAGCGAAGTAGATTTGGAGGGAAGCGATCCCACTGAATACAAGCAGTGCTTCTTAATAGAATAGCCTTGGGCAAGGATAACACTTTTCTGCCCAAGTAACAATTCAGTTCATTGTGGCTTTTCTATTTAAAATGCCATTCGCTCTGGAAGTGCTAGAAAAAGCCTAGGGTCTCCAGAAGGGCTGTCAGCACTTATATCCACTTGGATGCCCCTGTTGCTTTCTACTTTCACTTTTCTACTATCCTTCAGGATAGGAAAAAGATCCCGAGGCTCTAGGACAGGGGGTCTTCAAACTTGGCCCTTTTATGACTTGTGGACTTCAACTCCCAGAATTCCTCAGCCAGCGTGCCTGGCTGAGGAATTCTGGGAGTTGGAGTCCACAAGTCAAGGGGTCTTCAAACTTGGCCCTTTTATGACTTGTGGACTTCAACTCCCAGAATTCCTCAGCCAGGCACGCTGGCTGAGGAATTCTGGGAGTTGAAGTCCACAAGTCATAAAAGGGCCAAGTTTGAAGACCCCCCTGCTGTAGAAAGAGTGCCGTGAAGAGAAACAACGATAATAAGGGGTCTGGAGGCTAAATCATAAAATGAATAGCTAAGGCAATGAGGTATATTTAGCCTAATGAAGAGAAGGTTTGGGGGAGACAGGATGGCAGCCTTCCAATACTGGAAGGTCTGTCACAGGGCAGAAGGGGGTCAATTTATTCTCCAAAGCACCTGAGGGCAGGACAAGAAACAATGGGTGGAAGTTCATCAGAGGGAGATCTTACCTGAAACTGAGGAGGAATTTTCTGACAGTGAATAGCCTAATATTCCAATATTTGAGGAGCTGCCCCAGAGAAGAGGTGGTCAACTTATTCTCCAAAGCATTTCAGGCCAGAGCAAAAAGCAATTGGTGGAAACTTATCAAGGAGAGATCCAACCTAGAAATCAGAAATTTTCTGACAGTGAGAACAATCAGTGGAATGTCTTGCCCAATTAACCAATGGAACGGCTTGCCTCCTGCAATTCTGGATGCTCCCATCATTGGAGGTCTTCAAGAAAAGGCTGAACAACCAGGATAGTATAAGGACTCCTTACCTTGGGCAAGGGGTTGGACTAGAAGACCTCCAAGGTCCCATCTAGCCTTATGACTCTATGATTCCTTAAGGCCACGTGCCTTGAAATTTATGGTTCACTCCCCAACAGGCTATGCCGGCTGAAAAAGAAAGCCCAAGCCGAAGCCAACGCAACTTGCATCAGTAATCTGCTGCCATTTATGGAGTACGAAGTACACACTCAGTTGATGAATAAGCTGAAGCTGAGAGGGATGAACGCCCTCTTTGGCCTACGCATACAGATCACGGTGGGAGAAACGATGTTGATGGGTCTGGCAGTAAGTTTCCCATTTGTCTTTTAAACATTTTGATTGTTTTCCAATCCTCTAGCGCAGGGATCTTCAAACTTGGCCCTTTTGTGACTTGTGGACTTTAACTCCCAGAATTCCTCAGCTAGCGTGTCTGGCTGAAGAATTCTGGGAGTTGATGTCCACAAGCAGCGGTCTTCAAACTTGGCCCTTTTATGACTTGTGGACTTCAACTCCCAGAATTCCTTAGCCAGGTACGCTGGCTGAGGAATTCTGGGAGTTGAAGTCCACAAGTCATAAAAGGGCCAAGTTTGAAGACCCCTGCTCTAGCGTAATCTCCCTCCAGTTTTGCATCCCGGAAAAATACTTAAGCATTGAATAAAATAGGATGGTTTTACATGTCTTAAAAACCCAGAATGTCAAGATTTGTCGGTTTTAGTGGTTTAAAAAAAGTTGTAAGAAAGAAACAGGCCTTATGCTTTTTTAAAATAAACCATGAAGATTTCCAAATGGAAAGTCTTACAATAGTACCTTTTCTAAAGTTAATGAACAGCAGCTGGAATCCAGTTTCTGGTGTTTCGGTCCACTTTAAAGGTTTCTGCCACAATAAAGGCTATTAATGAAGATCTCTTTAGAGGTCAGATGTTATCCCTCATCACTGATTTTTGTGGGGTTATATCTGCAGCATCTAATGGTGCCTTTTGTGTTTGACGTAAAATACACAAAGATAATCCTTGAGCTGCAATTCCCAAGATTTCTGCATATCCAGGTTTATAACTCTTTCAAAAAGCTGCATTGTCACACTGAAATATCCCTCAGTGCTTCTTAACTCTGCTTTTAATCTGTATTTTGACCTGCAGTTTCCCACTGGTTTATTTTCTGAAGAAAAATCGGACTTGCTTACACAATCCCATCCACACATACTTAGGCTGCACAATCTAGATCAGGGGTCTCCAAACCCTTGGCAACTTTAAGACTTGTGGGACTTCAACTCCCAGAATTCCCCAGCACAGCACAGCACAGTTGGTTGAGGAATTCTGGGAGTTGAAGTCCAGAAGTCTTAAAAGTTGTCACGTTTGGAGAGCCCTGGTCTAGATCACTGTTTCTCAATCTCAGAGTTTTGAAATGTGCAGACATCATTATAGAAAAAAAAGGAATCTAGTTTTGTTTTTACTCGGAAATTTCTGAATATGTTGAAGTCCACCCATCTTCAGGTTGCTACGTTTGAGAAACTCTGATCCAGATATACAGTCAACAGCACAATGCCCTATTTTCTTACTGGTATACTTTTTTTAAAGTCTGCTACAGGGGTTTATCTGGCTGCTTTACCTACTCCTGGTGGTATTCAGATTTCTGGGAAAACACCCAGTGATGCCACTTATGAACAGCATATATCTCATGTGCAGAAGAAAATCAATGACACAATCGCCAGAAATAAAGAGCTGTATGAGATTAACCCTCCGGTAAGCAATGTTGTATAAGTCCTGTCACAATCTTAAGTCAAATGCTTCTCATAAGGCAGAAACATCTATCCCAAGGGTCTTCAAACTTGGCAACTTTAAGACTTGTGGACTTCAACTCCCAGAATTCCTCAGCCAGCCAGAGCTGGCTGAGGAATTCTGGGAGTTGAAGTCCACAAGTCTTAAAGTTGCCAAGTTTGAAGACCACTGATCTATCCCTTTTAATTATAGCTAGTCTTTGATTTACGATCACAATTGAGCCCAGAATCTATGTTGCTAAGTGGGACATTTGTTAAGTGCGTTTTGCCCTACTTTACGACCTTCCTTGCAACATTGGTTAAATGAATGACTGCAGTTGTTAAATTAGTAACCCAGTTGTTAAGTGGATCTGGCTTCCCCATTGACTTTGCTTGTCAGAAGGTCGCAAAAGGGGATCACGTGACCCCGGGACACTGGGACCATTGTAAATATGAACCAGTTGTCAAGCATCCGAATGTAAATCACGTGACCACGGGGATGCTGCAACGGTCCTAAGTTATGAAAAATGTTCATAAGTCACTTAACTTTCAGTGCTGTGGTATCTTCGGTCACTAAATGAACTGTTGTAAGTCGAGGGCTACCTGCATTACGAATGAAATACATTCGTGTTAAATGTGGTTGACTTTTGGAAATGTAAAATTAATGTTTAAGGGACAGAACCCTATAAAAATAAGGAGAGAGCTAACGAGTTTATCATAATTAATTAAATTTGGATAGGAAAAGGCTTCCATTGTCGCGAGCCACTCAGGTATTTTCATATGTATACCCGGACGATAGTCTGCTTGCTAAAACGTTGATTTATTGTTGGGGGTAACCCCATTATTGTACCTACCCCTACCCCTGGTCTAATCCTTGTTTTTTACCCTATGTTATACCTTTACCTACCTCTCCCTTTTTATCCCCATAAAAATAATAAAACATATTTAAAAAAAAAAAAAATGAGAGAGAAAGTGGTTGCAAAAGCTAAACAGGTTCAGGAATAAAGGTGGGGGGGGAGTTACTCACTTTGGTCAGGACAGAACCAGCTAAGAGACCTCATTCCCTTTTTTTATTCACGTTGGAAGAAAACTCTGGGGGTAGCAGTGAAAGGTTTAAAGCTCTTTTGTGAGACTTACTCAATGTGAGATGCCTACATAATGCCCTATTGTTCTGCGTAGGAGACATCTGAAGAAATTATAGGTTCTCCCATTCCAGAACCGAGACACCGGACCAGGTTGCTAAGATCTCAGTCTGAAAGCTCTGATGACATTGCAGAACTGGATCTCTCTCATGGCAAGAAAGACGCCTTTGTGTTGGAGGTATGCTCTCCTTTGGAAAAGTTCATCTTCTGCCTGACTTATAAAGAATGAACAAAATTCCGTCATTCGTCGGTTACAGAACCGTGTCGTTCCTAGTTAAGAAAATATTCTTGCGTTGTACAGATAGCATGTCTGAATTCGTGTGTGTGACTATGAGACAGAGAGAGAGAGAGAGAAGAGAAAAAGAGAAGAGAAAGAGGGAGAAGAGAAAGAAAGAAGAGAGAAGACAGGGATAGAAAGAGGAGAGAGAAGACAGGGAGAGAAAGGAGAGAGAAGACAGAATAGAAAGAGCGAGAGAAAGAAGAGAGAAGACAGGGAGACAAGAGAAAGGGAGAGAAAGGAGAGAGAGAGAAAGAGAGGGGAGAGAGAGAGAGAGAGATGAAAAAAAGTACAGGAATCCCAAATTCTATACTCGGCATGCTGAATTCTAGGCAATCCGACTATTAACTAATCTACAACAGATTTATTCAACCAAAATGTTAAATGCACCAGTCTGCCACTTTGGGAGTTCATCGGGTATATGGTTGTCCTATCTACTGGCATTTAATAATAATAAAAAATAGTTATTGTAAGCCACTTCGCATTTTTGAAAATAAGCGGCATGTGTGGAGGAATCTGCCACTAGGGTAGTGGTGAGTTAAGAGGCTGGCTAGCTTGGAATCCCTGCAGGTCCTTCCAACCCTATGATTCTATGGGAAGGAAGCCACGGAGCTTTGACCTTTTCTGAAATCCTTGGAGCCCCTGTCTGGTTGTTTGGAAGACAGTGAAGTTAGTCTGGTGAGATTCTTGTAAATAGGTGAGAAGCAATAAAGTAACATCTCTGAGAGGCTCGTGGTGTCATTCCTGGCTCCTTGCGCCTGACGGTATTTATGTTTGAAAAAGGTTTTAAAAATAAATGAAAAATAACTCGCCCAGTACTGAAGATTTAATTTTAATATACTAAAATGTTTAAATCTGTTAACAAGTCCCCAAGTGTTTAATTTTAAAACTCTGGATATATGGGTTAGATTCCTCATGTTGTCTGATAATGTCTTTATACAGTATGTGTATTAAATATGCTTTCCACACAGAATATCTTTCGATAAAGAACATTTCAGAGACCAAATTATTATATGTAGCTAATTTTTTCTCTCCTCAGATTGATGATACGGATGCAATGGAAGACGTTCACTCTTTGTTGACCGATATTCCTCCACCCTCGGGTACAGTTGATTTTTTTTTTTTTAATTCTGATAATGTTATAAAATACTCCCAAAGGTTTGACAACAGTATGTAGTATTTTTCTATTAGAAGAGGTCATACTTTTAGGTTTCTTGGATTTGATCTTATAAAAAAATGTCAATTTATTGTTAGATCACTAGAAAAGCTGCATAATTTGCAAGCTCAAGAGGCACAAAATCATGGATGGCTCTTTGCTTGTATGTAATGAGTGTCACATACTTTATTGTAGATTTGTGCATTTAATAAACACTTTTGATGTCTCGGTATACTAGAATATAAGTTATATTCAAACTAAATTGAACTGATTCATTCATTCCTAAGTATATATGCATATTTCTTTAGAACAGTGGTGGCGAACCTATGGCACGGGTGCCAGAGGTGGCACTCGGAGCCCTTTGTGTGGGCACACATGCCGTCGTCCCAGCCCCGCCTCCCCCCATGGCCCCCTCCTCACCAGCAGCCTCCCTGGAGGAGAATCGCCCCCGGGTGCAGCCCACATGGAGCAGCGCAGCCAAGGACATAGCCGGGCAACAGGGACACGACTCCGCCTTCGCACCCCATAGTGTGCAGATGATGCTGCGGGGTGTGGGCGGAGGGCGTGGCTGCCATGGTGCTGCAGGGCTGCCTGGGTGATCTGCTGCGGGCCATGGAGGCGGTACGTGTCCCTGTGGGTGGGTGGGGCAGGGGGTGGATGGGCGGAGCAGGCAGGGTGGGAGGCGGAGTGGGGGCGGGGGGCGGTTTTTGGGCACTCGGTCTCTAAAAGGTTCGCCATCACTGCTTTAGAATATACTAGATTGCATCTTTCTCAAAAAAAATACAATGCAAACAGAAAGCCTTAGTGGCTTCGTAAATCAGCTATGCTGAAAACCTGAGCAAATGAATGAACACCGTTATATCTTGTTTTTCTTAATACTAAAAAACCGAATTTGTTCTTTGTCAGGCTTTTATAGCTGCAACACAGAAATTATGCCTGGAATAAACAACTGGACTTCTGATATACAGGTAAAAGGGTATTAATATGCACAGATCAATTTTCAGAGTAAAATAAAGTAAAGTAAAGTATGCAAAACTGCTTTTCTTTCACTTCGTATTCATTCGTTTAGATTTTGGTTTTCGGCATTATCAAAAATGTTGGGGTTTTTTTCACATAAATTATGTAGTGTAGGTCCAGTCAGGATTCTCTGATAAGATACTCTCAAATGAGGCCCTACAATTAAGAATGTTTTCTCTGTGTGTGCCAGTTCCATAACCACAGCTGGTAAAGGAACTTGGAAGAGAATATAGGTAGTCCTTGACTTACAATTGTTCCTTTAGGGACCGTTCAAAGTTACAACAGCACTGAAAAAAAGTGACTTATGATTGGTTTTCACACTTACGACTGTCGCAGCATCCCCATGTTCATGTGATCAAAATTTGGATGTTTGGCCACCGACTCGTATCTATGACGGTTGCAGTGTCCCGGGATCATGTGATCTCCTTTTGCGACCTTCTGACAAGCAAAGCCAATGGGGAAGCCAGATTCACTTAACAACCGCGTTACTAATTTAATAACTGCAGTGTTTCACTTAACTGTGACAAGAAAAGTCGTAAAATGGGACAAAAACTCCCTTAACCAATGTCTCGCTTAGCAACAAAAACTTTGGGCTTAATTGTGGTCATTAGTCAAGAACTACTTCTATAGATTATTATTGCACACATAAAGGCTTGCAATAAGGCTTTGTTATAATAAATGTCCAATCTTAACATTTGATCCAGAGATTATGCTCCCAGTTCTGTTTTCTCTTCTCTTATATGAATGTAAATCTACAACACTCCCACTTATTTTCATTTATTTTGGCAAAATTTATTCATTCCATTCTGCATAGGATGGTTATCGTTAGCATGAGATGTATCCCATCTCATCTAGTTGGCATTAAATGATCCTAGAATATTATTTTATTAATATTTTATTTTTCTTTTGTCTCATACCTCTTTCAATCTCAGTTGTAATTCAGCCAGTAATAAAGACTCTTATTTATACTTACGGATGGCAATTCATGATCTTTTTTTCCTGCTTTAGATGTTTACGTCTGTAAGAGTCTCCAGACTTAGCAATGTTACCCTCACAAACCAAACTCTCAACAAGACCTTTAATGACCTCTGTGAGAATCTACTAAAAGTAAGAGAATTAATCTAGTTATTTGAACTATGTGTTTAATCAGTCGATTGCTTTAGGTGTGTTTGCTTGCTTTTCCGGTGTAAGTTATAAATAACTGTTAAACAGATGACTGTTAAATAAATTACTGTTACATAGATGACATCAAATATCCTGTGTAAAATAATAACCAAATGATTTTTTTTTTATTATTACTGCATTATCTTCCCCAAAATCATGAGCTAACCTTTGCAGTCTATCCATGGTCAATGGCCACATATTTATTAGATTTACTATTTTTGGCAATCCTCTTTACATGCTGCAAGACTTGTGGCTATTCACAGTAATTTTTACGCTGCAAATTCTTTAACTTACAATTTTACTCATACTGTTATATGATTTTATAGCTAGCTTTATTCTAATCAATTGTGACTCTTTCGTTTGGGTTTTTTGTTTTTTGGTCAATGACCAAAATAAAACCAAAACATAAAAAATATCCATGGTAAACAATTAAAACCACAGAATTATAGAACTGTAGAATCCAAACTATATTACAGTCACTCATCCTAAGTTTTGTGTATCACATAGACCCTGTGGAATAGCATTTTTCAAGAATCTTGGGAAAACCAAAATTTTAGGACTAACATATCAAGTGAAATTCTATTCTAAAACATTGCATTGTACTGGATAGTTTCTTCCAATTTACATCCCTAAAAAAAAACCCAAAACATTTGTAAATAAATCCAAATCAAAAGGATGTATTCAACAGATACAGTGTTCATAGTACTGATTAGTGCTCTGATTGAAAATCAAATAAGATTTGGTTTACCAGATTTGCTATCTGAAACGGCTCTGGATATGATAAAATAATATATCTCAGTGATCTTTATTTTCTTTAAAATCATGTGGATTTCCTTTCTGAAATTAGTTATTGTACAGCTGTATAAAAAACAAGTAGGTGTCATACTTCTCAAGCAGACACCAGGGACCTTTCATTTGCATAAATTTGGAGTTGAAGCATATTCAAGTTCCATTTGCTTAGCTGTGAATTTTTCCAGCTGCATAATCAATGTCATCAGTTGGGTCATTTTTTTCATGGGGATAGCACTTTCTCTCTAACCTCTCTGTTTAGGGTATGTATTATGAAAGATCTATACATGTTCAACAGATCAACTACGTATAACAAATCTGGGTTCATGTGTTGGGAGCAGTTTTTTTTAAAAAAGCACTTTAGGAGTGGGTTATAAGGAAATGAAAGCAATATTTTCCACTTTTCATAGTGTGTTGAGCATTGGTATAAACACTGGGGGTCAACAATGTGGTAACCATACAGGTATCGTCAAATTATCCTTCGTACTTGCAACTACTCAACTACCCACTTGCATTTTTTATATTGATCCACACACAGATAGATGATAGATAGATGGATGGATGGATGGATGGATGGATGGATGGATGGATGGATGGATGGATGGATGGATGGATGGATGCAAGGATGGATGGATGCAAGGATGGATGGATGCAAGGATGGATGGATGCATGGGTAGGTAGGTAGGTAGGTAGATGAATCAGCTCAAAACTCTGGTTGACATCTTTCCACTCATAACATGACTTGAAAGTTTATTATGAAGAACATTCTTCAGAAGTTATAAGAAAGGACTGTGCAACTAGAACTGTCCTTCCTGGCAACCGGAACATTTTTTTTAAAGAAAATGTTGTTATTTAATAAACCTGGAAGTTTGAGGAGATAATGAAATGAACAGGGAGCCAGCTTGATGTCGAGGGGTTAAGGCTCCAAGCTAGAAAAGGTTGCAAATGGTGATCACGTGTTCCCAGAACATTGCAACTATTTTAACTACATGCCAAGTGCCCAAATTTGTATCCCATGACTGTTATAACTTTGAAGGTTGCTAAATCAACGGTTGTAAAGGAAGGACTGTCTGTAGTTCAGGCAGTTTCCAGGAAGCAACGATGACTCAAAGCCACCCACAAAGACAAACAGTGACATGGGCGGCTGGGCAGAAGGAACACTTGTGTTGACTGGGCAACTTGCTCGCATCCAGAGAATGTTGTTGTTAGTTGCGAAGTCGTGTCCGACCCATCGCGACCCTGTGGACAACGTTCCTCCAGGCCTTCCTGTCCTCTACCATCTTCTGGAGTCCATTTAAGCTCACGCCTACTGCTTCAGTGACTCCATCCAGCCACCTCCTTCTCTGTCGTCCCCTTCTTCTATTGCCCTCAATCTTTCCCAGCATCAGGCTCTTCTCCAGCGAGTCCTTCCTTCTCAGAGAATACATTTCTAAAAAGAACAGTTTTAGAAAGCCATGTGGGTTGCGGTGAGGTCCCTGGACGGCAAGGCCAGCAGTGGATTTTCATCCAATTTCTTAGCAAGTGAATTGAAGCAGTGAAATTAGTGCCTGACATTTTAGCGGTTTTTAAGGGGTAAAATAACCTTTATTGTCACTTTTTTCTGTGAATGCACTGGCACATTTAAAAAAAAAAAATTCTGATGCCCTCTCAAAAGATGTGTGTGTGTGTGTGTGTGTGTATACATATGTGTATATATATATGCGTATGTATGTGTGTATGTGTGTGTGTATATATATATATATATACACACACACATACATACACACACACACACACATACTGTACATACATGCACATACATATCTATACACACACACATATTTTACCCATGAGCAAAATTGCATTTTAGATCCAAGACACCAATTTTAGCTACTTCCATTTATCTTTTTTTTTTTGTAAAAGGCTTTATTGAGCAGAAATCTGAAGGTTCAAAGAAATGGGTTTGTATTTGTCTTTTATGCATTTGCTCTGTAGTCATCCATCTCATTCTCATCATTCTGGGCAGCTAACCACGCATTTAGGAACTTCGAAGAAAACGAGCAACACAGTGTGTACAGGAGACAGTCTGGAGGCTTCTAACTTCGCTAACTTCCCATTCTCACTAGTCTCTGACTGACCAAGTCATCCGGATGCCCGTTGATTGAATAGAATTTTCCGAGCGAGAGTCATCTCGCCTCTATGCGGAAGATGCTTCTTAAATTTGTAAATGGTTGCCAGTGGCCTCAAAAAAGAAGACGGAAGTTATTAGTCATTTCTTATATTCCACAGAGCCTTTATTTTAAGCTCCGCTCGATGATCCCTTGTTGCCTGTGCCACGTCAATTTTACTGTTGCTCTTCCAGAAGATGAATTAATTCAGGTAAGCCAGCTCTTATCTCTCTTTGCATTTACATTATCCTGAATCAGGACAGGACCGTGTGAAAGTAACATTGGTCAACTCGGATCTGTACTGGGGAAGCCCACCTAGCCTCTTAGTGATTTCTGATTTAAACCTGAAGAAATGATCAAAGACAAAGAGTATGAATGTCCCAGAGGTGCTTTTTCCAAAAGGCAGCTGGACTTTCTTGGTTTCGATTTCCTTTTGAAAACGTTTTAGTTGCCTTTTGGGAAAAGCACCTTTATGTCAACCGTGACCTGGACGGTTGAGAATCTTCATAGACAACATTATGAACGTTCACTTTTCATTGTAAAATTGTGGCGCTGCGGGGGTTATAGTTCACGTATGCAAAAATGTTGCATGTGTGTGTGTGTGTATGTATATCCCAGTGATGGCGAACCTTTTAGAGACCGAGTGCCCAAAAACTGGCCCCGCCCCCGCTCCACCCCCTGTCCCACCCCCCCATCCCCCACCCCGCCTGCCCGCAGGGCCAGCCACCGCCTCCAGGGCCCGCCGCAGATCGCCCAGGCAGCCCAGCAGCGCTATGGTGGTCATGCCCTCTGCCCGCGCCCTGCAGCATCAACTGCACAATGGGGTGTGAAGGTAGAGTCTTGTCTACGCTGCCTGGCTGCCATGTCCTTGGCTGCGCTGCTCCGCGTGGGCCACGCTCAGGGGCGGCTCTCCTTCAGGGGGGCTGCTGGAGAGGAAGGGGTCACGGGGGGAGGCGAGGCTGGGGCAACGGCACGTGTGCCCACAGAGAGGGCTCCGAGTGCCGCCTCTGGCACCCGTGCCATAGGTTCGCCACCACTGGTATATCCCATGTGTGTGTGTTGGTGTATGCACACGTATATTTTTAAGTTAAAATGAAAGTGGAATATATAAATAAATGAAACAAGTGACGGTCAAATATTTGTAATTACAGGTCACTGTTACGGCTGTTGCAATAACCTTTGACAGATACCAGGCTTTGCAAACAGCTAAAACTGTAGAAAAAAACCAACAAAGAGGTAAAAAGAACATTTGAAAATGTACACATTAATTCTTTGCCATTGTGGATGCCATGATTTCAGGACATCTGCATTTTAATGGAAAAACCAATATTTATCTACCACTTTATTATTTCAAGCTTCCGCAGACAATGAAGAACAGCTGCAATTTCCATTGGAGCTTTCTTCTGATCCTCATATGCCTCAGCAATTCTCACCGGCTAAAGGTTGGATTTTATTTCATTATCCTTAAAAAAAAGTATAGGCTTATCTTTATAAGTTTCATTTACTTGTTCCTTTGCTGCTTGCCCACAGACTCAGCTTGGATTTAGTACCGTTACCCAGTATAAATTGAATATTGGTATTTTCCATCTATACGAGAGCTAAGCAAGCTGTATCTAAAGTGTGTTGAGGACAATTGCTTTAATTACAACAGCTAGTAACAGATTAGGAAGGAGCAATTTTTCTGCTTGTTTTTAATTGCAGTTCTGTAACTGCTTTGAGGCAGCCTAGGAGCCAGTTAATTTTGACTCTGAGATAACTGCATTTTGGGAATAAACAATTTCTCAGTGATCTCAAAATTATCTCTGCTAAATTGAATCAACAATGTCTGGAAACATGAAAATGTAATTGTTTAGACCGAGACAATTGTAGCTAAAGATTTTTATTTCTCTAAAGAGAATTAAGTGTTCTTCTTCCTTCAGTCCATTCTTCATTCTAATTCAGGGTAGAGGGTAGAACCTTCAGGGTAGAGAGCTCCAAAAGAATTCTTTTAAATCTCCCAAAATGGATTTAGTATGAATTAACGCAGATGAAGATTGGAATAAATATTCCATAGTTTGAAATTTTGCTGATTGGATGGAAAGAGATCAAGATTTTCATTGGAGGAGAAAGGAGAAAGGTCATTTAAAACATTAGCTCACTTCTGAAAGACTTGGAAAAGAATAAAAAGGAAAAGAAAAGGTACCATTATTTCTAGCTTAGTATCCTCTTTTTCTGAATGTTGTGTGCAGATTTTATTGTTCTATATTACAAAACAATCTAGGAGGAATAAAGGTATGGAAAAAGGCAGCTAAAAGTGATCAGGCATTTATTTATTTATGTTATTAATTTACATTGTTCCCATGCTTCCAAAGCCATTATGACACCAGTTAAAGCTAACTAAAACTTAACATGTTCAATTTCAATAAATACTGAAACCCAAGCAATAAAAATATAGCAGCAGCTGCCTCCAGTAAGTTAAGATCCATGGATGGAAACTAACCAAAGAGAGAAGCAACCTAGAACTAAGGAGAAACTTCCTGACAGTTAGAACAATTAACCAGTGGAACCACCTGCCTCCAGAAGCGGTGAATGCTCCAACACTGGAAGTTTTTAAGAAGAGACTGGACAGCCATTTGTCTGAAATGGTATAGGGCAGGGGGTCTTCAAACTTGGCCCTTTTATGACTTGTGGACTTCAACGCGTGCCTGGCTGAGGAATTCTGGGAGTTGAAGTTCACAAGTCATAAAAGGGCCAAGTTTGAAGACCCCTGGTATAGGGTTTCCTGCCTGAGCAGGGGGTTGGACTAGATGACCTCCAAGGTCCCTTCCAACTTTATGATGATGATGATGATCCAAAAGCCAAACAGATGAGAATTGAGTTCTCTCCTGAACAGAGAAGGAGTCATTCTTACCTGAAAGGGCAGATGATTTAAGATGGTGGGTTGGTTACGTGCCATCAAGTCAGTGTCAACTCTTAGCGACCTCATGGATAGATTTTCTCCAAGACCATCATCTGTCCCTCACCTCCTCTTTCAGGTCTCCCAACTGTGGGTTCATTCATTACTGTAACTCGAGCCATCCACCTTGCTGGGCTGGTGGTCCTGTTCTCTTTCCTTCATCTTTCCCAGCGTTAGAGCTTTCTCCAGAGAGCTTGGTCTTTGCATAGTGTGTCCAAAGTAGGGTAAAGTAGCTCAAATAGGCATATTTTCTACAGTTCACCCCTTTAGTTTCAGGAAGGTGGAAGTATAGCAAACGTATTAATCCAGATGTGAAGAAGGGCAGACTATATCTGGAATAATAATAATAATAATAATAATAATAATAATAATAATAATAATAATAATAATAATAATAATAATAATAATAATAATAATAATAATAATAATAATAATAATAATAATAATAATAATAAAAAAGTTGGAAGGGACCTTGGAGGTCATCTAGTCCAGGCAGGAAACCCTATACCATTTCAGACAAATGGCTGTCCAGTCTCTTCTTAAAAGCTTCCAGTGTTGGAGCATTCACCGCTTCTGGAGGCAGATTGTTCCACTGATTAATTGTTCTAACTATCAGGAAGTTTCTCCTTAGTTCTAGGTTGCTTTTCTCCTTGGTGAGTTTCCATCCGTTGCTTCTTGTCCTGCCTTCAGGCGCCTTGGAGAATAGCTTGACTCCCTCTTCTTTGTGGCAGCCCCTGAGATATTGGAAGACTACTATCATGTCCCCCCTCATCCCTCTCTTCATTAAACTAGACATACCGAAGTCCAGCAACCGTTCCTTATGTGTTTTAGCCTCCAGTCCCCTAATCACCTTTGTTGACAGGTAACTAGAATAGAAGTCACAAAAGGCTTTACAGGTATTGCTCAACTTACAATCATTCATTTGGTGACTGTTCGAAATTACAATGGCACTGAAAGTAGTAACGTACGACCATTTTTCACACTTATGACCATTGCAGAATCCCCGTGGTCACGGGATCAAAATTCAGACACTTGGCAACTGACTCATACTTATAACCATTACAGTGTCCTGGGGTCATGTGATCACCTTTTGCGACCTTCTGACAAGCAAAGTCCATGGGGAAGCCAGATTCATTCAAAAACCGTGTCACTCACTTAACACCTGCAGAGATTCACTTAACACTGTGGCAAGAAAGGTCGTAAAATGGGGCAAAGCTCACTTAACAAAGGTCTCACTTAACAAAAAGAAATTTTGGGCTCAATTGTGGTCATAAGTCAAGGACTTCCTGTACTGCTATCGTATATAGACTCGGATATGCTGATCAAGAATGATAAATGTATTGTCTTCGTCCCACTTTTCCTCACCTTTGATGTTTATGCATTGTGTAATTTCATGTGGATTTTTTGAAAGATGGTTAAATTGATTTCTTTTAACCATCCTTCAAAAATCCACATGAAACTAAGCAATCTTTTCTAGCTGAATTGCTAGGCAAATAAAATCATTCTCTTGAACTAAGTCCTAAATCCTCATTAGATCATTGGGTATGCTTTATTTTGAGATCTGAGTAACATCTAATCCTTTGAAAGCGTAAGCTTAGATTAGACAAGCTTAAGATTAGAGTCTATCAGCTATAGAAGGGCTATTCTGATAAATCCAGTACTCTGAACAGAAGAACTTCAACTGAATGCGAAGTTGTTGAATTACAGCTTGGCAATTAGCTTAATCAACAGACCCCGATCATTTCTTACTGCTCTTGAGTTGTCACGGTACCTCTTTTCCAAATATTTAAATAATTAAGCTGTCACTGACTCTTTTTGTTTTTATTTCTACTTATCTCCTAAAGGAGAATAATTAAACCCTGGCCGTGAACGTGTGTACCATGATGAATTCATTAGCTTTTAAGATGATAGATGTAGGTGAAGGAATGGCAGAACATGGAGGTGGAGCGAAAAGGGGGATTAGCCTAGCATCCCTACATGGGCACAAGAGAACTAAGTCCAACCCTCTTTGTGTGCTGTTGGCCCTTATCTAACTCTAAGAAGGTGCCCAGCGTGAGTTGAGGAGATTCCTGTGATTAGGCTTTTAGCAATAAATCAGTTTCATTGAACCTCCACGTGTGGACCTGGTCTTTTGCGCCTGACAATAGAGCACTGCACATTTTTTCTGCAACAGACTAACACAGCTTAATAACATAGGAAGTTATCATTAAGATGGCTGACAATGCATGATTTTAACAAAATAAAGTAGGCCATTACTGTATGTAGTGTAGCTAATCCCTATACTGTAAGGACGCTTTTATAATCTTGCACTATGCATGGTTTCCCAATTCTGTCTGCTTTGATACTTGGACTCTGTTTTTGTTGTGAGGTTGGTGGGTTTTCTTTCACCAGCATCCTCACTAAATTTCCATTATTTTTTTTAAATTATTTTTTTTAATTCTTGACCTCTCTTTTGTTTCATTCTGTTATTGTCTTTCTGAAGACATGCTGGAGTTAACTACATTTCTGAATCGTGTAAAACTGTACTTGTAAAAAAAAACAACAACACACCTGTTGGCCAGTAGATGGGCCTCTGGTGTCATGTCAGCAAATAGTGCCTTTAAAATCAACAGTAGGAAATGCAGCAAATTTTTGTTCGGACAGTTCGTCAAGTGAATCTCAGCTTGCAAGAACCTCTCCCCAAGACAATGTCTGAAGGTAATTTTGACACCACGGCAATGTGCAATTGATTCGCAACTCATATTTACAGTTTTAGAAAAACACTGGATTTTATTGATTTTAGTCCAGCATTAGGCACAAACTGGATTACTGATTTTAGTCCAGCATTAGGCACAAACATTATTCATATGTATATTCTTGTAAACACCGACAAGGTTAAGTACACCTGTAGAAAACGGAGTCCCCAATGTTAATTTTCTGTTCAAGTCTGAAACCTCAAGTGTACTGATGATGACGAGACTGTGATGGGCAGCAGAAAAGTAAAACATAGGTGCATAATGCACCGACTAGCACTGATGATGTTACCTAGCTGGGTAATGAAATGTCTGCAAGAAAACAACCCAGCTCAAAGAGCACCAAGGACCCCACATTCATAATTACTAAATGCAGAGTTAAATGGATTTTCGGCTGGGATTATTGAATGGTAATCTTTTGTTGACCTTTGAAAACAAATAGTTGTTAATTGGGTATTGTAATGACTATATAAGGTAACTCTAGGTTATCTCTTGAAAACGAGTACCCAGTATGTTATGGATGGGAGGATGTCATTCTGCCTAAATCAATCAATCAATCTATATCTATCTATCTATCTATCTATCTATCTATCTATCTATCTATCTATCTATCTATCTATCTATCTATCTATCTATCTATCTATCTATCTATCTATCTATCTAGTAATACAGGGTTTTACTTTCAGATAGAGAAATTTCTTGAATCATTTAAAATATACTGGATGAAAACAGTTACTGGTGCTTAATACTTCTAAATGATAGAATACCTATACAAGTAGTCCTCACAACCATTTGTTTAGTGACCGTAATTCATTCATTCATTCATTCATTCATTCATTCATTCATTCATTCAAACATCAGTTCTAAATATACTGTTTATTCTTCTTTTCTGCTTATTATATGCTCTTGTTTGTACTGTTATGGGTTATTTTGGAGAGGAGGGTTAATATGTGAAAGATCTTGGATTAGAGACAGGCATTCAAATGTGACAATCTTGCCTATTTTACAGATACCATTTACAGTAGATTATAAATTACAAATGTCCTTGATGTCACCAAAGGTTTTGGAAAAATTATTCAGAACAAAGAAAAAGCAAGCACTAGAGCTTTCTCAAAGTTACCAAGAAAACAAGCTGATTGCATATTAAGAGAAAAGATATTTGTTTGAAGGGTGCGCAGACATGATGTCCAAGGGGTCTTACAACGGAAGGAAAGAATGTGGTTAAGAAATTAGCAACACCAAATTGGATCCGCGACCTTTCTTTCTTTCTTTCTTTCTTTCTTTCTTTCTTTCTTTCTTTCTTTCTTTCTTTCTTTCTTTCTTTCTTTCTTTCTTTCTTTCTTTCTTCTTTCTTTCTTACTTTGTTTCTTTTTCTTTCTTTCTTCTTTCTTTCTTTCTTCTTTCTTTCTTTCTTTCTTTCTTTCTTTCTTTCTTTCTTTCTTTCTTTCTTTCTTTCTTCTTTCTTTCTTACTTTGTTTCTTTTTCTTTCTTTCTTCTTTCTTTCTTTCTTCTTTCTTTCTTACTGTTTCTTTTTCTTTCTTTCTTTCTTCTTTCTTTCTTCTTTCTTTCTTACTTTGTTTCTTTTTCTTTCTTTCTTTTCTTTCTTCTTTCTTTGTTTCTTTTTCTTTCTTCCTTCTTTCTTCTCTTTCTTCTTTCTTTCTTTCTTCTTTCTTTCTTTTTCTTTCTTTCTTTCTTACTTTGTTTCTTTTTCTTTCTTCTTTCTTTCTTTCTTTCTTCTTTCTTTCTTTCTTCTTTCTTTCTTCTTTCTTTCTTCTTTCTTTCTTACTTTGTTTCTTTTTCTTTCTTTCTTTCTTCTTTCTTTCTTTCTTTGTTTCTTTTTCTTTCTTTCTTTCTTTCTTTCTTTCTTTCTTTCTTTCTTTCTTTCTTTCTTTCTTTCTTTCTTTCTTTCTTTCTTTCTTTCTTTCTTTCTTTCTTTCTTTCTTTCTTTCCCTTTAGCAAAATGAGCTCTTCACCGTCGAAACTGCACCATGAAGAGTTGAAATGACCTTTTAAACATATTTATGCATTCTGCTGTTAGCTTTTAGTGATTACTTCGTAAAGATTTGAGCACAGGGCGTCCTCGACTTAACGACAGTTCATTTGGTGAGCGTTCGAACATCGGCACCGAGAAAAGTGACTTATGACCGTTTTTCCACACTTAATGACCGTTACAGCGTCCCCATGGTCAGGTGATGAAAATTCAGACGCTGGGCAACCGACTCGTGTTTATGACAGTTGCAATTTCCCAGGGTCATGTGATCCCCTTTTGCGAGCTTCTTGACACTGGGGAAGGCAGATTCACTTAACCACCGTGTTACTAACTTGACAGCTGCGGTGATTTGTTTAGCAACTGTGGCAAGAAAAGTCGTAAAATGGGGCAAAACTCACTTAACAACCGTCCTGCTTAGCCACAGAAATGTTGGGCTCAGTTGTGATAAGTCAAGGACTCGCTGTATTCTAGTGAGAATTACTGCTTAGCTAAAATGGTGCTTAGGGTTTGGCTTACTCGCTCTCTTCAGGATCAGCACCTTGGACAGCAGAATATAATTGCCTGTTAACGACAGCAGGATATAATTAACTGTTAAGTAGCAATCTCCGGCTGAAGACAAATTATTTGCTTGAAGGTTGAACCTCACCGCGGAGCTTTTGTCTGACGTCATACATACAATTAATTGTACAAATGGGTTTTTCATAAACTTGAAAATCCCATTTGCCCAGAGGCAGTGCTGATTCTAAGCAATAGGTAAAAATGCCCTTTAATAAAAGCAAAACAAAGAACCTGGCGTTTCCTATGGTTGGTTTTGTTTTCTTTGCTTTAAGACTTCAGGCTGGAGAATCTTTCATCCTTGCTTTAACAGTAAGGCATTTGTAGAAAAACCCTCAGATAATGGCTGGAACATAAGATGTTTGGAGGGGGGGGGGGATGAGGTAAAGGGACAGTCAGCAGGGTAATTCTCCAAAACTAGAACACAATGGGACCCCATGTGCTATGATAGAAGAAGCCAGAAAAGGACATTTTGAGTTTGAAAAGGGAGGAGGATTTGGAAGAAAGGAATCCCCCCCCCCCACTGACCCAGTGCATCCCAAAGGAGGGACAGTTGAAAAATAACTCAGAGTTTAGATCATTATTCCATTTGTGGGTCCCTCTCTCCCAGTCTCTGATCCAGAGGGCGATATTTCCTGCCCACATTGTGTTTCTTTATGCATCGATACACCCAAAGAGTAGAATGGAAACACATATACCTACACACACACACACACACACACAATCACGCACAGCCTATTGCTTCATTGCATAGGAGAACATACGTGATGGACAGACACTTCCTATGACCACTGCTGGTAAAGGCGAAGAAAAGAATTCCTGAAACCTTAACTTTGTAGACTTTCCCTACCTTGTTCATACTAAAATACGTTTTCATACTGAATTATTTTTTTTTAATCACACGTGTGCCTTTTTGGCAATTCCCCCTTTTTTTAACATATTGAGAAGCTCCCCTAAGAATGATTTATTCAAGCGTCAATTCTAAATATGCTGTTTATTCTTCTTTTCTGCTGATTATAGGTTCTTGTTTGTACTGTTATGGGTTATTTTGGAGGGGATTGTCACCTGTGGGGATTGTCAACCTTTATTCAACTTCCTCCGGAAGGCTGAAATGGCCCGTTTCTTGTTGAGCAGAGAGATGAAGCCAAGTACGGCATTCAGTGTGAATTTGTGCAGAATGATGAGGGCTAAAATCAACATGGCAAAAGGCCAGCTAATCTTACTCCCTCCTTCCTTCACATTAATTGGAGATGGCAGTTTCTGTACTAGCTAGCAACAAAGGGAAGAAAGTACGTAATTTCCAGTAGTAACTCGGTTGAGTATCACTGACCTTGTTCAGGTTTAGAATAATAATAATAATAATAATAGTAGTAGTAGTAGTAAAGTTGGAAGGGACCTTAGAGGTCATCTAGTCCAACCCCCTGCTCAGGCAGGAAACCCTACACCATTTCGGACAAATGGCTGTCCAGTCTCTTCTTAAAAACTTCCAGTGTTGGAGCATTCACCACTTCTGGAGGCAGGTTGTTCCACTGGTTAATTGTTCTAAGTGTCAGGAAGTTTCTCCTTAGTTCTAGGTTGCTTCTCTCCTTGATTAGTTTCCATCCGTTGCTTCTTGTCCTGCCTTCAGGTGCTTTGGAGAACAGCTTGACTCCCTCTTCTTTGTGGCAGCCCCTGAGATATTGGAAGACTGCTATCATGTCACCCCTCGTCCTTCTCTTCATTAAACTAGACATACCCAATTCCATCAACCTTTCCTTATATGTTTTAACCTCCTGTCCCCTGATCATCTTTGTTGCTCTTCTCTGTACTCTTTCTAGAGGAATACTCTTTCTAGAGAATAGGGCAGACCAGATCATAACCCCAAACAGGCGCACTTTGATTTATTTATTTTAATAAAAAGTATTTGAATACTATTTAATATTTTAATATGGCGAGCTATATCATACCTAGTACAGAATAGAGGTAGTCCTTGACTTACAATCATTTGTTTAGTGACCATTCAAGAGTTACAGCGGCACTGAAAAGAGTGACTTGGGGCTGTTTTTTCATACTTGCACCACTGCAGCATCCCCAAGGTCACATGATCAAAATCCAGATGTTTGGCAACTGACTCGTATCCATGACGGTTGCAATGTCCTGGGGTCCTGCCATCCCCTTTTGCGATCTTCTGACAAGCAAAGTCAATAGGGAAGCCAGATTCAGTTAACAACCGTGTCACTAACTTAACAAGTGCAGTGATTCACTTAACAAGCGTGGCAAGAACAGTCGTAAAACGGGGCAGAACTCACTGAACAACTGTTTCGCTTAGCAACAGAAATGGTGGGCTCAATTGTGGTCGTTAAGTTGAGAATTACCTGTAATCCTGTCACATATATGAGCAGGGCTGAGCTTTACTTTGGAGGGAAACGTTTAGCGTTTTCATAGTTTGTCTTAACAATTTTTTTTATTGTGATGTACCTTTTTTACAACGGGTGCTTCAGTTTTCCCCTTCAAAAGTAACATTTTTTGCAAATAAAAATGGCAGGAAACTGCAATGTAATCAGGGTCGGGATCATGGATGGCTTCTAACCTGACTTAAAAAGAATCCCTGTTTTTCTCCATAAAAATAGCACGCAGATGAATCTACAGTCATTGGTCATTGCCAAATTTATCTTCAGTATAATAGAGCATTCCCGCATCGTGTTGTGATTAATAGGTCCTGAACCTTGATATTCTGTTACTCCAAAGTTGATTAGAGGGGTATTTTGAGCAGATTGCCGCCGAAAACTGGAATGAAAAGAAATCTGAATTAATAAGAGTTGTCACTGCCTATATCATATTGGTGGATTTCATTTTTGTCTTATTAGAGGACCTGGAGAATGCAAGTTCCCACGCAGGTATACCAGCTGGTCAGAGAGGTGAGTTTACTTGATTTAGCTATAAGCCAGAACAGGAAATGCATTCCTGGGTTTGTTGGGAATGCATTTGAGATATAGCACTAAATCTTCCAAAGGTATTCACCGGTTACCTTGGAAAGCATGCTCTGATAATGGTTTATTGGTATCCAAAATATCTATTGAAAACAACGATGGGTTTCAAGTGATCATATTGTTGTCCGGAACAATTTTCTGAAACGATGTTGGTTATTGACTTTCATCTTACCTTAAAATAATTTTGAACTCCCCTGGATTTTATTTTTTTTTCAACAAAGGAAGGGATGGGTATAGTAAAAGAGCTGTGAATGTATCAATATGACTACCCATCATGGAGTCGTCATTAGCAGCTTTGATGCCTGTCTACAAATAGTTATCTAGACAGTTTTTATTTGAAAATAAAACATAGCCGGGGGGGGGGGGAATGAGGTGCTCCAGTACCATAAAAACAACGTTATACAGAGTTTATGGACCAGCCTTTTTCAAGGTAATCCTAGGATTTTAAAATACAAAATTTTAAATGGATTTCACAAAATGCTCTGATCTGCTGAATTGGCTGTGTGAGTAAACTCACAAATTTGAATTCTGGATTTGCAAGAAGTATTAATCTGTCTTGTTCTGGGCCCCCACTTCATGCCTTAGTTGGCGAGGCATTGCTGGGAGAAGGTGCCATTAATATTCCAAGATCAATAATCTTAAATAAGAATGTGATCAGGAATGTTATGAGGAATGAATCCTAAGAATTGTCAGAGCAGTGTCTGACTTTCTCCCATCGGTCCAACTGGTGCCAATTACTTTAGATTTTGCTTTAGATTTTCACAATGTAATGAGGATTAAGCCGAATGTCTTTTCTATTTGCCAAATTACATTGAACACTACTACACCTAACTTAACTTCCTTGGATATTTCATATCACTTATTTTAAATTAGCTTAGCCCAACTCATGACATATTTACTAAACGTATTTACTAAATCTGAATTGATTCAGGGTATTTAACATTTATTCAACAATTTCTCCCACCTGCATATAGTCTTTCCTAAGGGTGCCTTAAATCGCTTATTCCATATATTTAATGTATGTATATGAAAAGAAACTCTCCTCCAGCCCTCTTGGCATCAACCTATGGCAGACCATTAAAATAAAACTGGTTTCAGAAGCCCCCGTGCTGATCCTTAGTGGCCATATTGGAAACCCTTCAGAATTGGCCTTAGGCTTCTGGGGAAATACGAAGCTCTGAATTATCGCAAATAATTTCTAAATAGTTTCATAATGGGCAAAGGTACTCCTGTGAATTTGGCCATACTTATAGGAGATACACACGCGTGCACACACATATACAATTCCCTATAAGCAAAGGGAGCCAGCTTTGTCTGAAGACGCATTCCATGGTCACATGGCCAGCAGGACCGTACACCAAAGTTACCTTCCCACCAAAGTGGTACCTATTAATCTACTCGCATTTGCATCCTTTTGAACTGCTATGTGGGCAGGAGCTGGGGACAGGGGGCTCACCCCGTTGTGTGGCGCTTGAGTCTCAAACCTGGGCTGTCAGCTTTCTGGGTGACTAGCTCAGCATCTTTACACCCTGTAACCTAATCTTATACATGTATAAATCCCACAAATTTATACATATAATAATATGCTATCTTAGCTCCATTCAGATTTCGTTGAAAGACTTGGGGGAAAAAACAATAACTGTTTGATATACCGAGTTCTAGTCCCACCTTAGGCATGAAAGCCAGCTGGCTGACTTTGGGTCCAAGCACTCTCTCTCAGCCCAACTCACTCAAGAAAATAGGAGGTGTGTTGGGTACGTTCACCGCCTTCAGTTATTTGTAAAAATAATACAGGCGGGATACAAATCAGGATGACACGCTCATCAGAAGGAACACTTCAATGGGCAAAGGGGCATCATCCATATTTTTCCTTTTTTTCCCTTTTTGTTTCTCTGTCTGTGTTTCCAGCCACTTCAGTTGATTACAGTTCCTTTGCAGACAGATGCAACAGCTGGATAGAATTCATTAAACTGAAAGCTCAAACCATAAGGCGTGGATCAATTAAGACAAGTAGGCAGCCCTTTCTACCCCATTCTGATCATTGGGAGCCTAGATTCTGATCTCTCAGTGGCAAAGGGCAGAGCTTCGTATTCAATAGTGGCGTTGCAAAAATCAGTGTCCCCGAGTGTGAAAGCTGCAGACGCACGAGGTCTGTCCAAAAAAGAAAACGGTTTAATTTTGGAGCACGCGGCTCCCCAGATAATTGCCAGTATATGTACAGGTGGCCAATAGGCTTGTGAATTGTATCCCACCCACCCCATGTCAAAGAGATGCATACTCTGCATGGCAGAATATGTATGTATACCTCAGTGAAATTACTCATAACATGCAAGGATTCCCTGTGTGACCTGCATGGCTGTAATTACTGAATTAATCCAGGGTGAGTTTTTTTTTTAAATTCTTATTTAAGTCCTTCCCTAGGTTTTGCTTTATTTGCTTAAGATGACAGTTTAGATGGAAGCTGGAAGAGCTTAGGCCAAATTTGCAAAAACAGCAAAAAAAAAAAAGTGGAACAGAGAAACACGTCAACTTTCACACTCTTTCCTGTAGACTCTTGTCGTTCCTTCTTGCAGAAAATGTTCATCAAATTTTGACTCCCTTTTCGAATCCTTCCACTCTCTCCTCTCCTCTTCCTCCCCCCCCCCACCCTCCGCACACTTTTCTGTAGATCCACTTTATAACCAAATCATCTGTCTGTGCAGCTGCTGGCCTCCGTGTTTCCTTTTTGCAGGAATGATCCTTTTCCTCCCAAAAATAAATCCCGACCAAGCTTCTGGCCTCTCACTTGCATGTGCTGCATGATGATTTGCTTTCTTTGGCTGAGCATCACAGGCAGCTGAATGTGGTCACCCAGCTCTCTCACACCCATGTGGAAAGGGTCACTGTGTTGGCACTGCCTCCCATCCGGTTTGCCCGGAGTTTGTGTTGAGCTTCTCTCCCTCTCTCCCTTTGCTCTGTGTAGCCATCTCCCTTGACAAGCCAAGTCCACTGACCGAAGGACTGTGCCGTAACCATCTGGGACCCACAGGAATGAACTCCACTGTGCCTGTTGTGAAGATGACACCGCTTTCTTTCATCCCCGGGGCGAAAATAACGAAATACCTTGGAATCATCAACATGTTCTTCATTCGAGAAACCACTTCTTTGCGAGAGGTGAGCTGACAAGTGTATTTCTCCCAGGTGGAATCGCAGGCAGGATTGAGTTTAGGTTTGAAGTATGGCATGGACCTAGGCCTGAAATGTGGCATGGCTCCGGAGTATCTGAGGAGCCGTTTCACCCCAGTGGGACTACCCTACCCCACTTGCTCCAGTAGAAGGGGTTGTTGTAGATCTCATCTGCTAGTTCTCCTCTAGGGAACTATATAAAATGAATGCTAGTCAAGTTCCAATTTCTTGTCCCTCTCTTGACACGATATCCTTATAGACATTATCTAAATTCTACATTGGCAAAGTAACACTGATGGAAAAGAAGTACTGGCATGAAGATCATCTAAAGGTCTGAAGGCTCTCAACTAGCAGAGAACATGAACTATCAGTACAGATTCAATTTAAGACCAATAAAAGAAAATATTTGAAGTTCTGGGTTGAACTGTGGTATCCTTGGTGCTCTCTCAGCTTGGCGGTTTTCTTGCAGACATTTAATTGCCCTTCATTATTAACCTGCGAGAAAACAACAAGCTCGGAGAGCACCAAGGAACCCACCATTTGAGATCAGTTGTTGTCAGGTGCAAAAGACCAGGACCGCATGTGAAGTTCCAATTAAATTGATTTATTATTATACGTGCTAATGCATAGAAATCAATTAAATCCACTATTTTGGAGCTAAAGGTCAATGGAATTCAAGAGGGGTCGGACCTGGTCAATTTGTGGCTACATAGTGACTCTAGGCTGATGACTCTCTTGACTCCACCCCCAGGCTCTGCCACCCATTCTCCTATGGCTATGGTTTTCAATGGTAGGGGAGCCTGTAGCTTGCTTGCTGTTGTGGGACTCCACCTCCCTGAGTACTTTTTCATATTTATTGTTCTCTGGGCAATCTTTTTTACCTTCAGGCTGACCCTAAATTGTTCTGCATGTTTCACATTCCACCACATTTTAGTCCATCTCTTGGGTTTGGCTTTCAAATTCTGTAGCAGAGCTATACACATATCTGTCTTTCCTATAAAAGGTACAAAATAAACAGTGGGGTATTTTTTTTTTTTAAGTGCTATAAATCTCTTTATTGTGATTTTAACTTGTTTATCTTGATAATAAATCAGGCTTTTCTCACTGGGCAAGCTGAAGTGTAAATATCCCAACCATTTTTTATGAGTTCAGTATGAGAAGGTTATTTCTTTTGAGACACAGCTCTCAATTAATTAGAACAATTTCGAAGTCCTACACTACTTATTTTTCACTTCAGTTGAGAGTCTAGAAAGAATGCAGAGAAGAGCAACAAAGATGATTGGGGGAGGGCTGGAGGCTAAGGCATACAATGAACAATTGCGGGAACTGGGTATGTCTAGTAGTCTAATGAATAGCAGGATGAAGAGTGACATGATAGCAGTCTTCCAATACAGATAGTCCTCAACTTACAACAGTTCATTTAGTGACTGCTCAAAGTTACAACGGATGGCACTGAAAAAAGTGACTTATGACCGTTTTTCACAGTTAATGACCTTTGCAGCATCTCCAGACCATGTGATCAAAATTCAGGTGCTTGGCAACTGGTTTATATTTATGACGGTTGCAGTGTCCTGGGGTCATGTGATCCCCTTTTGCGAACTTCTGACAAGTCAAGGGGGAAGCCAGATTCACCAAACAACTTATCAATTGCAGTGATTCACTTAACAGCAGTAACGAGAAAGGTCATAAAAATGGGGCAAAGCTCACTTAACAATAGAAATTTTGGGCTCAATTATGGTCGTAAGTCAAGGACTACCTATATTTGAGGAGCTGTCACACACAGGGGGTCGACCTATTCTCCAAAGCACCTGAGGGCAGAACAAGAATTAACAGGTGGAAGATTGTTAAAGAGAGGTCCAACCTGGAACTAAGGAGAAGTTGCCTCACAGTGAGAACAATTAAATCAGTGGAACGACTTGTCTTCAGAAGCTGTGGCTGCTCCATCACTGGAGGCTTTTAAGAAGAGACTGGACATCCACTTGTCTGAAATGGCATAGGATCTCCTGCCTGAGCAGAGGGTTGGACTAGAAGACCTCCAAGGTGCCTGCCAACTCTGTTATTCTGTATTCAAACAACTTGTCTGTGTTTGTTTTATAGGAAGGTGGAGTGAGTGGGTTCCTGCATGCATTTGTGGCTGAGGTTTTTGCGATGGTCCGAGCTCACGTGGCAGCACTTGGGGGAAATGCTGTGGTCTCCTACATCATGAAGCAATGTGTGTTTATGGAGAACCCAAACAAAAACCAGGTAAATATGCCACCCTTACTAAATCCTCTTGATGCCCATCTGGAGGTTCTTTGTGATAGCCCCAAAGCCCATAGCTTTTGGATGAGAAGATGATGGCCAAATTAAACCATTCATAACTTGTTTACTGGAATTTTCAGAACCAAGAGGAAGAGGCCTTTGCACCGATGAGTTTGCAAAACAGTCTCCAATGCTTCAGAAATAATTTGCAAAAGGTGCTTCATAGCATGTAGCCTCATGGACAGAGCCATTTGCTGCACTTAAAGCAGCAGCATCTTTTTCTAGGATTGTATGGCTGCTGTCCATAAGTTCTACGTGATCTTGGGAAAGGATGCAGCTGCTTTAAGAGGTAACGTTCAGTGCTAGGCTCATGCTCCTTCATACTCCAAAAACATTTTTGGAATTAAATCCAAAGCATTAGATAACCCCAACCTATAGGCACATAGCTTTTAAATTAAAATTATGGATTAATCCATTCTTCGGTGGGCTGGCGTGTCATCTTAGGCACGCCAGAGCTGTTCTTTACCCCAAAACGGACAGGTTTTGCTTAAATTCGAAACCAGGACTTGCATTTTACCTGGATTAGGTAGGAACAAATTTTATTCACAGTTTAAATAATTCTTGCAGCTCTAAAAGTTACGTGGTTTTGAATAGATAAAAGCAAAGAGACTCCAGAAGTAATTCATTCTTTCCACCTACAGACCTATTCTTCATCTGGGTCAAATGTGATATAAGTTCCATCATCTGTGATCCAACTCCTTAAAGCAGACCTGGAAATCTGTTGATTGCATGGCACTCCCTGTTTACCCCAGTGTTTCTCAACCATGGCCACTTTTAAGATGTGTGGAATTCAACTTCCAGAGTTCCCCAGCCAGCTATGCTGTCGGGGGAAATGCTGGGAATTGAAGTCCATCCATCTTAAAGTTGCCAAGTTGAGGAACATTGATGTACCCCTTTGAGACTTTGCAAGCATAGCCAATCCTTCCTCCATACAACCAGGCTGGCCATGAATTCTGGACACCAGTCAGCAAAAAGCCCCTTAGTTGATGGAGGCAACTTATAAATTGTTTTAAAATAATTAAAACTGTAGAGAGAGGAAAGTACACAACGCTACCCCAAAATCTGTTTATCCTGATAGCTGCTCTTACTATCTGCAGAATCCCATGTAGGGCTATTGCTATCATCTATAATTCTATATTTTCCCCCCCAGTTCTATGTATATCTAGAACTTGTGAAGCTGCTGAAACCACGCCACGTTTTATAAGCCTCTGTAAGTTATAAGAAACTGCCAGTTTTAAAGTCCATCAGACATAATAATTGAATTTCCCTTCTTTGTTGCTGCAGGCCCAGTGCCTAATAAATGTCAGTGGAGATGCAGTGATTTTTATTCGCGAATCTGAACTCGATGGGGTGCCTGCCCAGTTTTCTGCTATGGGTTCCACAAAAGAAACAACATGAAGAACGGAGATGTCTTCATTCATGTGACCGTATTTCCAAAGGCTCCGGTGGGCCAGGTTTTGTTTCTTAACGCTCCGTATATGAAGGACTGCTCCATTTTGAACCAGCTTAAAACATCTTTCCCGTTTCATAAGATCCACTTCATAGCTCTCTGGGCAGATGAAAGAACATCTGACAGAAGAAAGAACCGGACCGTCTATTGTCCTTCAGGTTCCTGAAGATATTGCCCTGCATTTTACAACACAACCTTAGAAGCCCTCTTAGATGCTAATTCTTTGATAAGGCTGGGGGGGGAGGGGGGATATTTATATTGAAACTGGAATAACTGGGAAAGCTAAATCTACATTTTCCATAAAGGAAGAACTGGCATTACTATTGCCAGATGTGCACCATGCACCAGAGGACTTACCTGTTGGAATAAGCTAGACTAATAAGCACCCTAAACTGGATTTTGTGGCATGTTTGTTCCTTTGTTTTCACATGAGCGAGCTATGAACTATTTTTCTATTGTAATTTAAAAAAAAAAAAATTAAATTGCAGTATTGATTATGATGAACTAGCCAATGCACAAATGATTGCTGTAGCCTGTCTTTGGAACAGCGGGACAGGGGAACAATATTTCTCAAGGCACTGAAACCCCAGCGGCGTTGGGAGAGAAGATCAGGATATTTCTGATCTTGTCGGGTTGTAAATGCTACCGAAATGGAGAAACCACAGATGCCACCAAATGCCACCACCCTTCCCTAAGCAGCACTCGGCTTAGGTACTCAAGACAGGGGTTGTGGTAAATAAAACTAGAGTTTCAGATAACCCTGGATGGGTGAAAAAAGAAAAAGAAAAAAATCTTAAGAAATTGCTGGCAGTGATTTCATCCCTAAAGAGGCACTTTGAAAAATAGGGGAGAAATTTGCATCCAGCCATAGATGTTTTGAGTGGTGATAGAACAACAACAGTCACCTAACAGAGAAAGAAGTCACTTAAAAATGGTTTCCTTGGTTCAGATTCAACTGATATCCATCAGATCTTCTCCAGATGTTCATCCTCCCTCACCAAACATATTCTTGAGTTAAGAAGAGTCAAGCTGAAATGTTCTGGCGGCTTCCAATATGGAACTTGAAGTACATATGTAAACTTGAATGTAAATACATGAGAATTTATTGGGTTAAATGGCAGAAACTTCGAGATTATTTGTCCAATTCAGAGATTTCTTTGTAAGGAGAGAGTGAACATCACGTTCCTATGTACATAATAAAGCTTCTTTATATAAATGTCTGCTTTGATGCTGTGGGCAGGTATTGTGAAAAAAAATAATCACATAATGGCATTCTGGTGGGGTTAGGTTTGATTTTTCTTTCTGACCTGGAATCCCGGCCCCAATTTTTTCAAGAACCTTTTAATGTGATAATTTGGGAAGTGAAACAATACAGGATATATATTTTTAACTCGCCTCGTACATGGTGCTTGGGGAAATTGTGGTTCCTGCTTTCTTGTACTATTGTGGTCCTTTTTCTTACATTATTGTAATATATCTTAACATCTTAATATATCTTAACTCGCCTCGTACATGGTGCTTGGGGAAATTGTGGTTCCTGCTTTCTTGTACTATCGTGGTCCTTTTTCTTACATTATTGTAATATATCTTAACATCAAGAAAACAATCTTGATTTCTTACACCTATATTATTGTGCTTTCTTACATTATTCTAATACATCTAACACTGAGAAAATAGCAAACTCTTAACCACTGTCCGCCTCAGCATAGCCAGGTGATGGAGATATATGTGTCTCTGTGTTACAGTGTTGAAAAATCCTGAAACTTTCTCGAGTAAGGCAGGAAGCCTAACACTCACCAAGGGAGCTCTTTATGAACTCCAATAGTGGGACAGTTGGCATGGGTAGTATTATTAATATCCATTATGACAGTATGTGTATTTAGGGCCCAATCTGGGTTAGTCACCAGGACCAGAGGTTTTGTCTTCCAGGTTTTCGGACCCGTGCTGGAGCCCATCCTCAGGGAACTTCTCTCTAGCAGAGTGTGTGCTGTTCTGTGTGTAGTATTTATAGTGCCTGTTGTAAGTGGCTTTTTAGATGTTGATTTAAGTCGTTAGCTGTCATTTGCTTGTGCTGCCCAGCCCTCGCCTTCTAAGTGCCTGATAGGCTGGTGATAAATCAGCACTCCTGTTGACTGATTAGGGGCCTGTTTCCCAGGCTTCAATCACTTCCCTGACTGTTTTTGTGCCTTCTCGTCCAACAATCTTGGTAACTGCAAAATTGAATGTGTGTCCTTGTTCGTGGTTGGTCTTGTACCTTGATTCTTCCTTTCTCTCCCCACCGTGTTGCACAGACATCTTGTGACAAATGATTGTGGGTACCCATTCTGCTTGAATTGTTCACGTAGGTACCTGCTCTCCAGATGTTTGGCTTGTCTGGTACTAGAGTGGGTCCTTTTTTCCCCCTTAAAGGTCTTTTGTTGGCTATTCAGATTTCCAGGACAATTGTAGGTATCTTATTCAATCTCTTGGACAGCCTCTCAAAACTCAAGTAAGATCTCTCAAACTTGCCTTAGTTCCACAAAATCCTACTGCCCTCTTCAAGACCTCATGCGATCACGTGGGGTTTGTATTCAGAGGTAGGATCTTGTGAAATGTTACCACTAGTAAAATATTCAACTTGGGTTAAGACTCTGGCAGCTGTCCAAGGAAATTAAGGATTTGCTGATGCCACGGCTCCTCTGCTGATTCAAACAGAGCTTTTTAAAATTAATTCTACCAATATTTTCACACAAGCTCTGGGACTACAGGAAGAACTACTGATACAAAGATGCTTGAAACAGCCACAAAGGAGCAACAGAGAGAAAAAAACAAACTCGGTCCATTTCTGACTAGCAGAAGTGTAGATCTTTATTATGAGTATTTCAGAGCTGTATGCTGGAAACATCCCTCTTTAATACTGCTTTGAGGCTGGAAAATCATTACCTAACAGGCTTATGTTTCAGTTTGACTTGTCTTGCTTGGAAAACATGTAATTACAGGGCATTGCTATGCACATTGTCTAAAGTGATGAGAACCTGAACTGGAGAACGGTTAGCTAGCTAGGCAAGATGTCAACCTGTACTCAAGTTAACAAGAAATTGGATTTCTTCTGCAAGGATGAGCTGATCCCCTCCCTCCCTCCCTGGCTCCATCCTGCCCCAATCCGAAACCAAAGGCAATCAATCTAGTTAAGTCATCGTGGTTTGTCACTGTTTGTCACTGTTTGTCGTGGTTTGTCACTGTTACAAATATTTCTTGAAGCTTACCAACTTTTCAGCGGGTCATGTAAGACCTGCTCGTTAGGCACAGAGCTTAATTGTTGGCGTTTTTATGGCATGGACATTTTTATGAGCAAAATTAATGATCAGTTGCTAACTTTGTGACACACACAGTATTAATGCCACAGTAATCTGGACAGAAGAATGAGCTCTGAGAATTTGTTTGACCTTTGCTGAACTCTCTCTGCCTCAACCTGGCCAGGTTCAAATAATGTACTAAGCTAAACTGTTGAAAACCCTGCCTAGTTGCACAAACCATAACGTCCTAATTTCTCATGCAACACTAAACCATGTACTGGTTTAGCCACGTGATTACTTAATTTTATATATATATATATACAATAAATAAAGCCACTGCATCTGCATCAACCTACCTTTTTCCTGTAGCCTTTCATATCTGCACCTAAAGTAGAAATAATGAAGCCATTTCAAAGCTGAAACATTCTGACCCCCAAATGCCTTATTCCCACTTCAAGCTCAAATAACTTCCCATAAAACCAGGAGAAGAGTTTGTGATACTTTGGGGAAAGTCAGAATTGGATGTTTGGGCACAAAACATTTCCGTCATAACGTTCTGCACAATTTTAATTTAAGCTGTCCCATTTGATGTTTTTATAACCATAGGAAGAAGAGAGAGAAATGTTTGGTTGGGTCAAATCATGCTCAGCTTTGTACTTGTGCAGCCCCTGTAAAGCATAACTTCTACAAATTAGTAGAATACAGGTAGTCCTCGACTTACAACAGTTCGTTTAGTGACCATTCGTAGTTACAACAGCACGGAAAAATGGGACTTACGTCCCAGGTTCACGTGATTCATTTCTGCAACCTTCTGACGAGCAAAGTCAATGGGGAAACCAGATTCACTTCGCCACCCAGGTTACTAACTTATCAACTGCAGTGATTCACTTAACAACTGGTGAGAAAAGTCATAAAATGGGGCAAAACTCACACAAATGTCTCACTTAACAACAGAAATTTTGGGCTCAATTGTGGTTGTAAGTCGAGGATTACCTGCATAAAATAAACCATCAAGCCAGGTGTAACATACAGTAGATCTTTTAAAAATGTATTTTAAAAAATCAAGGAAATCATTTAGCCCATAAAATATGTACCTAAATGTCTTTAATACGTAGATAATTGTGAAAGAGGATTGGACCAATTCCTCGAAAATGAGGTTGCCAACAACTACTAGTTATAATAACCAGTATTTTAGAAGCCTTAAATACCAGCTGGTAGAAAACAATAGCGGAAAGAGATTCTGATATAAAAGAGAATATTTGTAACTCATGGTTGTACTGTGGGATTCTTGATGGCCTCCAAGCTTGGTGGTTTTCTTGCAGATGTTTCATTACAAAATTAAGTACCACCATCGGAACTGATGTCTGCAAGAAAACCACCAAGCTCAGACCGCATCAAGGATCCCACAGACTCGAGAAGAGAGAAAAGAGACTCAAAGTTCAAACCTTGAAAGTAACATATGTGAGGGTGAAGGTTGATTCTTCAAGCTTGTGAGTTGGTTTCTCAAGGTTTCGTTACCAGGCTAGGTAACATCTTCAGCAGAGTTTAGAGGATGTCAGTATTCTTCTATTTATAAGCGCTTTAGGTGTGGGTGTGTCAAAGTGAGGGTCTTTTGGTGGGAGTCATCAGTGAGAATCTTGTGATGGTCTTGTGAATGGGGAGGTTATATCAGGTCAGGGTCATTGGGAGATGAACTGCTGGTGGGAGGGGGGCTTGCGTGGGTTATGTAATATGTTGTTCTGTCCCAGCCTATGTGAGTCCTTGTTATGCTCACAAGGAGAAACCCCTCTTCCAAACAAGCAGGCAGGAACCACAAGAAAAAACCAACCCCTTTTATTTTCACAGACCTGGGTCAATGTCCAAGGCAAACAAACACAGTCCACAGAAACTCAATCCTCAACACGAACGGTTGCACCTCCCACACCTTTTATAATTCAGCCAAGGCGTGGCTTCCTAATGCCTTCTCCTTTGCCTTTGGAGCCGTCCCATTGCATTCCTCTGTCCTACTCGCTTCTCTTTCCTGCGCATTCGTGCATCCGGGATTTGTCCCAACTGTTCTTCATCACTGTCCAACTCAGGCTCTCAGCACAGCTGTGTCTCAGCCTGAGCGCGAGTAGAGGGGCCAGGCTCCTCGTCCGACTGTAAGTCTTGGAGCTCCTCAGAGCCTTCCTCTGACTCTAATGTCACTCCAGGCCCCTCCTCCTCATCTGATTCCTCAGACTCAGCTGCCGGATCCACTGGCTGGCGAGGAATCACAACATAGGTAAAGATAAGGTTCCTGGGTCTTTGACCTTTGCTTGCAAAATTCTGGTCAACAAATTTACTGTTCCAACTTTATACATAGTTGGAAACGGAGCTGGAAAAGAGTCTATTAACCTTGACATCATAGCAACTTCCCAGACATGTGATTGGTCACTAAGTGACACAGGATGATGAGCTAGGTGGACTTCTGGCCCTTATCTAAATTGTGCCCTTTTTATCTCCTGAGGCTGCTGAATCTGATCTGCAATGAATCTGCCCCAATGTCACCTACCTGGGTAATGAAACATCTGTAAGAAAACCACCACGCTCAGAGAGCACCAAGGACCCCAGAGTTCATCCCCGAGCTACAAATATTCTGTTCTGTAACTGCTGAATCTTTGCACACATTTGATTTTCAAAGATACAAAATCCATGGCTGGATTATGCCCAAGGAAGAGACGTGCAGAAATGTACAGGAATCTTGGGATAGGGGAAGGTAGCAGGCTTTGCATTATAGACCAAAGGTTTCTGTGCATAGGACCCGTGCACGTGACATGTGCATATGACCCGTTTTATTAAAAAAGGAAGTGAACGGCATTTTCCAGTAGCTGTACTGGAGGGGGTTGGGGGAGGTTAGGCAAAATGGAAGATAATGACTTATGATAATAGGATCACCCTGTGTGTGATTAAACAGCTCATTTAGGAGCAAGTAGTAGAAGTTAAGAGACTTCATGAAATTCATTTTGAATGACTGCCAAAAGCCTAGAGTTTTCCTCTTACTTCAGAGCTGTTTGCCCCAGTTCCCTTCCCCACTATATGCATAAGTGGGCCACCAAACAGAAAAAGTCACAAAAACTCAAATTTGGTGGTGGGGGTGGGGAGGCTCACGTGTTTATCTGGAAACTCTGGGCATGCACCAATGAACCTGTATTTTAGCCAAGCTTTGTGCCTCATTTTGGGGGACAAAAGTTGTGTTGAAGGAAAAGTCTTCATCATGGTTCAGTCCAAGCCGGGAATAAACAACATGGCGACTGCTTTAGAAAGAAGGTTGCAGTTTATTGAAGAGGAGAGCCAGACAAGGAAGATGGCTCTGGAAGAAAAGAGAAAAGAGCATATGTAGGGAGTGGGTTTTTATACCCTCTGGGGCTCTTGAGGTTGTTTCCTGTTCCTGTTTGAGGCTTTGTATTTCCTGTGTCATGTATTTTGACCTGTGTCCCTTTGGCAACTGTGGGTTAATCCTATTATGTCCTGTCTTAGAGTTTGGGTGGGGTATGTAGATTTTAGGTTTCTTTGTCTTCTTAATCTTCTAGCTGGGGGCCTCCATCCTTCCTGGATTATTTACATCTGCATTTCTACAGAGCTGGTTTCTGCTTGGGGGAGGGAGACTTGGGGCTATTAAGAAAACTGGGCATGCTTTTCTGCCTCTTTTAAGATCCTTTGAGGAAATATATTTTTCTGCCCTTTTAATATTTCCTTCTCTGGGGGCCTGACTTCCCACAGTTGTTTCCTAGTTTCACAGCTTTCAAGGCTTCATTTTTTTCCAAGAGCTGGAGTGGAGTCTTCAGGTTTCTAGACTTCATTGCTCACAATTCAAAGCAAAGAAGAGAAGAAGGGAGAAAATTATGTTGAAATTCTACTTTTTAGATAAAGGATAGGAGCTCCTACATCATATCTGAGTCTTTCACAATTCTGTGATTCTCTTGGTCTCATACATAACATACACTAGTCTCTTCCTCGTCCAATTTCTTTTCCAAGGGAATAACCTGAGACCTGGGTTTGCACAATCTGCTGTAGTGGGCAGATGGCTGGTCATGCTGGCAGTGGGGATGATTGCCGTTCTGCCATCAGCCTCTTTAATGTGCAGATAGTTGTTTCTTGTCTGCACGACTGTGCACCCATCAGTGGTGCTGCAATCATTCCAGACAGATAAGTCTGTGGGAAGTCAGCCCTCCAAAGAAGGAAATGTTAAAAGGGCAGAAAAATATATTTCCTCAAAGGATCTTAAAGAGGCAGAAAAGCATGCCCAGTTTTTCTTAATAGCCCCAAGTCTCCCTCCCCCAAGCAGAAACCAGCTCTGTAGAAATGCAGATGTAAACCATTCAGGAAGGTTGAAGCTAGAAGATTAAGAAGAGAAAGACACCTAAAATCTACATACCCCACCCAAACTCTAAGACAGGACATAATAGGATTAACCCACAGATGCCAAAGGGACACAGGTCAAAATACATGACACAGGAAATACAAAGCCTCAAACAGGAACAGCAAACAACTCCAAACAAAAGCCCCAGAGGGTATAAAAACCCACTCCCTACATGTGCTCTCTCTCTTTTTCTTCCAGAGCCACCTTCCTGTCTGGCTCTCCTCTTCAATAAACTGCAACCTTCTTTCTAAAGCAGTCGCCATGTTGTTTATTCCCGGCTTGGACTGAACCATGATGAAGACTTTTCCTTCAACAAGTCACTTAAACTTAATTGTCATTACTGCTTCCAAACCTGCAGCTACTAAAGTGATCTATTTACATGTGATATAAGTTTTCAATTACTAGTGCTATTTCTACTCAGAAATAATCCCTAGTTAGTTCGATAAGCTTTCTCCAAGCCTTCAAATATGCACAGAATGGTGGCTTAATTTGTTTTCATATTTATTTCACCTTAACTACAAATATATGTACTATTGCAACTGAAATCTTTCTGTTACTCAAAAATACAATGATTCCTAGATAGATCGTTAACAGTATTAGTCTGAAACAGTGGAGTTTTAAAAGATGAGATTGGACAACCATTTGTCTGAAATGATTTAGGGTTTCCTGCTTGAGCAGGGGGTTGGACTAGAAGACCTCCAAGGTCCCTTCCAACTCTGTTGTTCTGTTAAATTCTGAAAAGCATATGCAGTAAATCCTTTCCAGACATGAGCCACTTTATCCGGCAGAGCCTATTCTATGAATTCCAGAGGTGCTTTTTCATGAGGAACTGGACTTTTTTGTTTTTCTTTGTAGACATTTTCACTTCTCATCCAAGAAGCTTCTTCAGCTCAGAGAAAAACAAGAAAGTCCAGTTGCCTCATGAAAAAACACCTTTGGGAGAACGATAACTTGGATGATTGAGAATCTCCATAGACATTTACTATATGAATTCAGCTGTTGAGTTTGTAGAACTGGGTTTAGGGCAGTGTTTCTCAACCTCAGTAGATTTAAGAGAGGTAGATGTCATCTCCCAGAATTGCCCAGCCTTAAATGCCTTAAAAATGGGTGGGCGTCACCTCCCCAAATCCCTCAGCCATCATGCTTTAAGATGGGTGGGGCTCAATTCCCAGAATTCCCCAGCGAGCATGCCTTAAGAAATGCGGGCTTTGACTCCCAGAATTCCCCAGGCCGCTGAGGTTGGGTTTAGGGTTTAACGTGTTGTGTGAACCACGTGGCTTCAGTTCCCGATTTAGCAGCACAACGCATTGTCCACCATCGCTCATTTCTACAAGCCAGGGTTGATTCACACCCTTCATTTTTCCCAAATCTTTCCCTGTGCCAGCAGTTTCCCTCACCACCGACTTAAAAAGCATCTATTGTGCAGGAGATTGCACCTATCAAGGGAGCCCAACCCAACCCAACCCAGCCTGGGAAGTGAAAAGAATAAAGTATTATTCAGAAATTTCTAATAAGTCTAACTAAAGGTTTGTCAGAAGAAGCAGACGCCAATTGAAGATCACAAATAATAATATATATCTTATCCAGTGCTTTTTTTGTAAAAAAAAAAAAAAAAGGTGCCGGAACTCACACACGACATACAACCCGCCTTGCCTACCCTACAAGGTTCCATCCAAAAAAGGTGCCGGAACTCCGTTCTGGGCGTTCTATGACCAAAAAAGCCCTGATCTTATCTAAGTATTGACAGGTACAAATGTGAAAAGCAGAGGTTGCTAGCTAACTCTAAACGCAAGCAGAGGAAATATCACAATAACTATAGGAGACAACTGTGCTAACAGAAAATTAGATGGTGAAAGATAGGGGCTCCCTGGAACATAGGAAGGGATAGTGGTTTTAGGCGGTCCGGATAGATTATTGGATGATTAGGGAAGGGGTGTTGAGAGCGATTGGGGAGGGGGGAATCTGCGTGTGGGGGGGGTAGGATATAAAAATGTGTCAAACAGCTCTGTAAGGTGTGTGTGTTTCAGTCCACCAAGCCTTTGCAAACGCTTTATTTTGAATAAAACTTTGTTGCTGGAATTCCAATTGCTTGTTTGTTTTGGGATCTTGAGCCACTGTTCCAAACAGAGGCGATGGGGGGGGAACTCGGGGAAAGGGATGGTTGGCAGCAAAGAGGCTTTTCTTTGTGAGGGGAAAAGGGGCTGCTGCCCCTTCCCCCTCAATCCTCCGCCACCTCCCCTCTTTGTTCCTAGCCCAACCCTCCTCCCCCCTCCTCCTTTCTTGAGGAGAAACGGGCTCCTGTGGCACGGCGGATTCCCGCGCTCCCAGCGCCTCTCTCCCCCCTCCCCCCCGCTGGGCCTTTCATCTCCGCCCCCCCCCATTTTGGGATCTCCCTTTTGTCCTCCCGACAGGAAGTCCGCGAGGAGGGGGGCAGGAGACCCGGCCGGGAGGGGTGGGGGGGAGCCAGCCAGCCAGCCTAGGTGAGCGCGAGGGCGGCGGAAGGAGGAGACTGAGGCGAGGGCAGCCGAGCATCCCCAAACGCTCGGCGCGCGCACCGCCCCCACCACAGCTCTCTCGCGCACCCCATCCCCCCCCCGCTCCTGCTGACGACCGCCTCTTTTCTCCCCCGGCTCGCCCTCCCCGCGCCTCATTTCCTCGCCAGCCAGGCGAGAGGATGGATGGCGGAGAGGGGTCGCCGCCGCCGCCGCCCCTCTAAGCGAGGGAGGCCCTGCGCGGTCCCTTCCCGCGGCCAAAAGGGACCCGAGTCGCCCGCTGCCCTCGCTTGGGCTGGGAAGTCCGGAGGCCAGCCGGCCGGCCGGCTCCTGCATCTTCCTCGGCGTCGGCGGCAGCAGCAGCCTCGAAAACCTCGCGCGTCCCGCGGCTAAGCGGGAGGTCCGCGGGGCGTCCCTGCATGGCGGGTCTGCAGTGGCCCGCCTTCCTTCCCGCAAGACCCTGAAGGAGAAGGCGGCGGGGGCGGCGTCCCCCGCCCTCGGCCTCCCCAAGACTGGCGACCTGGTTCGGCAGGGGCCGCGTGCGGAGGATGGCGCCGGGGCTGGCGCTCTGCAAAGGCCCGCGCACGCGGCTGCCGATGGGCGCCAGCGCGCTGGGCTTCTTGGTGCTCTACTGGCTGTACATCTTCCCGGTCTACCGGCTGCCGGACGAGAAGGAGATCGTGCCCGAGGTGCTCCGGCATCAGGGCAGAGCTTGGCGGAGGAACCTGAGCGCCGCGGCCGAGTTCAGGTGAGCGCGCCTCGCCTTCTCCCGCGGGAAGGGGCGCGTCTCGGTGGGCAGCCGGGAGACGGGGCCGGCGGGGACCGTCCATTCGACCACGCGGGGTGGCTAGTCCTCATGAGCACGCCCCCTGGCCGGTGTGCGGCGCGCTCGCTCGGAGCCAGACAAAAGAGGCTTGAGTTCCGCAGTGGATCTTGAATGGCACCGCCGGTTTGGACGCGCGTCTCTTTGTCGTGAAAACGAGGGGCGCCCGCTTTAGGAGGATCTAGACACACACCCCCTTTTAAAACCTGTCACCCCCTTTCGGAAGGAGCCGGCGAGCAGGATTTTTGAAAAAGTCGTGTCGTTGCAGATAAAATGTAGGGAGGATGAAGGTCTCCTTATCCTTACCAAGGCTAAAGACCTTTTCTTTATGGCCGGTTGAATGCAATGTTGCATATAAGCCCTCTCAGGTCACACCCATCCCAGTTAAGTATGACACCGACAACGGTGGTGGATTTGAACAGGGGGGAAGATCACTTAAGTTGAAGGTAAAAATCCTGGTGATCTGAATGCATGGATTAAACCACCATTAGTGCAAAGGTGTTTGCACTTCAAGAGATGCGCCCAGAGGTGGGTTTTTTTTCCCCCCTCTTCAAAATGCAATTCGACTTTCTTTGTTTTGCCTTGGAAGACGTTTCGCCTCTCACCCCAAAAAGCTTCTTCGGTCCCAAAAGTGCTTTTTGGAAAAGGCAGCTGGACTTCCCTTGTTTTTCCTTAAGGATGTTTCGCTTCTCATCCAAAACACTTCTTCCGTTCTTCTGAAAAAGCTTCTTGGGTGAGAAGCAAAACACCCTCAAGGAAAAACAAAGGAAGTCCAGCAGCTGCCTTTTGAAAAAGCACCTTTGGGGAAAACGATGACCTGGATGACTGAAAACCTCCATAGACATTTAAGGAGGTTCAGGTGTTCTGCAAGAAGACTTAACGCAAGATTGCAGGCAGTTCCCGCTTTGACTTTTAACATGTTCTCTTATTCTGACCCAGATGGCTGTATTTAAAAAGTTAAAATCTCCTTTCCTTTCTGAGAGCTAAATTAGTAGTGTCTTCTTGGCAGTGAAATCTGTGCTTAGAGAGGATGCCTTCCTTTGTGCTTTCTTTTTAAAGAAAGGTTCCCTCAGCAAAAAGGTTCCCTTTTTGTGGGTTAAGCAATGTACCATTTAGATCAGAGGTCCCCAACCTTTGGGGCAGAGTTTTTTCCACGGACCGGAGAGGGCGTGGTTTTGTGTGCTGCCTGCGTGTCGCAGATAGGGCTTTGTTTGTGTGGACCGGTTGCTGGCATGCTGCAGCCCGCTACTGGTCCACGGACCAGGGGTTGGGGACCCCTGATTTAGATTACTGGTTTAGCTGGTGAGATATAAACACCCATTTTTTCAGAAGAGAATCTCTGGAGCTCAGGGTTGAGTTGTGGAGTTCTAGGTGCTTTCTGAGCTTGGTTGGTTGATTGTTTGCTTGCCGACTTAATGACACTGCAATGACTTAATGACACTGAGCTCAGAGGGAACCGAGGAGGTCCACAAATATATTCTTTCCTGCGTTCTTTCCACACTCTTCACAGTCCTGAACACTTAGGATCAAGTCCATGTTGAATAGAAAGATCCAGAAATCTAGACCTAGAGACAAATATTTAACGTAGATTAGTGAATTGACCCTTTTCTGAACAAAATATATTGAATCATACATTAAGCAAATAGGCTGATTTCATACAGCTTGCTAGTTCCTATCCCACCCATCCCCCCCCCTTTTTTTAAAAAAAAATCCACTTTAAAATTTCTTACGCATTGTATACTTTTCTCCCACAATGTATTTTCTTACACATTTGTGCTCACAAATCCCTATAGCCTGGCTCTTGTCCAATTTATCCTATTCTGTGAATGCAGCTATAAGATCTTTAATTGACTTGATTAAGCTTCCACTCTAATGATGTGACGTTTAGGGTTAAAAAGAGTTCAGCCAAACGCTGATTGAAATCACTGCATTTCACTTTTTCTGCTGTTAATTTATATAGGACAATGTCTAGGAAGATTCTCAGTCATCCAGGTCATGGTTGTCCCAAAGGTGCTTTTTTCAGGAGGCAACTGGACTTTCCTTGTTTTTCTTTGAAGATGTTTTACTTCTCATCCAAGAAGCTTCTTCAGCTGTGACTGGATGTTTGGAAATGGAAGGATTCGTATTCCTTGCAGACAGCTGGTCATTTGCCTTCTTTTAGAGAGTCGTTGAGGCCACTTGGAGGTTTGTCTGTGCCCTCAGAGTCACCTGAGCACAATCTGTGCTTAGATTCTGGCATGAGAATGTACCCGTAGTTGTAAAATTATTATATAACACACAACTACTATCACATTTTTATCTGTCTTTTTGGCTGATTGTCCACATGAAGACATGTTTGGTTTTGAATACAGCTTTTTGTTTTCATGTATTCAAGGTAGATGATGTGTTTGGGGACAATTACCCCTCTGTGTAGCTTATGCAGGTAGTCCTCAACTTACAACCACAATTGAGCCCAAAATTTCTGTTGCTAAGCGAAACATTTGTTAAGTGAATTTTGTCCTCTTTTGCAACCTCTCTTGTCAGAGTTTTTAAGTGAATCACTGCAGTTGTTAAGTTAGTAACATGGTTGTTAAGTGAATCTGGCTTTCCCATTGACTTTGCTTGCAAAAGGTCACAAAAGGGGATCACATGACCCTGGGACACGGCGACCGTCATAAATATGAGCCAGTTGCCAAGCATCTCAGTTTTGATCGCCTGACCACAGGGATGCTGCAACGGTTGCAAGTGTGAAAAACAGTCATAAGTCACTTTTTCCAGTGCTGTTGTAACTTCAAACAGTCACTAAATGAACTGTTGTAAGTGGAGGACCACCTCTATTGTGCTAGTTGTAGTAGGCATTGCAGTTTTCCATACCCTGGATTAATACTTTTCATTGTAAACTTTTACGTAGGAAACATGTCTTGGATGGCATTGGAGTAGAAGCAAGGTGCACAGAGCAGACTTCACAAATAAGTGTGCATTTGTGAAAAATGAGTAGATTTAAGCGTTGGCTCATTCAATGAATTTTGCTGCCTTGCCTTTTAATAATGGTTTCCACATTGTTTTTCATTAAAGAAAATAAATAGTGAAAGTAGCCTTTGGACCTATGCTGAATGCTTGGAAACTTAGAAATTGTGATGTAGGACAGAGGTCCCCAACCTTTTGGGCACCAGGAACCGGTTCCGTGGAGAGAGGGTGTGTGGTTTTGTGTGCTGCTTGCATCTCGCGGATGGGGCTTTGTTTGTTTGTGCGGACCGGTTTCTGGCATGCCACAGACCGGGGGTTGGGGACCCCTGATGTAGGAGATGGGCAGGCAGAGCCCGAGGGTGGGGTCAAACGCATCATCAGTTTGGAATCGCCATGCTCCCACAAGAGACCTGAGTCCAGCCGTGCCCCCCCCCCCGTGAATTCAATTGACTCTTATCTCCCCCCAATTTTTCTTGACTTTTAGTAGTTCAAATTCTTGTGTTTAGGTAGTGCTTTTGAACTCCATCTCGGCGCTTGGTTCCCTGCGCCTGACGCCTTTCGGGTAACAAAAACAAATGTGCCGTTTCCCCAAAAAGGAATTTCCAAGAAAGAAACTGACCCCAGTCTTTTTATATTTGGAACCATGCCTACTGAAGATTTTGACTGAGGGTTTTTACATAGATCAGAGATAAACATGAAAATGTATAATGGAAATTTAAAAAGAAAAAAAAGTGTGCAAAAAGCAGTCTAATAAGAGAAAGAAAAAATTCTTCCAATCTCCTTTGCAGCAGTTACAAATGATCTTTCCTCTCTCTCTCTCTCTCAGATTGCATGACAAGAGATTTCTTCTACCCCACATTCAACCTTTTGTTTCGATTAGCAGATCCAGAAACCATTTCAATTTTTTTGTATTTTCAGCAAAAAGGTCCATAAAGGTCCATTAGCCATTTCTGGTAATGTTGCCATCTTTATAATCCATTGCCATATGTACTATCCACTGTCCTCCATTGTCGGTATTTAAGTATATCTCTCCATTGTTATGCATATAATAATGCTGGAATTACCTTATATAAAATAAGCCATCCATAAGTTTTTTCCAGTTGGCTACTTACATGCCCCAATAAAAACAGTTATGGTTTCATCCTAATATTAAACTTTAAAGAAATCGTGCATATTTCTAACCATTGGGCTTTCCAAAAGGAATTGTCGAGTGGAAATAATGTAAAGATCATGGAATTGGCATTTTCATTGAGAAGGAAAATATAATCCTTTTGAAAGCTTAAAAGGGAAAATAGCTTTTTGATGGCTAGCAAAAGAGAATGTAGCAAAGAAAATGTCTTGGATTCTGCTTCTTAAGTCAGCCTCAATTTGGCATGGCACTGAAAGTTCAAGATGAAACGCTTGATACTGTGGGAAGTCAGCCCCCCAGAGAAGGAAATATTAAAAGGGCAGGAAAATATATTTCCTCAAAGGATCTTAAAGAGGCAGAAAAGCATGCCCAGTTTTTCTTAATAGCCCCAAGTTTCCCTTCCCCAAGCAGAAACCAGCTCTATAGAAATGCAGATGTAAACCATCAGGAAAGTTGAAGCTAGAAGCTTAGGAAGACAAAGACTCCTAAAATCTACATACCCCATCCAAACTCTAAGACAGGACATAATAGGATTAACACAGAGATACCAAAGGGCACACTCAGACTCAGGTCACAGTTCATGCCACAGGAACAACTCCAAACAAAAGGCTCCAGAGGGTATAAAAACCCACTCCCTACATGTGCTCTGTCTCTTTTCTGCCAGAGCCATCTTCCTGTCTGGCTCTCCTCTTCAATAAAGTGCAACCTTCTTTCTAAAGCAGTCGCCATGTTGTTTATCCCCGGCTTGGATTGAACCACGATGAAGACTTTTCTTTCAACAATACTTATTTTAGATAAATCCCGTTTACAGAATGGATTGTGTGAAATCATTTTTGACCATCCGTGGCAATAATAGTTTGAAAGGATTTACGGATAGGGGAGGCATGATGGCTCAGCAGTTAAAGATGCTGAGCTTGTCAGCTGGAAAGTTGACAGCCAGGGTTCAAGACCCTAAGTGCCACAGGACAGGGTGAGCTCCCGTTCCTTGCTCCAGCTCCTGCCCATCTAACATTTGAAAGCATGCAAATGCGAATAGATAAATAAATACCACTTTGGTGTGAAGATCACAGTGTTTTGCTTTCCTCAGTATATAGTCATAGCTGATCACATGACCACGGAAATGTCTTCAGACAGCTCTGAAATGGACATGATCACTGCCCCCTTGAGTCGGACACAACTGGACAGGGGAAACTTTTACCTTTATTTACAAATAGCCCTACTTCCAGTTCCCAGCAAAAACCCACCCCAAAGCAAACAATAGGTTCGCTTAATGACCACCGTGTTCATTTAACAACCGCTCCAAAAATGGTCATCATGTAGTGACCTGCTTTACAGTTGTCATGACTTACGACCATAAATTGCCAGGCTCTGTTACTGTTGTAATTCAAGGATAACCTGTAATAAAACCCTTGAGGTCCATCAATTGCTTAACTCCCCATCCCTGACCCAAATTCAAAAGATGAGATTTGCAAAACAATTCTAAAATAATGTGTTGGAAGAATGAGAATGATGAAGTGTGTTTGTGTCTTTCTGATACTTGCCTACGTTGGGCTACTCATTTTTAATGCTGTTGTCCAGTAAACCTGTTTGCTCATGCAAGTCCTCTTAAATTAACAAGGTGGGACCATATCTTTCTTATAAATAATGAAAGAGTATTTTTATTGCTTATTTGTTTTCCTTGAATTTAAAGGAACAGAAATTCCCTTGAGCTTTTTTTTTCCTACAAAAAAAAAGGAAGAGGAAGTAAAGTTCTCAACTCTGATTTTTGCATTTTTGTTAAGAACAAATTGGTTGAGAAAGCTGTACCAGATCTGTGTTTTATTCTGCATTTGTCTTTCTCTTCTTCTCTATGTTGCAGATGAACCCTAAAGGAAGATAGCAAAAAGTGTCCTTTTCCTATAGCAAAACCCATTTCTAAAAAGGGCTAAAAATAAAAAAAAATGAGGTACCCTGAAATGACGCAGAAAAATAGAACATTCCGTTGTAAAGGGGGATGTAACTTTTAGTGAACTGTGATGTAAATATCTTTACGGTATTACTTATGCTCAGTGTCGGGATGTGCACTAGACTGGGCCATATATTTATATTGGACAAGATAATTTCAATCAAAATTTCATTTTTTTTTCAAGATAGGAGAGGCCAGTCAATTTACGTATACGCTGGATCTCCATGAAGCTCCAACCTCTGCACAGTTTCTCGGGAGATTAGGACTCTGCCAAATGAGGCAAACCAAAATCAAACCAGATTTATAAAATATATTTGAAGATGGTGGCATCTCTCCTCTTTTTTTTTTCTTTTCTACTATCCCCCTAAGAAGTAGGCTGAGCTAAAAGAAATGAGTTTCCATTCCTAAGGCAGGCTAGAACCCACAGCCTCCCAGCTTCTAAATTAGCTATTTAACCACTATACAAAACTGGTTGTCCAGTTTAAGTGTGAGGTGAAGCAGGTTGATAAATAGCAAGCTGGCTGGACAGTCAAAAGCATTGGATGGTTCAGGGCTAGTTGAGATTATGGAAATTGTGAATTGTGAGAGGGATAAAGGAAGACCTGGGTATGAGTTCAAGAGATATGGTTGAAGGTTATGTGAAGATTCAGCTTTGGAAAAGGCAATAATGCTGGGCAAGATGGAAGGAAAGAGAGGGAAAAGACAACCAGCAACCTAGTGGATGGACTGAGTTATGATGGTGATGAGTCCACCATTGAGAGAGATGAAAGACCAGGTTAGGGACAGATCATCTTGGAGAATATCTGTGCGGTCACCAGGAGTCAAAAATGGCTTGATGGCACATAGTGAACCAAGTGGAGTTAAGGATTAGGGATGGTGATGGCAAATTTTGTCTCTTGCTGGAGAAATTGGACTTAGCTGGACAAGGAAACGAGTTTGTGATTCAAAGAACAAAAGAGCTTTTTCACAGGGAAATAAAGCAGGTTGGACAATGTACTGGGTTGGCCTCCCTCTGGAAAAATCTGTACTGGATTGGAATATTTCAGAAAACGGTTCATTAAGACAGGCTGGCCAGTCCTTGTATGCCCCTAATACTTCTTGCCATCCAATTAAAGAAAGAAAAGAGGGAAGTTAAACCCCCGTTGGATTATGTGAGACATCGAAAGCATTGTTGCGCTGAGCATGGATAGATGTTTTTGTAAATGGAATCATGTTAGCAAAGAATATATTTTTAGAATTAATTTTTATTCATCCATGTTCTACGGATTAAAAGTAATTCAAATGGGGGGGGGCAGAGAAGAACGAAAATAAAGAGCTCAGTAAATAAGGCAGAAAGAATGAAGACACGGTTCTTACACGTGGTTTGTGCTGTGAATGTTTTTAAAATGCAAATCGCTGCAACTGTGTGTCAGTGATAAAGACATCCTTCAGCTTAGTTGCTTTACCTGCCACCAGGACTGCAAAATGTCATGGGAAAATTCCTCTTTTAAGCTGCTTTCAAATTAAAATCCTTAATTGCTCCCTTCTCCCCTTCTCTTAAAAGATTGCTTTCTTCTTATAATAATAATAATAATAATAATAAAGTTGGAAGGGACCGTGGAGGTCATCTAGTCCAACCCCCTGCTCAGGCAGGAAACATTTACAGTGGCTTTCGAACGGAATTTATAAAATAGAATAAAAATAATAATAATGATGATAATAATAATGATAATAAATAATAATAATAATAATAATAATAATAATAATAAAGTTGGAAGGGACCGTGGAGGTCATCTAGTCCAACCCCCTGCTCAGGCAGGAAACATTTACAGTGGCTTTCGAACGGAATTTATAGAATAGAATAATAATAATAATGATGATGATAATAATAATGATGATAATAAATAATAATAATAATAATAATAATAATAATAATAATAATAATAATAATAATAATAATAATAATAATAATAATAATAAAGTTGGAAGGGATCTTGGAGGTCATCTAGTCCAACCCCCTGCTCAGGCAGGAAACATTTACAGTGGCTTTCGAACGGAATTTATAGAATAGAATAATAATAATAATAATAATAATAATAATAATAATAATAATAATAATAATAATAATAATAATAATAAAGTTGGAAGGGACCTTGGAGGTCATCGAGTCCAACCCCCTGCTCAGGCAGGAAACCCTACACCATTTCGGACAAATGGCTGTCCAGTCTCTTCTTAAAAACTTCCAGTTTTGGAGCATTCACCGCTTCTGGAGGCAGGTTGTTCCACTGGTTAATTGTTCTAACTGTCAGGAAGTTTCTCCTTAGTTCTATGTTGCTTCTCTCCTTGGTGAGTTTCCATCCGTTGCTTCTTGTCCTGCCTTCAGGCGCTTTGGAGAACAGCTTGACTCCCTCTTCTTTGGGGCAGCCCCTGAGATATTGGAACACTGCTATCATGTCCCCCCTGGTCCTTCTTTTCATTAAACTAGACATACCCAATTCCAGCAACCGTTCCTTATATGTTTTAGCCTCCAGTCCCCTAATCATTTTTGTTGCTCCTCCTCCTCCTCCTCCTCCTCCTCCTCTTCTTCTTCTTCTTCTTCTTCTTCTTCTTCTTCTTCTTCTTCTTCTTCTTCTTCTTCTTCTTCTTCTTCTTCTTCTTCTTCTTCTTCTTCTTCTTCTTCTTCTTCTTCTTCTTCTTCTTCTTCTTCTTCTTCTTCTTCTTCTTCTTCTTCTTCTTCTTCTTCTTCTTCTTCTTCTTCTTCTTCTTCTTCTCTCCTCCTCCTCCTCCTCCTCCTCCTCCTCCTCCATCATTCCATTTTGGTTGAAAATTTCCCTGTGCAGTCAAGCATGTTGAAGCCAAGGCCTGGCACAAATACACCTGAAATGTTCCTTTGCTGCAGACTATGGGGGCGGGGATTTTGAAGAAATGATCCAAGGAAACACTGAAAAGAAAAGAGGCTTTTCTTTTAATTCTAGCGGCATCCGAAACCTTGAGTAGATGCATGCCATCAGGTGAGAAGGGGGAGATAGAAAATAAAAGAGGTCTTTGTAAGGACACCACAGGACTCAAGATATGGATTGCCACCTCGTGGAAAGATAAATAGAATGTAAGAGAGAAGTCTTTGCCTATTTCTTCCCACCTCCCCAAAATTAATCCTTCCTCAGAAAAAGGTAAAAAATAGAATTATACAATGTGAAGGGGCCATTTAAGGCAGGGGGTCCCCAACCCCTGGGCCACGCAAGCGGCAAGCCGGGGTGCACGTGCGCATAGCTCGACTCACGTGGGTGGCGGGCCGGCGTGCAGTTTGGGAACTGCTGATTTAAGATATAAGTCCAATTCCTAGCTCTATATAGGTATTAAAGAATTAAAATGTTAGAGAGTCTGTTTGGTTTAACGGTTAAGGCACCAGAGTAGAAAGCGGGAGACTGTGAGTTCAAGTCCTACCTTAACCATAAATTACTTCGAGTCATTCCCTCTCTCTCAGCCCAAGCCACCTCACAGGATTGTTGTTATGGGGAAAATAGGGGGAGGAAGGAATAATATATGTTTGTTGCCTTCAATCAGAGTTCCTTTTTCAGACTGTTGTCTAGGCTGCAGCCCTTCCTCCAGCCCATTACAAAAGGGAGATCCACTAATGCTCTGGGTCATTGGTCTGTTAGAAAGCCTTCTTCTAATGCTCCACCATAGATTTGCCCCCTTCTTTTTCCCCTTGTGGAAAGAAGTGAAGTAGGCTTTTGAACCCATTTCCTTGATGGTAGCACAGCACCAATGATAGTTTGGTATATGGCCACTCACTCCTATGGGCTGTGTTAGTTGGGGCTTTATGATCTAGAACAGCGGTCTTCAAACTTGGCCCTTTTATGACTTGTGGACTTCAACTCCCAGAATTCCTCAGCCAGGCACGCTGGCTGAGGAATTCTGGGAGTTGAAGTCCGCAAGTCATAAAAGGGCCAAGTTTGAAGACCCCTGATCTAGAAACACATTAATGTTTTTTTTTAATGTCTGTGGCTTTTCCATGTCACTCCCTAGCAATAAGGGGTAGTTGAGGGGTATTTATTTATTTATTTATTTATTTTATTTATTTATTTTCTATGCGGGTAGCCCTCAACTTACAACAGTTCGTTTAATGACCGTCCGAAGTTACAACGGCACTGAAAAAAGTAACATGACCATTTTTCACACTTACAACTGTTGCAGCATCCCCAAAGTCATATGATCAACATCCAGACAGTTGGCAACTGACTCATATTTATGTCCCGGGGTCATGTGATCCCCTTTGGCGACCTGCTGACAAGCAAAGTCCATGGGGAAGCCAGATTCACTTAACAACTAGGTTTCTAACTTAACGACTGCAGTGATTTACTTAAATGGGGCAAGGAAGGTCGTAAAATGGGGCAAAATTCACTTAAGAAATATCTCGCTTAGCAACAGAACTTTTGTACGTGGTAATTCTCTAGCTAGATACCAATTTTGCAGTTAGAAGGCCTGAAAACTAGATTTAGCTCTGTATGGAAGGCTTTGGGCCCTTCCCTGCTCTTGTAAAGGCATCCACAGTTGTGCGCGTGCACACACACAAACATAATTACACACGCCTATACGCATGGTTTTTACACGAATCTTTAAAGGCCATCCATAGTGCACAGTGTAGGAGGGCAGTGTTCAAAGCTGCATGTAACTATGATTGTTCTGGTGAGAGATTTGCATGGATTACTATGACAGCTCTAATTAAAAGATTGGTTTTAATAAGCATAACTCAGGTTCATTCTATGGACTTTGCATCTGGATCTGAAAAGGGCCCTGTTAGTGTCAGCCTGATCCTTAATTTTGAGGGAGGGGTGTCTCTCCATTCCCAGCTGTGGATCTCACTTCCATGTTTTCACAGGGCCTTATGTGTATGGCTGAGAATTCTGGGAGTTGCAGTCCCAGGGCATCTTGAAGGCCACCAGTTTGGAGAAGACTGGGTTGTAGTAACATCTTATGCAGCTTTCGATCTTAACTTCTTACAGAGGCAGTCCCCGACTTATGACCACAGTTGAGCCCCAAATTTTTGTTACTAAGCAAGACAGTTGTTAAGCAAATTCTGTCCTATATTACGACTTTTCTTGCCAAGTTGTTAAGCGAATCGCTGCAGTTCTTAAGTTAGTAACGTGGTTGTTGAGTGAATCTGGCTTCCCCGTGGACTTTGCTTGTCATTCTTGGGCCGGGCCTGGTCTGGTTCTGTATAAACTCTTGGAGCAGTGTTGGTTGCACATTGAGGTTATAGTGGAAGGACAAATTATCTTGCCTTGTTGTTGTTAGTTGCGAAGTTGTGTCCGACCCATCGCGACCCCATGGACAACGTTCCTCCAGGCCTTCCTGTCCTCTACCATCTTCTGGAGTCCATTTAAGCTCACGCCTCCTGCTTCAGTGACTCCATCCAGCCACCTCATTCTCTGTCGTCCCCTTCTTCTATTGCCCTCCATCTTTCCCAGCATCAGGCTCTTCTCCAGTGAGTCCTCATTACGTGGCCATAGTATTTGAGTTTTAACTTCAGGATCTGGCCTTCTAAGGAGCAGTCAGGGTTGATCTCCTCTAGGACTGACCGGTTTGATCGCCTTGCAGTCCAAGGGACTCGCAGGAGTCTTCTCCAGCACCATAGTTCAAAGGCCTCCATTCTTTGGCGCTCAGCCTTTCTTACGGTCCAACTTTCACAGCCATAGATTGCAACTGGGAAAAACTTATCTTACCTAGCTACACCTAAACATTTAATGTTGGCATGGAACCAGCAAGGTGTGATCATTTCTAAAGCAGTTAGCCTGCTCACAGCATCCGCTCTTGCTCTTCCCAGCAATGACTCATTTGCATCCACAGAGAAATCTACTTTGTCCTGCCCGGTCTAAGATGCTCAGCACAGAGCCTTAACCGGAGTATGCTTCCAGCTCCAGGGTTACGAAGAAAGCCTCTGTAACAGAGTGCGTGGAGGACTTTGGGGGAGCAGGGAAAGAGCTGCAGGAGCCCCCAGTGGCTTAACATCAGTCCTAAACTTAGGAAGGATGTTCCCTAGTGCAGAGGTCCCCAACCTTTTGGGTACCAGGGACCGATTCCGTGGAGAGGATGCGTGGACTGGAGGTTTTGTGTACTGCCTGTATCCCACAGATGGGGCTTTGCTTGTTTGTGCGGCCCGGTTGCTGGCATGCCGCAGCCTGGTACTGGTCTGGGGATTGGGGACCCCTGCCCTAGTGGATCAAACCTTTAAAAAGTGATGGCAGAAAGGATCACGCACCTCGGTTCTAATTTACATGAAAGCTGGGACATGACCGCTGAAGTAAAGACAAGGATAGAGAAAGCTCGAACAGCATTCTTCAAAATGAAAAAGGTCTTCTGCAGTCACGACATAAGCCTAAGACTGAAAATCAGGCTTGTCAGATGCTATGTTTTTTCTATCCTGCTCTATGGAGTAGAGAGTTGGTCTCTGACAGAAGGCCACCTGAAGAGACTAGAAGCATTTGAAATGTGGATTTACAGGCGGCTGTTACGTATAAGCTGGGTGGACAAGATCAGAAATGAGGAGGTTTTAAGCCGCCTGGGAAAGCCAAGGGAAATCATCAAAACAATTAAAAAACGAAAGTTAGAATATTTCGGACATGTGATGCGACACCCAGAAAAATACGGCATATTCCATTTAATCCTCCAGGGAAAGATTGAAGGCAAACGAGGTCCAGGCAGAAGAAGAACATCATGGCTTCAAAATCTAAGGGACTGGTTTGGACAAAACTCAGCAGCACTTTTTCGTGCGGCTGCTGATAAAAACAGGATCGCCAACATGATCGCCAACGTCCGATAATGGATATGGCACAACAACAAGAAGAAGAAAGTTTGTGCCATCAGACTTGCAAGATTCGGTTAACAAAAGTCTTACAATAAAGTAGATTTAACTTATTTAGTTTATTCCTGCCTGGTTTATCTGGGGAGGGCTGACAGCCACTGATATCCTGGCACTAAACCATCATTCAGACCTTTGTTCCTGGACCCGTATCTATGTAAACAGCTTGGTACAAGTGACATGCCAAATTAGTCAGACTTGGCAACTGACTCATATTTATGACGGTTGCAGTGTCCTGGGATCACGCGATCACCTTTTGTAACCTTCTGACGAGCAAAGTCAATGGGGAAGCCAGATTCATTGAACAGCTCTGTTACTTACTTAACAACTGCAGTGATTCACTTAACAGCTGTGGCAAGGAAGTTGGTAGAATGGGGCAGAATTCACTTAACAAATGTCTCGCTTAGCAACAGAACATTTGGACTCCGTTGGGGTCGTAAGTCAAGAACTGCCTGCTGGGAATGTTAGGGAACTCTGCTGTAATGAATTGAATTTTTGGTTAGATTATTCTATGTCGGGGGTAGGCAACCTTGGCTCTTTTATGACTCGTGGACTTCAACTCCCAGAATTCCTGAGCCGGCATGGCTAAGCATGGAAACCTCTCCCTTTCCCCTCAGCGTGGCTGGCTCAGGAATTCTGGGAGTTGAAGTCCACGGGTCATAAAAGAGCCAAGGTTGCTTACCCCTGTTCTATGTCATTCTTCGGCTGGGCCTGACTGATGACCGACCCTCCTTATCTCTTGTTTCAATGTCCCCATCAAGGGAGTATCACTGTTCCCCAAAGTGGTGTCAGAAAATTCTTCCTGATGTCCAGCTGATCTCTGATTAAATCTGCTGTTCCTTATCCTATTTTCCGGAATCATTCTGAACAATTCTGCCCTGTCTTTTTAAGGCAGCCCTTCACATATTTGAAAACAGCTACCATGTCTCCTAGCAAACTTCCCATCTCCAGGTTAAGCACGCCCAGTGCATCCAACTATTCCTTGTACATTTTTGGCCGCTGGCCCCCTGATCATCTTAAATGTTCTCCTTTATACCTGTTCTGGTTGAGGTCCTGCGTAAAAGGAAGCGCCCAGAGTTGGATGCAATCGCGTAGACTCAGCCTAACCAGCACAGAAAAGGGAGAAATTATGAGTTTTATTGATCTTTAAGGAATTACAGGGTCGTAAAAAGGGAGGAGTGTTTTTTTTATATATATATATATACTATCGTATCATTACCTCTAGTACCAGCTCATGCATTTCTCTGGAATCGTTTGATGGCCACTGTTGGAAATTTCCTGAACTGGAAAAACCTTTACTGTATTCCAAACTACCAAGCCTGGTATATGCAGTAAATATTTGGATAAGCAAGAGGAGGAAAATAGATAACTTGCTATTGGCAATCATCAGAATAGAGAGGAGTTTTTTGGCTTTTAATTGTGGAGGTAAAATTGAAACAAGGGAAGTTTAGGGAACTTTAATAGTGGCAGGTGTGTACGTGTGTGTGTTTGTGTGTGTGAGTGTGAGACACAGAGAGAGAGAGAGAGACAGACAGACAGACAGACAGACAGCTCAGTCTATGAATCTGGGGGCATATTGCATAACTACATTCATACCCAATGCTTAACCTCTTTACTAAATAAATCTGGCTTTTCACAATACCTCAAGGGTAAACCAGATCTGTACAAAACACTAACCTATAAAAATAGACCAACCTTGGCATATGATCATTCCTTGATTTGGTTACTTGAATCTAAGCACTGTCTTGCAATATTTAGATGCAGGGAAGGGCACCTTGCCCCCAACAATCTGGGTCCTCCTTAAACTAAACTAAACTAAAACTAAAAACCAACCATTGAAGTCAGTGGGTCTTTCTTTCATGAAATGCTTTTGAGGGCTTAAATCATCAGGAACTATTGTCTGCCCTGTAATATTTCAAGGTTGGATCATTTTGCAGTTCTCCCCTCCTTTCTTCTATCTAAGTCAATCCGCCACAGGGTCCAGATTTTTGCTTCTGAATCTCCCTCTTCTGTATTATTTTTTATTACCTCCAGGTGCTTCAATGCAATCCATTTTTAGCAAACATATGGTGCTAAGAAGGCTTAGAAGCAAAAGGAAAAAGAAAAGAAGTGAAGGATTGATCAGCTGCATGATGACTTAATCACCTCCTTAAGTCACAGATGGCAGGAACTGGCCAAGGTCGCTGGAGGCTTCTCTTCCAAGTTGCTTAGAGTTCTAGGACCCAACCTCTAGAGTTATTTTAGATCAGGGGTCTTGGCTGAGGAATTCTGGGAGTTGAAGTCCATGAGTCATAAAAGGGCCGAGTTTGAAGACCCCTGTTTTAGATGAAAGCAGAATGAGTAACAAGCGGTTCTCCTTTGCGTTTCTAATAAAAAGCAATGCTCCGTTCTCCCGGGTCACCTTTATTTACCAGAAGGCTTCAGCTTCATATATATCATCTCAAAATGGAGGCTGAACTGCTGCCCAGTCCTTTACCAGGAAGTGAGTCAATCTGCCCAGATGGAAGCTAAGAATGGTGTAGGGCAGGGGTGTCCCACCTTAGCAACTTTTAAGACTTGTGGACTTCAACTCCCAGAATTCCATCTACGTGGACTCTGGAAGTATAAAGGGGATGCTGCAATTGGCTCCCATTATAACATCCATACATGCCCGGGCAGTGTTGGGCAGCTAAAGATGATTTCAAGGTTGCAGAAGTTTAGGGACCTCTAGATCAGCATTTCTCAACCTTAGCAACTTTAAGATGTGAGGACGTCAGTTCTCAGAATTCCCCAGCCAGCATCTTAAAGGCTCTGAGGTTGAGGAACACTGCTTTACCAATAAAGGAGAATATTTGTAGCTCAGGGTTGAACGGAGGGGTCTTCGGCACTCTCTGTGCTTGGTTGTTTTCTTGTAGATGTTTCATGACCCAAACTGCTAGCACTGATGATGTTACCTAGTTTGGGTAATGAAACGTCTGCAAGAAAACAAACGAGCTCAGAGAGCACCAAGGATCCCTCAAACACTGCTTTAAATCAGAGGTCCCCAACTTTGGGGGCACCAGGAACCAGTTCCATGGAAAGAGGTTTTTCCACGGACTGGAGGGGGCGTGGTTTTGTGTGCTGCCTACATCCCGCGGATGGGGCTTTGCTTGTTTGTGTGGACCGGTTGCTGGCATGCCGCGGCCCGGTACTGGTCCACAGACTAGGGATTGGGGACCCCTGTTTTAAATGACAAAACACTTCAGAGGCAGAAGTAACTCCTCTGACAGTCCTGGAAGGATGGATTAGTTTTAGTGTCCATTGATCCTACCACCAGCTTTGGGTTGAGCATTATTTGCCTGATTGTGCTCTAGAAAGCTTACAAATGTCTCTTATCATAATGTCTACCATGGTTGTTTTACCTTCTCTCCTTTCTATTAGGAAACTTCTCAAAGACTGTTGCTATCCGAGCCATCTCTTTGCAATGACGAAACAAAATTCGCCGGTGGGAAAGAGCGTCTGGTACGATGGCGAATTTCTGTACTACTTCACAATTGACAACGAAACCTTCTCCCTCTTTCCAAAGGTTAGTGACGAGGATATGCTGGGGAAGGTCAGTTTGCTCTTCCCAGTATGCTCTGTGTACATGTAAGGAGGGCTTGTTGAACACATCACTGTTGTCAGGATTGCGCATCATTATTTAATTGTGGCTTGCTGAGTAAACTGTAATTGGTTTCACACTGTGCTTATAAATCATTCACGTTGGATGAGGACACGGTGGCTCGTGTGGTTAGGACACTGGGTTGGAGGTTAGCAAGCCCATGTTCGAGACCCGAATGCTGCATGGGGTAAGATGAGCTCCCGTCCTTCACGCCAGCTTCTGCCGGGAACATGAAAGGAGGCCACCAGTTGGGCGTCCCTTGAGCAACGGTAATGTCACCAGCTAATCCTTTCCACCCAGAAGCGCCTTAGTGCTTCTGACATGAGTGCTGTCATGGTTCCGACAGATGAAACTCTTCAAAGAACTTAGAGGCATTGTTTACCTTAAAGAATCTTTATTCAAGTAGCATAGCATCGGCACGTACATAGGCAAAGCCAAAATCTGAATTCCCCTCCCCTGAGCACATAGTATCAAAGTACAATTCCCTCCTCTAATTAACAGTCATAAATCACATTCTCCAATTAGTTTGAAATGCAGGCTTTCCCTCCAGTTCTTCAATCTGCCATTTCTTATCATCTCTTATTTCAAAAAACCTTGGTTCTCACACTAGTTACAATATTGTTGTGTCTAACTGAACTCCCATGCACATTCCTCCTCCTCCCCCCCCCAGTATCATCTAATTCTAACTCTAATTCTAAGAGTAAAACATAAGAAGAAAAATGGCTGCATCTCCATATGTTGTCAAAGCAAGAACATCCGATGTTAGCAGCGTTGACAAGTGCGATGCGGTGTGATGCGATCCACATTGGATGGTTTCAAACTAAACCAATTGTTTGGCTCAAAAAAACAAGAGAGACAAGTTGATTATTTTTCTAAGCAGTTTCCTTTATTGTTCCTCACCCATAGACAGAAATCTTGCCAAACTAGAGCAAACTATTTGCATCATTAAAGACATACTCTGAGAACTCCTAAGGAAGAACCTTCTTAACGCTCTTCCTCCTACTCAGACTATCTAAACTTCGCTGTCTTTTGCTCCTCTGGAATGTAGCCCCTCCCTCCTGGAAATCCAGACTACATTCCACCACACCAAATCAGTAAATAAATACTGACCACAACTAAGCCCAAAATTTCCCTTGCCAAACAAGGCAGGTGTTATGAGTTGTGCCCCATTTTACGACCTCCTTTGCCATGGTTGTTAAGTGAAACTACCGTTGTAAAATGAACAATGCAGTTGCTAAGTGAATCTGGCTCCTCTCATTGACTTTGCTTGTTAGAAGCTCCCTAGGAAGGTTGCAAATGACAATCACACATTCTCAGCATGCTGCAACCATTGTAAATACATGCCAGTTGCCAAGCACTTGAAGTTTGATGACATGACTGTGGGGACGCTGCAATAGTCCTGAGTGGGTGAACTGCTCATAAGTCACATTTTTCAGTGCCATTAAATGACTGTAGTAAGTCCAGGACAACCAGAAGCTGGAAGGCAGGTTGGTTACAAATTTAGCAGCTGTACAGAATGTGCAAGGCTTGAGGGTATTAGCCTTCTAGATTTGGAGATGCATTTCCACAATTTGTGCAAACCTAGTTTGCTCAATTATGTTATGGCTCGTGGTTTCTAACTCAGAGTAGGCTAATTCAGGTTAAGCAGGTTATGTCAGTACAACCAGTATGTCACTTTTTTCTGCTGAGTGTTGGTGGAATGTTATCTAGGATTTTAATATTAAATAATAAATATACTGGCATGCCGAAGACTGCTTCTGCTTGTTGCCACACTCATAAAAACTTTGGAACCAGTATTAGAATAATTAATCCTGATCCAACTTGTCTAAATTTAAAAGTTAAGCAGTTCAAAAAGTTTAATACTTGGATAGAAACCACCCCAAAAGTAGGAATTAGACTGGGAACTTGAAAACCATCCTGCAGAAGAAAGCATTTTATATTGCTACCAGCAAAATAAAATGCCTGTCCATGGAACATATGATGTTGAAGTTCCTTTAGGTTATAGTGAAAATCAGAAAATTCCCTTCTGACTCCTTAGCTTCTTCTAAAGAAGTATCTCTCTGCACCTCCCACCTTCTTCTCAACAGCTACTTTTCAAAAATGATCTCAAATTGTGATTTTGGCTTTTGATATATCATCTCTGACCATGGGAACAACAGTGACAAATATGACATGGCACGTAATAAGGAATGACACAGATCATCTCTATTCAGTTGAGATTCGTAGGTAGGTAGGTAGGTAGGTAGGTAGGTAGGTAGGTAGGTAGGTAGGTAGGTAGGTAGATAGATAGATAGATAGATAGATAGATAGATAGATAGATAGATAGATAGATAGATAGATAGATAGATAGATAGATAGATTAGATAGATTAGATTAGATAGATAGATAGATAGATAGATAGATAGATAGATAGATAGATAGATAGATAGATAGATAGATAGATAGATAGATAGATAGATTAGGTAGGTAGGTAGGTAGGTAGGTAGGTAGGTAGGTAGGTAGGTAGGTAGGTAGATAACCTTTATTATCATTTTTTTCCTATGGGCACAATGGAACACGTTAAAAATGAAATTTTGTTGCTTCCTCTCAAAGTGTACACATACATAACACACATTTAAAACATACTATATACAACATATACAACATATATATACAACATAACCTACACCCTTACATATAAGTAATATATAAATATGATTTGTCAATACAAAGTACTTACCCTTTTAATGTCATAGTATCTGCCTGTTAGATCCTATTACTGTCATAGCGAAGATGTTTGGTAGAATAAGTTATCAAATCATTAAAACATCAAGTGTCAATAAGTGGACAAGTCACCATTTACTAAGTACAAAGAGATGAAAGAATAATGATCTGCATATAGCAAGGATGCACATAGAAAGAAAGAAAACCCATACACACAAAAAAATCTTCTACCCTCCATCTTTTGTTCCCAATGAGTAACTGACCACATCGTTCTGCCACATTCAGCTGACTTTGTAGGGTTAATCATTCTCAGCAGTAGGACGGTGTGAAGGACTATGCCAAGGAGTGATTAATACTAGTGACTCATGACTGTGTTCTCACAATGTCAGCACAACACTGTTTCAGAATCCCGAGTGCTGTTGTGGTTATTTTCCTTGTGTGCTATGGGAAAAATATCCGAGTTGTGTGAGCAGGTTTCACGGGACCATGAGAAATTGTTGGTTTGTGTTTGGAGAAAGCTAACATTTTGTCAGCCCGATATTGTAGGCCAAACCAAGAAATCTACTCCACCAGGAGGCTAAAATGTTGTTAGTATTGACTTTAGCACTATCACTTAGACTTATATAACACTTCACAGTGTTTTACAGCCCTCTCTAAGCGGTTTAGAGAGTCAGCCTATTGCCCCCAACAATCTGAGTCCTCATTGTACCTACCTCGGAAGGATGGAAGGCTGAGTCAACCTTGAACCAGTGACTGTCGAACTTCTGACAGCCGGCAGAATTAGCCTGCAATACTGCATTCCAACCACTGCTCCACCAGGACTATAATAACAGAATCATTCAAGTCTAACTGTGCTTTACTCCTCCCCCACCCTCTTACGCTCATGTGAATTAGGGAGCTGTCTGCCTGATCACTTGCACATGCTTTTGTTTTGGACTTAAACAGTATGTTTCTCCTTGTCACTTTGATAACAGATAACAGCTGTAGCTTGTCTCTGTCAAGGCCATCGTCCTTTCTCTCTACACATGCCCTGATTGAATTCCTTTCTTTCTTGCTGTTGTTATTACTGCTATTCAGTCCTATTTCCTCTTCTTGTGACATAATTGGATAGAAAGAGGAGAGTAGAAGGGACATCTCTTTGCCAATTCAGTTTAGGTGTGTGGGTGGACACATGTAAATAAAAAACACTCTTATACTTGGAGAAATACAGATATTTGTAGTGTCCTTCACAAATGGGAAACTAGCAGTTTGTTTGTTTGTTTGTTTATGAGCCTTATTTGACCACCCATCTTACGTGTCCTAACTTTGGGTGATTCACAGCAGCAGAGATAAGAACATAAACAATAATAAAAACCAGCATCCAAGTAAACGGCTCCCCGAATCTTAAAGCAACACTCCCAATATATTTTAAAAAATCACAGTTCACTAGACTCCAACCTCACTGTTTCCCAACAACTGGGAGAAAAGTAGCTCATTTATTTATTTGTTCAATTTATTTATTCAGCATGTAGAGCTGCCCATCTCACATTCATCTCAACTCCTCTCTATGAAAGAATACCACCTGGTAGAACTCAGGTGGATACTATATCTTCTCTGTTGTGGCACCTGCCTTTTGGAACAAGATTTGGAGGGTCTCAACTCTGTAAGCCTTCTGTAAGTCCTTGAAAACCAGTTCCCCCCCCCCCCACAAAGCAGTGGGGCAGGGATTGGATAAATCTGTCCTGGGAATGCTAATATGATTGCAGGTTGACCTCAGTTCTGAAAGCAGAACAAGAAGCAAAGGATGGAAACTAATCAAGGAGAGAAGCAACCTAGAACTAAGGAGAAAATTCCTGACAGTTAGAACAATTAATCAGTGGAACAACCTGCCTCCAGAAATTGTGGGTGCTCCATCACTGAAGTTTTTAAAGAAGAGATTGGGTAGCCATTTCTCGGAAAAGGTATACGGTCTTATGCTTGAGCAGGGGGTTGGACTAGAAGACCTCTAAGGTCCTTTCAACTCTGTTATTCTGTTATTCCCTTGGTTTTCCATTTCTGACCAGGTGTGATTACATGATATATTACGGAATCCTTTTACTTAATGAAGTATACCACTCATTCAAAAAGTCTTGAAAGTCTTATTTACAGTGGCTTTCGAACGGAATTTATAGAATAGAATAATAATAATAATAATAATAATAATAATAATAATAATAATAATAATAATAATAATAATAATAATAATAATAATAATGTTGGAATGGACCGTGGAGGTCATCAAGTCCAACCCCCTGCTCAGGCAGGAAACCCTACACCATTTCGGAAAAATGGCTGTCCAGTCTCTTCTTAAAAACTTCCAGTGTTGGAGCATTCACAGCTTCTGGAGGCAGGTTGTTCCATTGGTTAATTGTTCTAACTGTCAGGAAGTTTCTCCTTAGTTCTAGGTTGCTTCTCTCCTTGATTAGTTTCCATCCGTTGCTTCTTGTCCTTCCTTTTGGTGCTCTGGTGAACAACCTGAACCCCCTCTTCCTTGTGGCAGCCCCTCAGATACTAGAATACTGCTATCATGTCTCCCCTATTTCTTCTTTTTTTTAGACCAGCCAACCCCAAGTTCCGCAGCCGTTCTTCGTATGTTTTGGTCTCCAGGCCTTTGATCATCTTAGTTGCTCTTCTCTGAATTTTTTCCAAACTCTCAACATCTTTTTTGTGATATGGTGACCAAAATTGGCTGCAGTATTCCAGGTGTGGTCTTACCTAGGGCTTTATTAAAGCGGTACTAATACTTTGTGTGATCTTGATTCTATGCCTCTGTTTATACAACCCAGGATTGTATTAGCTTTTTTGGTTGCTGCTGCACACTGCTGGCTCATAGTCAAGTGATCGTCCACTAGGACTCCAAGGTCCCTCTCACAGTTACTGTTTTTAAGCCAGGTCTCGCCCAATCTGTATTTGTTCCTTTGGAGTTTCCTGCCTAAGTGTAAGACTTTGCTTTACTCCACATTAAAACTCATTTTGTTGAATAGGGCCCGTTGTTCAAGTTTATCAAGATCTTTTTGGATCCTGAGTTTGTCTTCTAGGGTGTTGGCTACTCCTGCCAGTTTAGTGTCATCTGCGAATTTGACGAGTTCCCCTTCAATTCCCTCATCTAAGTCATTTATGAAGATGTTGAAGAGTACTGGGCCTAAGACGCAACCTTGTGGTACCCCACTGCTTACTTCTCTCCATGTGGATGTAGGGTCATTGAGGATTACTCGTTGAGTATGGTTTGTCAGCCAGCTACAGATCCATCTGGTGGTGATGTTGTCTATTCCACCTTTTTCTAGCTTACCAAGTAGTAGGTTGTGGTCCACTTTCTCAAATGCCTTACTGAAATCTAGGTATACTGCGTCCACTGCGTTTTGCTGGTCTACTAGTTTGGTCACTTAATCAAAGAATGAGAGAAGATTGGTTTGGCATGATCTGTTTTTAATAAACCCGTGCTGGCTGCTAGTTATGACTTTGTTTGCTTCTAGTTGTTCGCAGATCTGTTTTTTTCATTATCTTTTCTAGGATCTTCCCAGGTATTGATGTTAAACTGATTAGTCTGTAGTTTCCTGGGTCTGTTTTTTTCCCTTTCTTGAAGATGGGGACCACATCAGCCCTTTTCCAATCCTCAGGTACTTTCCCGGTGCTCCAGGATTTGTGAAAGATGTGGTGCAATGGTTCTGAGATAACATCTGCCAGCTCTTTCAGAACTCTGGGATGTAATCTGTCGGGTCCTGGTGATTTGTATTCGTCAAGGTTGGATAGGTGTTCTCTTACCATTTTCTTGCTTATTTTGATTTTTGTTTCTAGTATGTCTTTTGCAGGTTTTTTTTGGTGTGTTGGACTATGTTTTTTTTGTGTGTGAAGACTGATGCAAAGTATGAGTTAAGCAGCTCTGCTTTCTCCCTGTTGCCTGTAATTTCCTAGCTCCCTTTCCTTATTTCATTTTCTAAAATGAAAAAGTAGATTAAGGCTGTTGAAACCTGCAGCTGACAAATAATACCCATTCATACACCATCCCACTATAAATAGGTATTTGGGGGGGGGGGAAATAAGTATTGCTTTCCAAAATTGCTCAGGAGTCTTGTGCCCTTTTTCTAAAAACAACTCCTATTTTTGAAAGTTTCAAATGATGTAGTATAATTTTCAAATAATGGTAGCTTTATCGACCTAATACTTGGTGTATTTCTTCCTGGATAAAGACCCTTCTTGAAAAATTATGTCTGCCATTGCTTTTCGGGCTGATTTTTACCTGCTTTTAAACTCAGGATCACTCCCGCTGATTTTCTCAAAGTTAATTACATTTAAACATTTAAGTCTATTTTTTCTCATATAAGCCATCCCAGTACTTTTACCTTTCTTAAGGAATAAATAAGACTAAAAAAAGAAAAAAAGAAGAATAAGAGTAAAGAAAAATAAAAGGATAGTATGCTATTTAAAATCCATATTTCCTATAAGCGAATACATATTTATTTCCAAAAAAATTCCATTCTTTTTTTTACTATAATTGAAAATATATTTAATCTTTAAATATTCCATTTAATAAATCTAGTCAGAATCGTTTTAAATGTAGGTCTTTTTTTGTACTGATCAAGAAATCTAAGCATCTAAGAAAAAAAGAGTTTGAATTCCTGAACAACTTTGAATGGCTCATTGATGAGGAATTTATAGAAACCCACACTGATGTAATTTATAGAAACCCACACTGGATCAGTCAATGTCTGGGTCAACAAAGACCATGCTAAGAGTTTGAGCTCCTGGACATCTGATGACAAATGGACCACATACAGCATAAAGTATGTACGCTGCCTTGAATTGATCAAAAATAAACATGAGATTAAGCAAATAAGGTGTGACTAGGACGTTTGGTGCATGCACAGGCATGAGCATACAACATTATGCCTTTCCACTGTGCCATTATTGAATTTTGCGCCCATGACCCCATGAACCATAGCATGCCAGGCTCTCCTGTCCTCTGTTGCCTCCTGGAGTTTGCCCAAATTCACCTTCGTTGCGTCGATGACACTGTCTAACCATCTCATTCTCTGCTGTCCTTCTCCTTTTGCCTTCCATCTTTCCCGACATCAAAGTCTTTTCCAGTGAGTCCTCTCTTCTTGTTAGGTGGCCGAAATATTTGAGCTTTAGCTTCAGGATCTGTCCTTCCAAGAACAGGCAGGGTTGCTTTTCTTTAGGATTGATTGATTGGATCTCCTTGCAGTCCAAGAGACTCTTCAAGAGTCTTCTCCAGCACTACAGTTCAAAAGCAATACATCCTTCTCATGATAAACTGCTTGTTCTCGGTTTACTGCCGTGATTGGATTATAGGTTTTGAGGTAGAATCCTTCAGGTAGCAGACTAAAAGCTGTGGACACTGCTGTGAGGGTAACATGTGATAGCTCCAGAGTCACACAGAACACAGCAGGGAGGTGAAACAGGAAAGGTAAAAGAGAAGCACAGAGCTAAATTATTGAAATACACACACACACACACACACACACACACACACACACACACACCTTTATATGAGCAAAGGAGGAAAAGTCACAATGAGGTTTGTAAGCATCTTCTCATTTTTTTTAAAATGCTGGGCTGTAGGTGATCTGGTTCTTTCAGAATTATTTAATAGGGATGGATTTTTTAAAAAAAAAATATTTGTACTTTACTGAGCATATCTATCTATCTATACCTCTATCTATCTATCTATACCTCTATCTTTATCTATCTATCTATCTATCTATCTATCTATCTATCTATCTATCTATCTATCTATCTATCTATCTATCTATCTATCTATCATATGTCAATCATCTATCATCTATTAACCATCATCCATATCTATCTATCTATCTATCTATCTATCTATCTATCTATCTATCTATCTATCTATCTATCTATCTATCTATCTATCTATCTATCTATCTATCTATCTATCTATCTATCTATCTATCTATCTCATCATCTATATCATTTGTCTATATCATCTATCTATCTATCTATCTATCTATCTATCTATCTATCTATCTATCTATCTATCTATCTATCTATCTATCTATCTATCTATCTATCTATCTATCTATCTATCTATCTATCTATCTATCTATCTATCTATCTCTTAGCTGCTGCTGGGTAAATATATAGATTGGAACCATGGTTCAGGGAGAGAACATGTGCTTTACATAGGAAAGATCTTAGTATAATCTATGGGTCCCTGGTTAAAGGACCTGGGGAAAATCTTAGCTAAGAGATTAGACGATTATGCTGTATGGAGCACACAGAGCTAGAATTAAAGTATGAAATTCTGCCTCTTGGGAAAAGAAAGAAGAGTGTTGTTTTTTTTTAAGTCTTTCAAAACATTAGGGCAGTGTCTTTCAGACTTGGCAACTTTAAGATGTGTGGACATCAATTCCCTGAATTGCTGGCTGGGGAAGTCTTGGAGTTGATGTCCACACAACTTAAAAGCTGCCAAGTTTGAAAAACTCTGATTAAGGTCATCGAATGAATGTGACTGAAGGAGAACAAACAAAACAAAGCATTATTTCTCTAAAGCACATCATTTATCCCTAGAATTCATTCTCAAATGCAGTAATAGCCACTATGTTAGGTGGCTTTAAAGCAGGGGTCTTCAAACTTGGCTCTTTTATGATTTGTGGACTTCAACTTCCATGCTGGCTGAGGAATTCTGGGAGTTGAAGTCCACAAGTCATAAAAGGGCCAAGTTTGAAGATCCCTTCTTTTAAAGGGAGATTAGTTAAACTCATGGTGGACAGGTGTGTTGAGAGCTATCAATCTTGAACATTAAATGTTATTTCTGAGTTGGAGCAGCATGCTGATAAGAACAAAGCAGAAAACACCCGATAGAAACACCATTTTTATTACCGTAAGGAACAGAGAGAGCTTAGGAAATCATGTTGGGCTTATCACAATCAAATATATTAGTTGTTTTTCTTCTATTTAAACATGAGGGAATGATAGAGAAAACAGCAGGGAGCTGAAGCTTTATGGCCCCAATTACAGTACACAGTAGATTGAAGATATGATGGTACTTGAGACTTATGAACAATTTATTTACAGACAGATTATATATGGATAATTATAATGAAATATGCTTGAAACTTTTGTAAAACTGGATGGATGGATGGATGGACGGATGGATGGATGCAGTTATAGATACATACCTGTATTGCATTTTTCCATTTTGGTTACTTTTTTTAGTTTTTTAAAATCTCTGTCCTGTTTTTTTTAAATAAACAGTCAAGAATGGAGTGGCATTTCAGGGTATACCCATAGCACTTTTTCAGCATTTCAGAACATTTTCTTTGAGATATGTCTTAGCTTTCTTCAAGGGATGTGAGCTTTTCAACCTGGAAATATTTTATTTTACATTTAAAATAGTTCCATCCCATTATTTAAAATAAATAGTTCTATCGCCTTATTTAATCACAGTCTGAAAGCATTTAACAAATATAAAATATAAGTATATCTTGTAAAATTGATCCATAAATGTGACAGAAATCTTCATTCACTTGTATGAGGAATGGGTGACTTCTGTACCTTTCTAATTTAATAGTCTGAGTGGAGCAGAACAGAATAACAGAGCTGGAAGGGACCTTGGAGGTCTTCTTGTCCAACCCCCTGCTCAAGCAGGAAACTCTATAACAGGGGTCTTCAAACTTGTCCCTTTTATGACTTGTGGACTTCAACTCCCAGAATTCCTCAGCCAGGCACGCTGGCTGAGGAATTCTGGGAGTTGAAGTCCACAAGTCATAAAAGGGACAAGTTTGAAGACCCCTGCCCTTTAACATTTCAAACAAACAGTTGTCCAATTTCTTCTTAAAAACCTCCAATGATGGAGCACCCACAACTTCTGAAGGCAAGCAGGGCCTCTGATGGAGATTGCTGGGAACTGTGATTAGGAAACATGTAGAAGATTGCCTACATCTGCCATACAAGAAGAATAGACCTCTCAAATCTCTTCTCCACATTTGGCTAGTTACTTTCTTAGTGGTTGCAAGCTCAGGTCTACTACACTGTATTGAGTTGATATTTAAGTATAGTTTAACTCACTACATGTAGTTTTTCTGTTACGCCACAAGTTCAGCTGTTTCCCTGCTACTGGGAAAAAGGAAGGAAATCATGTAAAATGTTTGTATCCAGCTGCAAGTGTCACCTTTCTCATTGCCTCTGAAGTGGGCATCCTGTGCTGTGCGATCCACGAGATTTATTTTCTGACCTTCAAAGGCCCCTTGTAGTTCAAAATCCTACTCTGGTTATGATTTTAGGAAATGCTGAGGTTCAAAAACCCATAGAAAACGTAAGAATATAAGCAGTGCCCTTCTGGATCACATCTGTCCCATCTAATCCAGCAGTCCACAACTGCACAAGGAGCCTTCTGGTCTCCCAAGAGATGTTCTTCAGAGGCAGTCCTTATAGCCATTGATCCCAGGACTTCTTGAACCGAACTGGTCCAATCAACTACAATTCATCTTGTGTTGATGAATTCAAAAGTTTAATCGCTCTAAGGTAGATACAAAGCGTGTCTCTTGAAAGACCCAAAGTCTGTTCTCCAGCAATATTGGGCTCCCTCAACCCTCCTTCCAAAATCACCAGATGCATCGCTTCTTTTTCCAGGTGTGATTGTGGCTCCTATTTTCTCTTGCCAGGAGATTCCATTCCAGCTGCCATTGAAGAGATGCTCTGTGGTGGGCAACAGTGGCATTCTGAAGAACAGCCGCTGCGGCAAGCAGATCGATCAAGCGGACTTCGTCATGAGGTAAAAGCCGCCATTTTGGCTATGCTTGCCTCTCCTCCCTTCACGGTTTTTTTGAAGTATAGAGAACCTTTTCTCAGGAAGAATTATAGGTAGTCCTCAACTTACAACCATTCCGTCTGGTAAACTCGCAAGATTCATTTTTCTCGCCACGTACATGTATACATAACCCGAACTAGACTGTTGCTTCTCTGTGTCATATAATATATGTGGGTATATGCATAATTCTGTATTTATTTATTTTTGTCATATTTATGTAGCGTATATTGGAGGTGGTGACCCTTTGAGAGCTGTATGCAACGAAATTTCATTTTAATGTATGCCAATTAGTGTACATTCAAAGTGACAATAGTTATTATTCTATTCTGTTCTATTCCATTCCATTCCATTCCAATGCATTCTATTCTATTCCATTCCATTCCATATTCTATTCTATTCTATTCTATTCCATTCCATTCCATTCCATTTTCTATTCTATTGAGTGACTGTTCAAAGTTACAAGGGCACTGGAAAAAAGGATACCAGACAATAACCCTTCCCATCACCTCTGATCCAACTCTTTTTTATTGGACATACCAAGGATTGATATGCAGACCAATGTGTACTGTCATCATTTCCATATTATATCAGTGTTTCAACCTCCTTAGTGTTTACTTCCATATAGTAACTTAAAATGCTGTTTTCAGATCTATCTCGGTCTAGGGATTTTTCTGTGTTTAAGACATGTGCGCTAATATTGCATTATTACCATCTCCTTGTCCATGTCCAGTTAAACAGGTAGTCCTCTCTTACTGACTGCTTGTTCAGTGACTGTTTGAAGTTATGACAGTGCTGAAAAAGTTGATTTATGACCGGTTCTTGAATTTGCAGCTGTTGCAGTGTGCCCATGATCATACGATCATCCTTTGGGTGCTTCGCAACCGGCACATGTTTATGACGTTTATAATGTCCTGCGGTCATATGGTTGCCATGTATGAGTTTCAGTTGCTGGTTTCTGACAAGCAGAGTCAATAGAGAAGCCAGCAGTGGGAGTTCAAATGGAGAAAGTTACATTGTATCAGTCATAGTTTCTGGGCTTCATGCCAAGTCCCAGGAAGCATTGTATCCAAAAGAATCTACATAAGTCCGCCCAGAGAGCAAAAAGTTTTTTAGGCAGTACTGTTCAGGAGGGGGGGAGAAAAAAAGAACATTCCACCCCCTCCCTAAGGATTTTCACCTAAACTGAAGATAAACAAGCCAAAAGAGAAAGTCACAATAACCCGGATGCCCGAGTTCCAACTGCTTATGTAGACAAAATAAAATAATAAAAAAAAAATAATTATTTTTCCAAAGCCCGTTTTCCCCAGTAATCAAACGCTGCTTTCTCAAAATAGGGAAATAGTTCTTAAAGCTGTTAGCAGGGAAAAAGGTAAATTAACAAGAGGGAAGGAAAGGTCTCACCCAGATCTTCCACGGTGGTTCTTTTCGCTTAGATATTGCTGTGACTTTCGGCTGGAGCAGCTGAGTGATCGGCCATGTTACTGGCCGATCTTTTCCCCGTCGGCCCAAAGGTGGTTTTCTCGGACCGCAGAGGGAGCTGCCGCTCCCTCTGCGATCAACGAGTGCCCTCCTCTACGGTAGTCGCCCCTCCAGGGCGACTTTCGACCCTATCCAGGGTCTACCGGCGGGGGGAAACCGGACGGCCAAGAGAACGAGTTCTCTGCACGTCCGCGGGCGCTGCGACCGGAACCGGAAGTCCGACCGGAACCGGAAGTCAGTAAGTTTACTTGCCTCAATGGGAAAAACCTTTTTCTTAATAGATTTTTGACTTCAACAAAAATAGTGACAGATTTTATCTTCCTGGGCTCCAAGATCACCACAGATGGGGACTGCAGCCAAGAAATTAAAAGACGCTTGCTCCTGGGGAGGAAAGCTATGGCAAATCTAGACAGTATACTAAAAAGCAGAGACATCACCCTGCCAACAAAAGCGCGTATAGTCAAGGCCATGGTTTTCCCAGTTGCAATGTATGGCTGTGAAAGCTGGACCATAAGAAAGGCTGAGCGCCAAAGAATGGAGGCCTTTGAACTATGGTGCTGGAGAAGACTCCTGCGAGTCCCCTGGACTGCAAGGCGATCAAACCGGTCAGTCCTAGAGGAGATCAACCCTGATTGCTCTTTAGAAGGCCAGATCCTGAAGTTGAAACTCAAGTACTTTGGCCACCTAATGAGAAGGAAGGACTCACTGGAGAAGAGCCTAATGTTGGGAAAGATTGAGGGCAATAGAAGAAGGGGACGACAGAGAATGAGGTGGCTGGATGGAGTCACTGAAGCAGTAGGCGTGAGCTTAAATGGACTCCAGAAGATGGTAGAGGACATGGGGTCGCGATTGGTCGGACACGACTTCGCAACTAACAACAACAACAATAAAAGAGAATATTAATAGCTCAGAGTTGAAATGAGGGGTCCTTGATGCTCTCTGAGCTTGCTTGTTTTCTTGCAAACGTTTCATTACCCAACTAGATAACATCATCAGTGCTAGTAAGGAGTGTGGTTTGCTGTCAGTTTTGTATTCTAGTGGCTTGCCTGTCAATGTTGGTGGGGGCAGATTCTTTGATTTTTGATTGGGCTGTTTGCTGTTGGCTTCTTTGGCAGTTTCTTGATTGGGGTTTTGTTTGTTTGACTGTTGGTCTGATGTTAACCTTGGAGTTAATCTATGCTGATCTGGGTGCTGATTGCTGATGGAGCGATGCTTGGGTCTTTTTGTTCCTTTTTGGGCTGGGTGATCGTCCCTTTTGCATAGTCTAATGATGTAACCTAGTTTGGGCAATGAAACATCTGCAAGAAAACAAGCAAGTTCAGAGAGCACCAATGACCCCTCAAATACACGAATGCACATAAGAAGTATAATTTATTATAATATGCTTTTCTTTTTCTTCCTTTCAGATGTAATCTCGCTCCACTAGGCAATACATACAGCAATGATGTAGGATCAAAAACTCAACTGGTAACTGCGAATCCCAGCATAATTAATAAAAGGTAAGGAGCGAATTGTCTGTTTCTTCTTCAGTTCCTAGGCCGAATAAGAAGGAAAAAGAGGCATCCTCTTGTTGTTTTTAAAAAGGAAAAAGAAAGGAAGAAGAGGCATTTTAAAGTCAGAATGTTGTGAGCAGAATTGTCTTTCTAGCAGCCTGTATACAATCAGCCACAATCTTATAGGGTGTGTTAAGAAATGAAATGACTCATCTGTCATCTCAGCTGATTTGAAATTGGTTTGCATCAACATACAAACCATACAAATCAAAAGAGGGGTGAATACTGGAATATGATAGTCAGAGCCAACTGTGTGAACTCAACGTGGGTCAGAAGCTCACAAGATTCCCAATTTGGGTATTTAAAAAGGAAATTTTATAGCCCTATAAATGAGGCCCGAGTCTCAACTCTGTATGAAGTTTCTCCTAATGAGAAGTACAGGCGGGGGGGGGGGAATGTAATTTGCACATTTACTATATCAGTGGTCCCAAACCTTTCCAGCTCTGCATACCTGCAACGGTGGCGGCAGTGGGGGAGGGGGGGCGAGAGGGGATGGTTTCGCTCAGGCACCCACCTTGCACAAATGGAGCTTCATGCACTTGCCTGCTTGCGTGCACAACCTGGTTCCCAAGCGGCCGCAGCCTGGTACCAGGCCGTGGCCTAGGGCAGTGACAGCGAACCTTTTAGAGACCGAGTGCCCCAAAACCGCCCCTGCTCCGTCCCCACCCCGCCCACCCACAAGGCCACTCACCGCCTCCACGGCCTGCCGCAGATCACCCAGGCGGCCCAGCAGCGCCATGCTGGCCACGCCCTCCGCCCGTGCCCCACAGCATCAACTGCATGTGGCGGGGCGTGAGGGCGGAGTCTTGTCCCCGCTGCCTGGCTGCCATGTCGTTGGCTATGCTGCTCCACGCGGGCCACGCTGGGCGGGGGCGACTCTCCTCCAGGGGGGCTGCTGGTGAGGAGGGGGCTGCAGGGAGGAGGCGGGGCTGGGGCAATGGCGCGCGTGCCCACAGAGAGGGCTCTGAGTGCCGCCTCTGGCACGCGTGCCATAGGTTCGCCACCACTGGCCTAGGGATTGGGGACCCCTGCTATATACTGTATGCAATACTAGATGCATTTGCATCTCTGAACTCTGAAATAATTTCCCTGCCTAAACAAACAAGAGAGTTCAAAATAGCCAAATTAACTGTCAAAAACTGATTTTGGAGGAGTGAAATGCAACGAAGTGGCTGGAATTCTGAAGTTCTACACGCTGAAACTGATTGAGACAGCACCCACGTTTAGATTCTTCTTTTCAAAACAGCCCGCCTGAAGCTATCCTTTATACTCACAGGGTGTTATCTTTGTGTAAGAAATGAAGTCATCTTCCTATATTTGTAAACTTTCATTTCATGTCTGCGCATATTTTGGTTAAAGCGTTTAGGAAATTACATGTCTTTTGCTTTATTATTGTCTGGAATCGGGGGTTTTTTTCAGCATCAGTGTCTAAAAATAATGCAAACGGCCTGGGTGTGATTTTTTCAAAAGTCTCACAGGCTTTGGCAAGCTCGCAGACAGAGAACCAAGATTTATTCCCTGCAGAAAGATTTATGCTCACCTCCCATACAGCAGAACGTGAGCGTTTCCTTCAGAATTCAAAGGAGTCCCCGTGGATTTTACTCCGTTATTCATTGCTGACTATAGGGCAGGGGTAGGCAATCTTGGCTCTTTTATGATTCATGGACTTCAACTCCCAGAATTCCTGAGCCAGCCATGCTGGCTCAGGAATTCTGGGAGTTGAAGTCCACAAGTCATGAAGGGGCCATAGTTCCCCCATGCTGGCTCAGGAATTCTGGGAGTTGAAGTCCACAAGTCATGAAGGGGCCATAGTTTCCCCCATGCTGGCTCAGGAATTCTGGGAGTTGAAGTCCACAAGTCATGAAGGGGCCATAGTTTCCCCCATGCTGGCTCAGGAATTCTGGGAGTTGAAGTCCACGAGTCATGAAGGGGCCATAGTTCCCCCATGCTGGCTCAGGAATTCTGGGAGTTGAAGTCCACAAGTCATGAAGGGGCCATAGTTCCCCCATGCTGGCTCAGGAATTCTGGGAGTTGAAGTCCACGAGTCATGAAGAGGCCATAGCTCCCCCATGCTGGCTCAGGAATTCTGGGAATTGAAGTCCACGAGTCATAAAAGAGCCAAGGTTGCCTACCCCCTGCTATAGGGGATGGTGCTCATCTCCATTTCAAGGGCCGTTGAGCCAGCGCTGTCCGAAGACATTTCCATGGTCATTAGGTCAGCATGACATTACAGAGTGCTGTTACCTTCCCACCAAAAAAGTGGTACCTATTTATCTACTCGCATTTGCATACTTTTGAACTGCTAGGTTGGCAGGAGCTGGGGCGAGGACGGGAGTTCACCCCTTCGCATGACGCTGGGGTCTCGAACTTTGGGCTGTTGGCTTTCCAACTGACAAGCCCAGTATCTTAAGCACTGATCCACTGTGCTTCTCAGAATTCAAATACCCTGCAAAATCTTGAGCTGATAAGCTACAGGAGAGGTTGAAACCCACCAGAACTAATGCAAGAGGAGATGGGACCGGTACCAGCACTCCCAAATTTGAGCTGCACCTGAAATCCTCAAAATATCCCGCCCATCCTTTGCATCACCCAACCGATCGTCTACCTGTAGTTGTAAGCATGTAGGCTCACTACCAAACAAAGACACGGAGAAGGAATTTAATGGTCAATAATGTGTGAATTAACCCTTACAATATATTAAAAAGAGACTATAAGGTGACTCCGCATTGATTCACTTTGAGAAGAGGGATGAAGGGAAAACATTTGAGATTCTGTTACATCAATACAACTCCACGTTTTGTCATGAAGATCTACCTGGAAGGGTTGACCTCAAATCTTGAAAGCCATTTTCTCTTCGCAGTCTCCCAAGTTTTGGCTGGGACCCTCCAGAATAACCTCAGGGTTGCTATCGGCGTTAAGTGTTTCATTGGACCGAAGGGAAACACTATTCAATGCAAGGAGAAAGATGTATTAGTTATACTGAACTAAGTAAATTCCTTCCCTAAAGTTTGTAGATCAAACTTTAAACTGCCAGAATGAAGCCACCTTCCTGGCTTTGTTGTTGGCCAAAAATGTCATTATAGGTACATAGCTGACATACCAGGAGATGGGTTAGGCCAGGGGTAGGCAACCTTGGCTCTTTTATGACTCGTGGACTTCAACTCCCAGAATTCCTGAGCCAGCCACACTGAGGGGAAAGGGAGAGGTTTCCAAGCTGAGCCATGCTGGCTCAGGAATTCTGGGAGTTGAAGTCCACGAGTCATAAAAGAGCCAAGGTTGCCTACCCCTGGGCTAGGCTCTGCTTCTTTCCACATTCACATGGCATGTTGTTATCTGCTAAGACCCACACTTGAGCCTGTTGGTTTTATATTTAGCCACTCCAACCCTTAACCTATTCAGGGTCCTCCAAATAATATAAGGGAGTCGGATCCTTCAGCCAGATCCTCGTTTAACGTTATTCCTTGCTCGATGGTCTCCTTTCCTCCATCGTTTAATTCAGCTTTGTACCCTCAAAAATGTTTGTTCTTGACATAAAGCAGTTTGTTCCTGCTATGAAGCCATAAATTATATAAATTAATTTGGAATGATTTTAAAAATGCAAATGAAAGCAAAGCTAGTCCTTTCCTGGATCTGTTCATTCTTTCTTCTCTCCTCAGCTGTTTTTTTTTTTTCCAGGCTGTCTTGGAGATGCCATCAGAACGGTCAGAGTTTGGCCTTGGTCCAAAGAGATTGAAATACGCTATTTTTTTTTAGCACTGCAAAACAATGGCAGTCCTTTGCTTGTTGGCATTACGGCAGATTTAAAATGTAAGCAGTCTTCCCCCTCACACTGATCAAAATATTAACATCTCCGCTAGATACACCCACCCGGTTTTCCCTTCCGCCCCCGTTCTGTTTTTCTTATTTAACTTTTTTAACTGCAAGCACCACATACGTGTATTTATACTTATTTTCAAAATAAGGCCAGTTAATGCTTTTTCTTGCAAAAGAAGAGTTATTTGGCACGACCCAGAGTGCTTCTGTTTCTCTAAATACGCAGTCTTTTCCCTGCACTTACTGTAACTACTACATCTTTTCATACTGTGTCTATTTCAGGATAAGGTTATAATTTTGTACTCTTCGATTTTGTAATTGAAGAGTAGCTCTTGCTGAATATCTGGCTGTCTTGCTTTCTCTTTGGGCGATTTTTTTTTTCTATTATCCATTCTCTCCCCCCCCCCCCCCCCATTATCTGTTCTCAATTATTGGTGATCTCTGTTTTGTTAAGATAAATTTTGAGGTCGCCCAAGTTTCCTGGTCTGCATTTTCCGTTCAGTTAAGAGTTTAAAAACTGTGATCTGCTTGAGACTTCTGGAAGCCTCTGGAGGCTATCCCCAAGTTTGGAGACTGACGCAAAGCTGTGAGGATGTCTCTGGGGATTTTCAAACATCCACGGTTGTCCCAAAGGTGCTTTTCCAAAAGGCAACTGGACTTTCTTGGTTTTTTTCATTTGATGATGATGATGATGTTGATGTTGGAAGGGACCTTGGAGGCCATCTAGTCCAACCCCCTGCTCAGGCAGGAAACCCTATACCATTTCAGACAAATGGCTGTCCAGTCTCTTCTTAAAAACCCCCAGTGTTGGAGCATTCACAGCTTCTGGAGGCAGGTTGTTCCACTGATTAATTGCTCTAACTGTCAGGAAATTTCTCCTTAGTTCTAGGTTGCTTCTCTCCTTGATTAGTTTCCATCCGTTGCTTCTTGTCCTGCCTTCTGGCGCCTTGGAGAATAGCTTGACTGCCTCTTCTTTGTGGCAGCCCCTGAGATGTTGGAAGACTGCTATCATGTCCCCCCTCGTCCTTCTCTTCATTAAACTAGACATACCCAATTCCAGCAACCGTTCCTTATATGTTTTAGCCTCCAGTCCCCTGATCATCTTTGTTGCTCTTCTCTGGACTCTTTCTAGAGTCTCAACATCTTTTTTACATCGTGATGACCAAAACTGGATGCAGTATTGAAACGGTTTCATTCCTCATGCAGGCAGCAGTCGCAAGAAGAGTCCACATCCGTTTACCCTCTTGAGTCAGATGAAGCTGAGGACAGATGAACCCCCAAGCGGCCTCAATGACTCTCAGAGGGCTAATGACTTTCAGAGGGCTAACAACCAGATGACTGCAAAGACTATAAATCCTTCCATTCCCTACCTGTCAGTTAGAACCGAAGAAGCTTCTTGGATGAGAAGTGAAATGTTTTCAAGGAAAAAAAAAAGAAAGTCCAGTTGCCTTTTGGAAAGAGCACCTTCAGGAAAAGCTGTGGGGAGTCTTGTTATCTGTGTCTGCCATGGACCATATTTTGTGTTTTTAGACATCTCTTAGCACAGAGGGCCCCAACCTTTTGGGCACCAGGGACTGGTTCCATGGAGAGAGGTTTTTCCACGGACCGGAGGGTGCGTGGTTTTGTGGGCTGCCGTCATCTCGCGGATGGGGCTTTGCTTGTTTGTGCGGACCGGTTGCTGGCATGCTGCGGGAAGGAAGGAAGGAAGAAAGGAAGGAAGGAAGGGACAATGAGAGGGAGGGAGGGAAGGAAGGAAGGAAGGACTCTCATACCGCAACCCTTCCCCAGCTGCGTTTCTTACCTGTTTGTCGCTGCCACCCGTGTGCACACCCGGCCTGTTTTTTGTCCTCTCCTCTCTCGCCCCTCCCCCTCCCCCTTCTTTTACCTTCGGTGCAGCTCCAGCTGACTCTTCCTCCTCCTCCCAAGGCTGCGTCTTTTTTCCCCCCTCTCCCTCTCCCACCCAAACTGCCTCCTTTTATAGCCTCTCCTGTCTCCGCCCCCCTTCTCCTCCTTTCTCTTCCGGGTGTGCCGGAAGTGCCGATCCTGGGGCCTTTGCCTCGCCCCAGCAGCCCTGCAGCTCCCGAGGACTCTCTCATGGCAAGACCTGCGCTGCGCTGCTTTGGCTCGTTCCCTCCCCCGCTACCCTGGGCAGGGCAGGGCCGCGTACCACCTGCCACGTGCCGATGTACCACAGGTGGTACGCGTACCACCGGTTGAAAAGCCCTGGCTTACCAGATGCGATCTAGATTATCCATGGCATTCGTCCTAATGGTTGTGCCAGGAAGGTTGGCTTAAAAGTGATTTAATGAACAAAACAGTTCTTAACAATGGGCGTTCAGTGCTAGGCCTTTGCTTGGGCTGGCTGTTTCACACAACAGTTGCACTCTGGGGCCAAGATCCAAGTCGCCTTTATGAAGCCACAGCCCCGTCAACCAGCAGTTCCTCAACGTGAGTCATTTTACAGACAGGCAAGTCTTTGTGGCCGTTCTTGTGCTACAGCAATTTTTATTTTTTATTTTTTTGAGACGGCATTCATGCCACATGCTAGGTTTAATTCCACCTAAGATCCTGTCTTCTGTCTTGAATCTGTGGCTGCCTCAGTTACTTTCATTTACTTTCCTGACGTCTCTGCAGCTTCTTTAAAGGAAGTGTGTGAGCCACAAAAAATGCCACGGTTTTATTCTGCAGTGTGACCTAGATTGACTCTGGGATTTTCTAGCTGGCAAAGAGAAGGAAATGCAGAGACAGGAGAATTGCCTGCCAGCTGTTCTTCCCTGCAGCAAATGAGCGTTTCCCTTCTTTGCATTTCTGAGGAAGTCAGGCCATCTAAGGTGACTTTTTCTCCCAAGGGGAAGGAGATGCTTTGTAGATTTCCATTATTTACCTCTGCAATATCCTCAGGAACTTCAGATAGGAATGTAACTGTAGGGGAAGAGGATAGATTTCGGAATATGTTTGTTGTGTAAGGAGTAGAGCAATGGTCTAACAAAGGGGTCTTCAAACTTGGCCCTTTTATGACTTGTGGACTTCAACTCCCAGAATTCCTCAGCCAGGCGTGCAAGGAGTTAGACTGTACGGTGACTGGATTGCAAAAATTGCAAAATTTCACTTTTGGCAATTGCAACCAGTTACGAACAGGAATTGCAGTTTTAATCGGCAATGTGCAGGTAGTCCTCGACTTACCACAGTTTATTTAGTGACCGTTCAAAGTCACAACATCACTGAAAAAAGTGACTTATGACCATTTTTCACCATTAACAACCGTTGCAGCGTCCCCAGGGTCACGTGATCAAAATTCAGACGCTTGGCAACTGACTCCTATTTATGACGGTTGCTGTGGCCTGGGATCATGTGATCACCTTTGGTGACCTCCCTGACAAGCAAAGTCAATGGGTAAATCAGACTCACTTAACAACGGTCTAACTAACTGAAGAGTTGCAATGATCCACTTAACAACCGTGGCAAGGAAGGTCATAAAATGGGGCAAATTCACTGAAACAATTGTCTTGCTTAGCAATGGAAATTCTGGCTCAATTGTGGTCATAGGTCAAGGACTAACTACCTGTATTTCTCTAAGCAGTTCTAGGGAATTCTAGCAATTCTTCACTCTTCTGACTCTCCTTGGTTGCATTCTTACAACATAAGCCCTAAAGCTAGCTTTAAAAACCTGTTGCATTTTCATAGCATGCTGCGCCCAAAGAATACTCCACTGATCCAGCCATTCCCTCTTAGCCCTAGGAAGAAAACAATGGTCAACCACTTCCAAAACTGTGGCAAAGAAAACCTCAGGATCTTGTCTGGAGACAGCAATCAGAGACACCCACAGAGAAATTATCCTAACGTGGTACCCCAACTAGCCTGAATCTGTGACTTTCACCCCTTGAAACAAATAAGTATCCCAGGTTATAAATGTTGCTGTTACTAAATTTGACAGCTATTAATTGTCAGAGAAGCAAGACCAGACAGTGTGTTTCTGTACACTTTAGGCTTAATTCATAGTTTAAAAATAAAATAACAGTGTTGTCAAAAATTGGAGGACGTTATATAAATTTAATAGCCTGACATCTGCTATCCTTAAATAGACAAGAGACAGACAGACAGAAAGGGATATAATTTCCGTGTTTTGCTTTTTTTTATGTTAAAAGTTTCTGTTCTAGTTTCTAGTGATATTTTTCATGTTTTTCCTGTTTCTTAAGAATTTTTTTCTCTTTGTTTTTGTCTGTTTTTTTCCCTAAATAGTTGAATATAGGTTGTTTATATACAGTAGCTCAGAGAGCATCAAGAATAGATCAACCCTGAGCTACATATATTCCATTTCACTAGAAAGAAATAATTCCCGTCTTAGCATAACCTTTATTAAGATAACAATTCTCCCTGGGGTACATCAGGATCCCCTGCTGAGGTCGCCAGGAGACCTTCAGTTTCGGAAATAAAATCTGATATCAAAAGGGATATCAAAATCTGATATCCTTCAGTGTCCTGTAGGTTTCCAGGCATCAATCTCTTTCAGATCTCAGAAAGAAGACAGGATAGGAAGAAGAGGTTATTTCTTGGGTCCAACAGTCCTGGAGCTGACCTAAATAAATTCTATTTCAATATTAAAATGCAAGCAGAATCCCATTTCAAAAATGATTAGATAATGAGGAACCGCTGAAGATATCTCTGCTTCTCCCAACCCTTCTAGAGGAGCGAGAGAACCAGTTTGGTCTAGTGATTAAGGCACCAGGCTAGAAAATGGGAGTCTGTGAGTTCTAGTCCTGCTTTAGCCATGAAAGCAGGACTGTTTGGTCTAAAACAGGGGTAGGCAACCTTGGCTCTTTTATGACTGGTGGACTTCAACTCCCAGAATTCCTGAGCCAGCCACACTGAGGGGAAAGGGAGAAGTTACCATGCTTACCCATGCTGGCTCAGGAATTCTGGGAGTTGAAGTCCACCAGTCATAAAAGAGCCAAGGTTGCCTACCCCTGGTCTAAAAGCACCAGGCTAGAAAGCTGGAGATGGTGAATTCTCGTTCTGCTTTACACATGAAAACCACCTTTTTATGACTTTGGGCCAATCATCAGGAGACTGGGTTCTAATCCCGCCTTAGGCATGAAAGCCAGCTGGGTGACTTTGGACCAATCATCAGGAGATAATTTAGTCCTGCCTGAGCCACGAAAACCAACTGGATGGGTCAATCACAAAATTCACTTAACAACTGTCTTACTTAGCAATGGAAATTTTGGGGCTCAATTGTGGTCATAGGCTGAGGACCACCAATAGCTACCATTTTATAGAATGCTTATGAGAGCCCTCTCAGAAATCCAAGACTTACCATCAGCATTGATTTAAATTAACCTGCTTTCTTATTGCAAATGTTTGTGAACTGTAGCTACTCTTAAGATGTGTGGACTTCAACTCCCAGAATTCTTGCCTTCAAGTGGCCTTGGTTGGGAAGCACTAGCTTATTTCTTTGATCCTAGTTGCAGTGAGACCCTAAATCTTCACTAACTTTGACAAGTTATTCTTGTCGATATTTTGTTGGGACTTTTCATAGTGTGCTTTGAGTAGTTGGTAAAGCATGAACTTACCATTTAACTTCCTTTTTCTTTTTTCTTTCTTTTTCTTTCCTTTTCTTTCTCTTTCTTTCTCTCTTTCTCTTTCCTTCCTTCTCTTCTCTTCCTCTCCTCCCCTCCCCTCTCCTCCCTCTTCTTCTCTTCTCTTCTCCTCTCCTCTCCTCTCCTCTTCTCTTCTCTTCTCTTCTCTTCTCTTCTCTTCTCTTCTCTTCCCTTCCCTTCCCTTCTCTTCCTCTCCTCTCCCCTCCCCTCCTCTTCTCTTCTCTTCTCTTCTCTTCTCTTCTCTTCTCTTCTCTTCTCTTCTCTTCTCTTCTCTTCTCTTCTCTTCTCTTCCCTCCCCTTCCCTTTCATTCTATCTTCTCTTCTCTTCTCTTCTCTTCTCTTCTCTTCTCTTCTCTTCTCTCCTCATCCCCTCCTCTCCTCTCCTCTCCCCTCCCTCTCTCTTCTCTCCTCTTCTCTTCTCTTCTCTTCTCTTCCCTTCCCTTCCTCTCCTCTCCTCTCCCCTCCCTCTCTCTTCTCTCCTCTCCTCTCCTCTTCTCTTCTCTTCTCTTCTCAGATTCCAGAATCTTCTTTGGTCCCGAAAAACATTTGTGGACAGCGTTAAAGTCTACAACCAGAGCTACATCTATATGCCGGCTTTCTCCATGAAAGTAGGGACTCAACCTTCTCTCCGAGTGTACTACACCCTCACTGACGTCGGAGCCAAGCAAAAGGTGATCTTCGCCAACCCTAACTTCCTACGGGACATTGGCAAGTTTTGGAAGAGCAAAGGGATTCACGCTAAGCGGCTTTCAACCGGCCTCTTCTTGGTCAGCGCAGCTCTTGGTCTTTGTGAAGAAGTGACAGTTTATGGTTTCTGGCCCTTTTCAGTGGACCTCCACGGGCGGTATATTAGCCATCATTACTACGATAACATCTTGCCATATTCCGGCTTCCATGCCATGCCAGAGGAATTCTTACAGCTGTGGTTTCTCCACAAGAAGGGAATCTTACGAATGCAGCTGGAGGATTGTGAGGATTCTTGATTTTGCTCTACAAAGGAGCACCAAACGTTTGTGTTTTACAGTTGCCAATGTTTACTTGATTTGCCATCGGCATAAAGAACAAACCAAGAAATATTGTGGGTGGGGTGGGTGGGTGGGAGGGGTTCGTGGAAACCTTTTTAACAAATGTGCATGGACTTCATTCATAAGCTAAAAGTGAACCGAAGACTTGAAATTTTTACGACACTGATATGTGAATTCCCTGGTGGATATTGTTTTGCAAAAAAAATGCAGAATGCAGCTGTCCATTGGGAAGGTTCGAAATAAAACTGGAGAGAGAGTTTACAAAGGGCTTTCAACAACCGTGTTGAATACTTCCTGTTGCTCAGATATACAACTGATTCCCAAAATACTGGGGATGGGTTTTGTTCGCTTTTTTAATTTGTTTCTGAAGCTGGATTTTCAAAAGGTGCCTGAGTTACTCGTTTTCATTTCCATCAAAAAAAAAATTCTGAAAGTATAGCAGAAGGGGCCAATTTTTCCTCCTCCTTCCCCTTCCTCTCCCCCCCCCCCAAGAAAACAGCAACTTACTTCAATAGTGTATTCTACAAATCTTGTAGCATAAACTGGGATTTTTTTAAAAATAATAATAATGAACAAATGGAAATGTTTTTAGCCAGATTTTTCTTATGAAACAGCTGTCCAGCTTCTTCCACATAGAACGGTGGGGGTGTTTTCAGAAGAATAAGGTCACTCCTGGTCATTTAAAGCCAATCCTATTTGAGCCTGCAAAATGAAGCCGGAAGCAGTTCTGAGCTGGTGTTTTAATATCAAAATAATTCAGTTCACGCTGGAGGATAAAGAAGAACCAACATATTCTGTAGGTTCTTTATTATCTTGAGGCATTTCATTGATGTCTGAAAGTAACCTGTATAAATTTGGACTACTTCATCCTACATTCTAGGACTTGTTAAATGCATTGCATTGTCTTTATAAAAAGCAGAAATGTCAACCCATGCTAATACAATGGAGCCGACACAAAAGGCACAGTTTGTGCAATGCTGCTGTTGTCGTTTGCTTAATCTTTCCTGTCAGTGACTTTGCCCATGCTTTGTTGGGTTAATTTTATTTATTTAATTTATATTGCACCTTTATTAAATTTTTATGAACTGAAGGCAGTGGATATAATGCTCCTTCGTGCTATTTTCCCTACAATAGCAACCTTGCGGCGAGAGATGGGTTGAGAGTGGGTGACTGGCACTCAGTCACTCAGCTGTCTTTCATGGCTAAGGCAGGACTAGAACTCAACCGTCTTCTGTGATTGGCCCAAAGTCATCCAGTCAGCTTTCAGCCCCAAGGCAGGACTTGAACTCACCAGCTCCCGCTTTCCAGCCTGGTGCCTTAACCACTAATCTTTGTACATCACCCAGAGACTTTTTTATGAGATTGGTAGCCATAGAAATCATTTAAATAATCGAACAAATATTATGGCTTCTCCCCTAATAAATATGAATACTGGAGGCTATCTTAAAAAATCTACTTGTTTTATTCACATGCATTTTTATGCAGCTCTAATCCATACAAATCGGGGCGATGGCCTAAAATGTGCTTAATTTCTTTTAACTAATCCTGCATGAATCTCTTATAATAAAAGAGTAGTTTCAAATTGATATTTGGGGGCCCCACCTAAAGGTCACAGATAGGTGTGTCTTAGAAATGGCAATGTCTCCAATCTAGATGCAATCCTCTTGTTAGTAAGGTGTAAACATAAAGGTCTCCCCTATCCCAGGGGTAGGCAAGCTTTGCTCTTTTATGACTTGTGGACTTCAGTACCCAGAATTCCTGAACCAGCCATGCTGACTCAGGAATTCTGGGAGTTGAAGTCCACCAGTCATGTAGGGGCCAAGGTTGCCTATCCCTGCCCTATTCAATCGTGTCCGATTCTAGGGGACGATGCCGTCTCTGTTTCTTAGCCGAGAGAGCCAGCATTGTCTGAGGACATTTCCGTGGTCATGTGTGACCAGCATGACATCATGCCACAGTGCAGAGTGTGCGGTAAAACACGGAATGCAGTTACCTTCCCACCGAAGTGATACCTATTTATCTACTCACATTTTCATGCTTCCAAACTGGTGGGGAGGAGCTGGAGCAAGGGACAGGAATTCACCCCATCATGCAGCCCCCCAGATCTTGAACCCCAGTTGTCAGCCTTCCAGCTGACAAGCTCAGCATCTTTAACCGCCGAGCCATTTGCACCCCCTCCCCTTTTCCTAAGGTGCAGACTAACTTTAATAATGATCAACGTAGCTTTTGCTTTTCCAAAAATTACCAAAAGTAATCAAAAGAGAAAACTTATAAGATAATAATTCAAAGTGCTCCAGAGTTTTTCCAGTTTTGCAGAAACTGACAGATTTGCAACATCTCCAGGAGGGCTCCCCCCCCCCTACAGCCGAGCAATTAATCTAAGATGCATTTTTAGAAAATTAAAAATTGATGTAGCACAATCCGTTAATCAAAAGTAGCTGTTTCAGTATTTATTGGTGCTTAACATTTTACTTTACTGAATTACAATTGATATCTTACGTTGGAGAAATGGATGGGAATGCTTGAGAATATTTGAACAGTTGGCAACTTATCAGTTGGCAACTTATTGTTAGGAGAAACATAGATTACCAGGCTAGGTTAACAAAAATTACTTAAAGGATGATTGCTATTACTATCAGTGTTCCATAGATGGTTGGCTTAACTCAATTTGAGTTTGGTCCAATCTTATTTAATGTATACAGTGTTTGTGTGTGTGTGTACACACACACAAACACACATACAGCATATATATGTATGTATTTCTATATGTTGGGTGAAGCACCCAGTCTACCAAATATAAATCAGTCTGTTCTGCATTTCGCTCCAATCTAATTTAACTCTTTGTCAGCCACAAAAATTTTGAATTTACAGTGTTCACAGTACTGATGTCTGCCTGCAAAAAATGCTCCTAGATTGGAGCGAAACGCAGAACAGACTGATTTATATTTGGTAGACCGGGTGCTTCACCCAACATATAGATATATATCCTCCCTGGTTTCTGCTGACAGGAGTAGGGGGAACTTGTGGCTCAGAAGGTTAATATAGCTGCCTAACATGCAGGTTCGAATCCCAGAGGGGTATGACTAGCTGATGAGAGCTAAAGAGCTTGAAATAGCTATACTGGTCTCCCTTTAACTCTTTGTCAGCCACAAAATTTTGTATGTATTTCTGTATGTGTGTGTGTATATATATATATATATATATATATACACACACATATACATATAGCAACATACATTGAAAGTTTTAACAGCAATGGTAAGAACTGAAACTATAACAACAAGAGAAAACTAAAAGAAAACAAAAATAAAAGCTAAAAGCACAACAAGAAAAAAGTTAGAAGGACGTACGAAACAGAGAAAGTAATGATATATACAAAGACGTGGGTTGCAATAGTCTTCCCAGCACAATGATATTTTAACCTCCCTCTCTAATGTTACATCACGATATGTTGCATCTTGCTGAAAAACTATGCTGTCTATTCATCAAAACCATAAGTCACAAGGCAGCACTGATGTTACCTGCTTTGGGTAATGGAACTTCTGCAAGAAAACAAGCAAGCTTAGAGAGCACCAAGGACCCCCTCGTTTCAACTCTGAGCTACAAATGTTCTCCTTTATTGGTACAAGGTGATAGGGTTTCATTTTATGCAAAATGTCCATAAAGGGGTTTCCGCTCACCGATATGTGTAGATCTTGTCCTTTCTCCAATCAGAACGGTCCCTTTGCCCACCTCAACAAGTTCTGCCACCTTCGCCACCCACTCCTCCAACCTAACAAAAATAATTTTGCACGAAACTATATTTCCGTTTTACTCTGGAGCTGGAATAGCAGAATAACCCTGGGCCAAATGGCTGGCGGTGTGGGGTGGAAGAAAGACACCTTTTAAGTTTTTCCTCCATCTTGGTCTCCATTTCAGGAAGCTGCACAGATTTAAGAAATGTTACGTCATATGGAGCACTTCCTGACATAAACATAAGGACTATCTTTGCGTTTGGACTTCTTCACTTGGCAAAATTGGCTTGGCCATGTAGCACTTCTTGTAGCTAGATGTGATGTGCAAAATGATCCCCAGTTAGCTAGGATCAAGTCCAATCACTGGTTAGCCCAATAAGAGTCTTGAGAACAAGGTCATGTTAGTAAAATGTAGGCAACTTAGCATTAGCAGTGCTCCGCTTCAGATTATGAATCCTTGAGAGGCATGAAAAGGTAAACTGAAGATTAGATTGGGAATGCCAGTTTTATCTCCAAAATACACACTGGAGATAAGACAGTTGCTCATTATTCAACCTGTTGTTTGCTCTGCTGCACAGTTCAAAATCTGAAATCTGGCTTACCCAACAGGAACAACAGCCAATCAATCACCTGAGGATCTTCTTCAAATTTATTTGTGAGTCATCCTTAGTCTATTTTATTGTTTCAGTCAACCTGGGTCCAAAAGATGCCGAGAAAAATAAAGCCTCCCTTTAAAAGATTAGAGGATTCTTTTTAAAAGGTAGAACAGGGGGTGTCAAACTCACCATGTCACGTGACGTGGCACGATGTATCGTGACTTTTTCCCCATTGCCGGCATTGCTGGGGTGTAGCATGACGCATCCGGCCCGCAGGCCGGCAGTTTTGACACACCAGACATAGAAGGAACAAAGCCATGTTCTTTACAATCACCACGTAGAAGGAAGTAATTTCAGAATCAGTCTGTGTTTCTCAATAAAAAGGTTTTTAGTTTTGACCGTCAGGATTTATTCGTTTAGGAAAGGTGGGTTTTCATCCAATTCACATATACCACCCACCCACCCACCCAATACAGAAGTAATCTAGAGATATAAGATAAGCCACTAAAATTTTAAATCTGAAAACTTGCTATAAAGAATTAAGTAGTAACATAACGCCTATAAACAAAAACACATGCTGTTAATGTATTTCTTGGGGGAGGGGGAACAGCTTTTTTCTTATATCATTAAAACCCAGATTCATTGATAAATTGAATACAAGATACAAAAGGCTGAAGCTCAATATTTTTGAATGACTCGTGTTAAAGTTTTTGCTTTGTTTTTCCTTGCTGAAATCATATCAGGGAAGGAAAATGCACAGATACTTGCTTTGTTAAGAGTCAGATCATAAGAGCAGAATACAAGCCAGAAAGAAAGATTCACAAAACCTTTTCATTAGTTAGGTTCATTGTCAAGAGTAAGAGAATCCTGGGAAATGAGTACAGGCTGTTCTCAATTTACGACTACAATTGGGGCTGGAAAAGTCATTGTTATAAGCAGTGTGTTCGTTAAGCAAGACACCACTTGATGGCAATTTGCAACCATCCCTGCCAACTTCCCTACTGACTGCTTGTCAGAAGCCCTCTGAGAAGGTTGCAAATTGTGGTCACATGACCCTGGGACATTGCAACCATCGTAAATGTGAGCCAATTGCCAAGCACCTGGATCACAATCTTGTGACCAAGGATTTTGCAATGGTCATAAGTATGAAGTCCATCGTAAGTCACTTTTTTCAGAACTTTCATAACTTTGAATGGTCACTTAATGCAGGCATGTCAAACTCGCGGTGTCGCGCGACGTATCGCGACTTTTTCCCCACTGCTGGCAATGGGGTGGGCGCGGTTTCGTCATAATACATCCGGCCCGCGAGCCAACAGTTTGACATGCCTGACTTAATGAATGATTGTAAGTTGAGGACTACCTAGGCCAGGAGTCTTCAAACTTGGCCCTTTTATGACTTGTGGACTTCAACTCCCAGAATTCTGGCTGAGGAATTCTGGGAGTTGAAGTCCACAAGTCATAAAAGGGCCAAGTTTGAAGACCCCTGACCTAGGCAAAACTCTAGCATCCATTGTCTGGAAGTTGAGTTCAGGGCAACTGGACTTTAGGAGCAACAATTCTTAATGACTCTCTGCTTACTCGGCTAACGAACCTATTCAGATTAGCTGAGAATTGAAACCACCCTGGAGGACATCTATGGGCTTCACCTAGCCATCTTGCTCACTCTAAACAAGCTACTTGGATAAGCAGCAAAATGTTTTGAGCCAACATGAAAAGTCCAGTTGCCATGACACAACTTCCGGACCGCTCTACCTGGAGGAGTGAGAATCTTCATTGACAAAGCAGGAGTTGTTTGCAGAAGGAAGTTGATTTTAGTTCTTGGCTTTCATTGATGAGCAAGCTAGTTAAGGGAGGGCCTCTTCAAGCTGTTTGAACCTTTTTCTCAGAATGTGAGAGCGAGGAGCTAACCTTGAAATGACCATCTGCTTATCATTACAGGTAGTCCTTGACTTACGACCACAGTTGAGCCCAAAATTTCTTTTGCTAAGCAAGATAGTTGTCAGAAGGTCACAAAAGGGAATCACATGACCCTGGGATACTGCACCCATCATAAATATGAGTCAGTTGCCAAGTGTTTAAATTTTGATTGTGTGACTCTGGGAATGCTGCAATGGTCATAAGTGTGAAAAATGGTCATAAGACACTTTTTTCAGTACCATTGTAACTTCAAACAATCACTGTTGTAAGTCAAGGACTTAACCTGTATTAGGAATTGGGCATGCAGCCTTATCACATGTCATTAAAATTTAGATTTCCAAATACAAATCAGTCATCTCCTTTTAAAAGAAGGTTATTACGTTTCTGGCTGTGCTTGTGGCAAAAAAATGTTCAAAAACACTAAATTAGAATATTCTTGTACGTTTACATATCTGAGGTGTCAGTATTAATAAACCCCTGTGCATAAATCTGTCATAATTATCTTTACTGTGCATTGTTCTACATGTGTATTTGTAAATTTTTTTGACTTCAGTCATTCTTCCTCCTAGGTTGGTGGAGATGCGATCACCATTTCCTATATTCCCTCATTTTCCCCCAATAAAAAGAATTTTGAAAAAAAAACACCACAATATTTTGAAATATTTAGATTGATGAAACATATGTTAAGATACTGAGAGGGGTTGCTTGAGACACTATGATTAATTTTTCTCAGTTTTGCTGCTGACAGTTAGAATCCCAATTAAATTCTTATAAAAAAAAAAGTTCCTCCCTAGTGGTGATATAAATGATTTTTTTTAAAAAAACACAAAAGTATAAAATCACAACAGTAGCCCGATTTAATAATGTGTCTTGTGAAATAGACACAATTTTACAACATTAATGGGGGGATCCGAAAGGCTTTGCGGGAGCCTGGCCGGAGGGAGAAAAGGGCGAGGCTCGAACAGCTACGGCCGGTTTGGGTGCGGCGGGCGTGGATCACGTGGAAGGAAAGAGGGGGAAGGAGAAAGGGGTGGGGGTGGTTGTTGCCGGGGAGAGACCAGGTGAAGCAAAAGAGGAGTTTGAGGTTCTATGCGTTGCCTTTCCTCTGAAATAGAGGGAGAGAGAGCGAGTGGAGCGAAGGGAAGAGTGAGAGTGAGAAGAGGGAAAAGTCTGCTGGGGTTTTAGGTTTTAACTGGGAAGGAAAGGGGAGAGGGGATTTGGGATAGAGAGACCTGCAGCTACGAGTGCCGACAGAAGAGAAGGAGAGACTGGTGGCTACTGCTTCGGAGACCAGCTGCCATCCGAACTTTGATTATTACCACTTGCGCAAGCCAAAGACATTGTGGGGCGAGCTGTTGCCATGGGGTGCTGACTATCTTTGCTAGTGCTTACTGCTGTTGCCGAAAGGTTCCCACCCACCCCGTTTTCCAAGCGGCTGCTGCAAATCACCGAGTACTGTTTCCACGACTGCCAGGGGGGCTGATAAACGCTGTCGCACACTGACTGCCATAGCCAGGGGCCAGCCATCGTTGTTTCTGGAAACTGCTGATGACGAGAGCCTGCCTCTCCCTCACTTCGCGTGAGCTCTCGCTAAAAGGGACATTCCACCAACGCCTTGAGAGTGCGGCTGCCGGGCACGACAGAAGAGAAAGGGAGGGGGCTAGGAGGGCCTGGGCTTTGGCGGCCCCTGAGGGGGTAACGCTACACATGGGGGCTCGTCCGGGATTCCCTGCCTGACCCCTCTGCATTTAATAAGGGGGGGGTTTGGTCTCACGCGGAGATATGAGCAGGTAAACAAAATGGACCCCAACGCGGTTATTAGGTGGTGTGAAGAGTAGAATAGTGAAGTAGGGACAAGTGTAGTAATTGAAGTTCCTGGTGACGTTTGGTCAGAGGAGCGAATTTTACAAATGTTGAGGATCCTTGTTCCGGATCAGAGGGTGTATGTGATAGATACGAGGGTGAATCGGGATTCCCCCCCATTTTTATGCATTGCTGGAATGGAAGAAGAGTATTCCAGAGTGCTTTCAGGTTGAAAATCTGCAACTGACAGAAGATATTAGAGCAAGAGTGATTCTTCGGATTGTGTGGGGCGCACCCTCGACCAAACCATTAGGCCAGAAGAAAGAGAAACGTGCTTCCTTACCTGCGGGGACAACAGAAGCAGGGTTTACTCAGGCTGGGGGAAGTTTGACTTCCATCCAAACCCTGACAGGGGGCTATTGCATAGGGGCTGGATATAGGAAATTACGTACTTTCTCGGGGATACAACGGTACCAGAAGGAGACGAGGAGTATGAAGCCTGGATGGAGTAGGCAATACAAGCAGTTGAGGAATGGGATATACCGGACACCCCAAAAAGGCAATGAGTTAGAGAAAGTTTAAAGGGCCCTGCTGCAGAAGCCATTAGAAGTCTAACATTGAGTCGGGGACATTTTACTGTGCATGATTATCTCTCCTTATTGCATGATGAATTTGGATCTGCTGAGACAGTCTCTAGTTTATTGTTTCGGTTGGAACACATGTATCAGAAGAGGGGTGAGAAGCTATCCGAATATATAAGGCGTCTGAATAGACTATTATACCAGGCTGTGGAAAGGGGGGAATTGGACCCAACTGAGGTGGAACAAGCCAGGATAGAACAACTCTCCTGGGATGCTTTGGCTTTGGATCCTGTTTGGAATCAAATAAAGGTCAAAGCCAGAGGGAGTGTTTGGGGGTATCACGAGCTTATAAGGAGAGTTCGGGCGACCGAGGTAGTAGAGAAGGCTAAGGAGGCAACAGCTGAGTTGCCGGCGGGACGGCCCTTAGGCCCAGGTGTGGGAAAGGTTAGGGAGGATGATGATCGGTTAACAATGATGCAAGCTCTGATACTGGACTTCACTAAGATAAGGGCTTCCTGGACAGTAATGGGTGGCCTGCCCCCGAACGGAGGTCGGGCTGGTCCAACTGATGGGAGGATGGGCCCGTCCGCCCTAGCTAACAATCCAACGAGACCAGTGGTCTGTTACAATTGTGGGGGCGTGGGGCATTATAGGCGTGTGTGTACAAAACTGTACAGAAGATCAGGGAACCCAGTTCAGTCGGGAAACTGTCAAGGGCCCCAGTGAGGGAGCTAGCTGGGTGCCCGGTGATCAATCAGCCCCGACAAGAGGGACTTCCCTTGGAAGCCCTCACCAAAGGTGGGAGTGATGGGAGTACCCCCTGTAGTGAGAAATCTTTGTTGCTTTGAATTGCCAGAAACTAGAGCAACAGGGTCTCAGCGACAGTCTTTGGGGAATCAAGTGCGGGTCGTTAAACCAGATACTGGGCTTCCCACTATTGGGGCCTCCCAGCAGTTGGTGGGCCCTTCTCCAATGGTGTCAGTGCAAGTGGAAGGTATTTACACTAAAGCCCTTCTGGATTCGGGTGCACAGGTCACGCTACTATATAGAGATTTTTATGATAGATATCTGACGTATATGCCTATACAGGAATTGAGCGATCTGAAGATCTGTGGTATTGGGACTGAAAAGTTCCCATACAATGGGTATTTGCCCATACAGTTGACGTTTGGGCCTTCTATTGCTGGGTATACGGAGACATTTGCTACCCTGGCTATTGTGTGTGCCCGCCCCTTGGGAGTTAGTGACGGTTCGCTGATTGTGGGAACGAATACAAGCTTGGTTAGATGCTTGCTCACCCCAGTTGCCCCCTTGGGAGATGACTCGATTACAAGGGATGTTCACCCTGCACTGCAGACAGTATGTTGGCACCTGGCACTAGCATCAGGCCCCGGCAGAGGGGGTGGGGTGATTATGGAAGTTGGACAGAGAGAAGAGGATAATACAACCAGGGGAAGTGGTGTGTCTGAGGGCTTCCGTTAGATTAGATTGGGAACAGCCCGGCCTGTATCTTATTCTTGAACCTGGCCCTAATGGGCGGAATGGTGGGGTGGAATTAATTCCAGAGATAGTCTCCACACGGGTGTTATGGCAGGCGAAAGGGTGGATCTCGGTTAGGGTCCGGAATATCACGAGCCTCCCGGTACGGCTGAGGGATCGGATGTTGTTGGGGCAAGTGAGCCCAGCTACCCCAATTGGGTCTCTGGACGATAAGGGAAGGACTGAGGGGGAGTTTTCGATGGATCAGTTCTATCCAAAGAATACACAGCTTTCTCCTGAGTGGCGGGAGAGGGCGAGAGATCAGCTCTGGAAGTGGAAGCGTTTATTTTCGAGAGATGAGATGAGCGTGGCTGCTGGGCATGACAGAAGAGAAAGGGAGGGGTCTAGTAGGGCCTGGGCTTTGGTAGCCCCCGAGGGGGTAATGCTACACACGTATTCACTGCAGGCTTCCATTTCACAAATTATTGCAATCTTTCCTCACAACTGTCTGCCAACCGGAGTGAAGGAATAGATGTTAAAGACATGTGGGCTTTTAGCTCATCAGTACTGCCATTTCTTGGCAATTGACAACAATGGCAACAGAATTCAACTTTTTTGCACTGCTGTTTCAATCTCAATCAGATCACTGTAGAACATAGACCATCAGGGTCTTCAAACTTGGCCCTTTTATGACTTGTGAACTTCAACTCCCAGAATTCCTCAGCCAGCGTGCCTGGCTGAGGAATTCTGGGAGTTGAAGTCCACAAGTCATAAAAGGGCCAAGTTTGAAGACCCCTGACATAGACCATCAGGGTTGGAAGGGACCTTGGAGATCTTCTAGTCCAACCCCCTGCTCAAGCAGGGGACCCTATACCATTTGAGACAAACGGCTGTCCATTCTCTTCTTAAAAACCTCCAGTGATGAAGCACCCACAACTTCTGAAGGCAAGTTGTTGCACTGGTTGTTTATTCTCACTATCAGGAAATTTCTCCTTAGTTCTAGGTTGCTCTTCTCTTTGATAAGCTTCCATCCATTGCTTCATTTCTGCCTCCAGGTGCTTTTGAAAATAGGTTGATCCTCCTCTTCTTTGTGACAGCCCCTCAAATATTGGAACATTACTATCAGGTCACCCTTAGTCCTTATTTTTACTAGACTGAACACACATAATTCCTGCAACTGTTCTTCATATCTTTTAGCCTCCAGTCCCCTCCACTTCTTGTTCTTTTCTGCATTCTTTCCATATCCTGATGACCAAATCTACATCATTAGCTTGCACTAAGCATTGTCCAACCCCACCTTCCACCCTCAAACATCACAAAACACTATCAACCCCGGGCTACACTGATTTAATTCAGAAAAAAAAGTGTAACAATTATGAACAACTTTACAAGGCTGAATTAATCCACATTCTTCCAGTTATGGTTCTTCCCTACTCTACAAATGCTATCATTAAATGTAACAAGAATGCTTTCCTCTGCTAATGCTGCTAAAAGGTTAACCAATTCAGGCAGAATCCTTTAAAGAGACAACATTAGATCTGAACTAGAAGAATGTCCGTTGTTAACGAGATGTGACTATTTTCTCCTCTACAATAAAATTTGGATTGCAAAATTATTTTCCACAGGAAATCATTGCTGTCAAGGACGCCCCCTTCCCCGTTGTGTGCAACAAAAAGGAAATTTTTCTTTAGGCAGTATTTTTACTTTTCTTTTTGTGCCGTTGTCTAGTTTTGCTTCCCCAAATGGCAATAATTGCTATGGCTGATTGCTTAAAATAGGGGTCCCCAACCTCCGGTCCGTGGACCCGCACCGGGCCGCAGCATGCCAGCAACCGGTCCGCACAAACAAGCAAAGCTCCATCCGTGGGATGCAGGCAGCACACAAAACCATGCCCCCTCCAGTCTGTGGGAAAATGTCTCTCCACAGAACCGGTCCCTGGTGCCCAAAAGGTTGGGGGCCACTGGCCTAAAACACCAAATAGTAGGGGGACATTCCTCGCCAAAGAAACTGGCAGCATTGCTTGACATTTTTTGTATTGTATCTAAAATTTTTAAAGGTGCCTTCATGGTCTTACGCATCTTCATACATTTTATCTAATTGCAGACAGTATCAAAAACTGGCAAGAAGCTCACTTCGGGGTCACACCAAAAGGTTACTAATGAAATTTTAATGACCTCAAATAGTACGAAAAGAACATTTGAGGAGGAAAGTCAAACATATCTTAAATTTTGTTTAGGTGTTTGTTTTTTTCATCCAAGAGGTAATGTATCTGTAATCTCTAGGGACAAAGCAATCAGAATCGTCAGTGGGTTGCACTGGAGTAATGCAGTATTTTTGTCAATATTTATTTTTGGAGGCAATGTTCACAATAAATCTCCTCCAGCTGACCATTTCAGTGCTCAGTTGATTAATGAAAAAGAAAAGTTGGGAGGATTTTAAAAAAAACAAGCTACTTACAATTTCCTCCAAATTCTTTGGCAGGTTTGAAGAATGATTGCATGATGGAAGAACTTAAACACAAATGCTGAATGTCAGCATCTCCAGAAACAGAGAAGGTCTACAGAAAAAATAAACAATATTGTGTATTTATGTTAAAGGATCACTTCTGGGAAGGGTGTCTGTTAAATATAAAAGTATATCGCCACAGTGATATATGTCACTTGAGTAATTTAGCAAAATGGCTGAAAATGACATCATTTACATAACCCATTAGAAGTGTGTCACCATGGGTACTTTAAAATTAAGATTAAATTGATATAATAATAATAATAAAGTTGGAAGGGACCTTGGAGATCATCTAGTCCAACCCCCTGCTCAGGCAGGAAACCCTATACCATTTCAGACAAATGCCTGTCCAATCTCTTCTTAAAAACTTCCAGTGTTGGAGCATTCACAGCTTCTGGAGGCAGGTTGTTCCACTGATTAATTGTTCTAACTGTCAGAAAATTTCTCCTTAGTTCTAGGTTGCTTCTCTCTTTGGTTAGTTTCCATCCGTTGCTTTTTGTCCTGCCCTCAGGCGCTTTGGAGAATAGCTTGACTCCCTCTTCTTTGTGGCAGCCCCTCAAATACTGGAAGACTGCTATCATGTCACCCCTTGTCCTTCTCTTCATTAGACTAGACATTCCCAATTCCAGCAACCGTTCCTTATATGTTTTAGCCTCCACTCCCCTCATCATCTTTGTTGCTCTTCTCTGGACTCTTTCCAGAGTCTCAACATCTTAATGTATTAATGTATCAATATTAATATTAATGTAACTGTTCCATTCAGACTACTTTGGTCTGTTATTCCAGACAGATGTCCAGACAGAAATCCGGTCCACTGCGTCTAAAGTCTGTTAAATGAGAGTCCACTGAATCAAGATCACACTGGCCCAAAGGAAACCATTATAGAACATTTCAAGGCTTATAGGAGTGGCTTAGGGATAACCTTCTTCTGCTTAGTGGACCATGGTAGAGTTTGAAACAAAGACTAACTGTTTAGCCTTGTACTGTTCTCTTAATGATCCCTCTGGGAAGCTTTCCCCAAGCAACAAAACGCAAACACAGCTAAAAGCTAAATCAAAACATGTCAGGAAGCGTAGCTTGAATCCAGAGTCCAAACATGCGGGCAAGGACGTCATGCTGACCCTTGGCTCACAATCCTGGTATTGAGTATTGTGTTATTATTATTATTATTTTTACATTTAATTTTGGGCCTTCACTCAACACAGACACTTGCTCTGTTCTACCAAGAGTTGATCACAGGAAACTGGTTTGGCAAGACACACCATTAACTAGGAATGAACAGGAAACCCCTTTTGCAGAGTTGTCCCATTAATTGGATCAGAATAATCTTTGGACTTTTTTTTTAATAATGTATGGTTTTGTGTTTAGCCTTGCTGTCACCTCTTAATCTAGCTGTCTGTCACGCTTCAAGAATCAGAACTAAATGTTAAGTTCCTGTTAATAAGATTGCTCATGCCCATAAAAGAACCTAGTCTGCTAACGGGCAGCTAAAGCATATAAGGAACGTTTGCAGGAATTGTGTATGTCTAGTTTAATGAAGAGAAGGACGAGGGGGGACATGATAGTAGTGTTCCCATATCTCAGGGGTTGCCACAAAGAAGAGGGGGTCAAGCTATTCTCCAAAGTACCTGAAGGCAGGACAAGAAGCAACAGATGGAAACTAATCAAGGAGAGAAGCAACCTAGAACTAAGGATAATTTTTTTGATAGAACAATTAATCAGTAGAACAACTTGCCTCCAGAAGTTGTGAGTGCTCCAACACTGCAGGTTTTTAAGAAGAGATTGGACAACCATTTGTCTGAAATGCTTAAGCAGAGGGTGGGACTAGAAGATCTCCAAGGTCCCTTCCAACTCTGCTGTTCTATGTTCTAAAAGAGGGGTGTCAAACTTGATTTCATTGAGGACCGCGTCTGGGTTGTGGTTGACCTTGGGGGGCTGGGGTGGGTGTGGACAGCTCAACGTCGCTTGTGTAGGGGGGCGCCTGTGGTGGCCCGGGCGGGGCTGGGGGAATCCATTATCTCCAGCTCAGGAAGGCGAGACCACAGCGAGCACTATACCCTTCTCCACCAGAGGAGCCTTGCTGTCCCTCTCAGGCCATGCAGAGGACCCCCAGTGATGCAGGCTGCCCGGAGCGGGCCATGGTGGTGCTGGTGGGAGGGGGGGTGGCGCTGATCTACAACCTGGTTGCATCCATCAAAGCCAGAACACACTCAGCCTTAGATCCATAGGTCAGCCCTGGAACCAGCGAGGAGCTGCCCCGCCCCCTGGGTGTGCACGCAGGAGATGACTAGTGCCGGTGTCCTGGGTGAAGTCAGCCTGCGGGCCAAGACAGCCAGCAGGGACGCCGGACTCTGCCTGCTCTTGCACGCGTGCCCAGGGGGCAGGGGCGCCCATCACTGGTTCCATGGCTACCCCATGGATCTCAGGCGGAGCATGTTCTGGCTTTGATGGCTGGCACCAAGTTGTAGATTAGTGCCCGGTCAGCCTGAGCTAGGCCGAGGTGCAGCGGACCGGTCCTTCGCTGTTTCCAGAGCAGGTCCCCGGGCCAGAGAGAACCACATGGCGGGCTGGATCCGGCCCACGGGCCTTGTGTTTGACATGTCTGTTCTAAAAGGATCTGATTGAGATTGAAACAGCAGTGCAAAAAGTTGAATGTGTTGCCATTGTTGTCTATTGCCAAGAGATGGCAGCATTACTCATGAGCTAAAAAGCCCACCTGTCTTTAGCATCTACTCCTTCACTCCGGTTGGCAGACAGTTGTGAGTTTCCTGCCTGAGCAGGGGGCTGGACTAGAAGACCTCCAAGGTCCCTTCCAACTCTGTTATTCTGTTATTTATTCTGTTATAAATCGGCGCTAGAAAAGAGTCAATGGAATTCAACACCGCTTGTGTGAACTTAATGACTTCAGATTGATTACTCTCTTGACTCCGTCCCCAGGCTCTGCCTGTCCTTCTCTTACACTGTCTGTTCTTCTTTGAAGTCTCCACATCTTAAAGTTCCTGAGGTTGAGAAACACTGGTCTAGACTGGCAAAAAAAAAATCAGAGTCTGGTAGCACCTTTTCCACCTAACCATCCATCTGGGGTGATCTGGGTTGTGGTATAAGCCTTTCTGAGCTCTGGGGACCAAAATGAATTATCCAGCTATGCCATCTGCTTACCCTCCAAATTGTGGGCAATGTAATTCAGAAATGGTTTCCCTTGTCTTCTTCCTAGGGCTGAGGAAGAATGACTGGCCCAAGGGTTCCCAGCTGGCTTCATGCCTCAGGTGAGAGTGCAGGTAGCCCTGGGGAATTCTGGGAATTGAAGTTCACACACCTTGGACTTATAAGGTTGAGAAACACTTATTTAGAGCAGGGGTAGGCAACCTTGGCTCTTTTATGACTCGTGGACTTCAACTCCCAGAATTCCTGAGCCAGCATGGCTCAGCTTGGAAACCTCTCCCTTTCCCCTCAGTATGGCTGGCTCAGGAATTCTGGGAGTTGAAGTCCACGAGTCATAAAAGAGCCAAGGTTGCCTAGCCCTGATTTAGAGCAACAACAGCTGAAAAGCAACATGCAGTTGTTAGCCAGGATCTGAACTGCATATCAGCTTGAGATCTTCAGGTCTGGATTTATTCCCTAAATATTTCAAATCGTGGCAGCCTTGCAGTTACGTTTTCTCCTAACGGAAGTAAAGAAAAAAATATCGCCAGCAGATGTGAGATTTCCCTTTTTCCTAACCTGTCATTTAACCAAAACAAAACCGGGGCCACCCTCTTCTTTACAAAACACTGATTTATTTTAAACAGTATTGATTTCCTCTTCATTTTTCAACCTGATAGAAATATACTTCTCCACATTACCTAGAATATGATATTTTATTTATCAATTAATTTCTAATGTTCTTGGCTTTTCTTCCTACGGGCTGGAATCCAAAATCAGAAACGGAATATTCAGCATCTCATATTCAGTAACAGCGAACATTAATTGTTTTTTTTTTTTCTTGTTTCGTTTGATGGATGATCTTCCGGCTAACAGCTGTTCAAGTGAACATTTGTCTTCCTTTGTTTTTATGCATTTTATCCACAGCAGGCATTCTGTTCCTCGTCACCTTTCATCTCTTGATTAGCTACCAGAAGACATGATCTCTTTGTTCTCTGAAGAGCCTGAAGCAACTCCCAACAAAGTGTGCACAAACGAGATGAGTTATTGATTGCACTGGGGTTGAACAACAAAGATACATACACATACACACACACACATCTCCTTCTGATTTGCAACTCAACAGCTATGTTTTTGTACAAAGGCCGCCCCAGTGAAGGAGAGCATTATGCATGTATGTATGTATTTATGTATTTATTTCCTGCCTTCATTGTTTTTACAAATAACACAAGGCGGGGAATATATACAACACAACTTCCTCCTCCTATTTTCTCCAACAACAACCGAGGTGAGTTGGGCTGAGAGAGAGTGACTGGCTCAAAGTCACCCAGCTTGTTTTCATGCCTAAGACGGGACTAGAACTCACAGTCTCCTGGTTATTGGCCCAAGGTCACTCAGCTGGCTTTCATGCCTAAGGCGGGACTTTAACTCACTATCTCCTAGTGATTGGCCCAAAGTCACCCAGCTGATTGTTATGCCTAAGGCGGGACTAGAAGTCATTATCTTTTGGTGATTGGCCCAAAGCTGATTGTTATGCCTAAGGCGGGACTAGAAGTCGTTATCTTTTGGTGATTGGCCCAAAGTCATCCACCCACCTGACTTTAACTCACTATCTCCTAGTGATTGGCCCAAAGTCAACTGATTGTTATGCCTAAGGCGGGACTAGAAGTCATTATCTTTTGGTGATTGGCCCAAAGTCACCCACCTGGCTTTCATGCCTAAGGCGGGACTTTAATTCACTATCTCCTAGTGATTGGCCCAAAGTCACCCAACTGATTGTTATGCCTAAGGCGGGACTAGAAGTTATTATCTTTTGGTGATTGGCCCAAAGTCACCCACCTGGCTTTCATGCCTAAGGCGGGACTAGAACCCACAGTCGCCTGATGATTGGCCCAAAGTCATGAAAAGGGGTTTTTCAAGCATAAAGCATAACTAGAATTCACCATCTCCAGCTTTCTAGTGTGGTGCCCTTAGCCCAAACTGACTCATTCAGTTAGAAACACAAGCCACACCTTCTCCACGGTTTCTCCAGTTCACAGCTCAAGGCTGTGAATTTGAGCTGATGAATTTCTTCACTTTTTATTTATACACAAGCTTGCCTCTAGGCCAGGGGTAGGCAACCTTGTCTGTTTTATGACTCGTGGACTTCAACTCCCAGAATTCCTGAGCCAGCCATGCTGAGGGGAAAGGGAGAGGTTTCCAAGCTGAGCCATGCTGGCTCAGGAATTCTGGGAGTTGAAGTCCACGAGTCATAAAAGAGACAAGGTTGCCTACCCCTGCTCTAGGCCATTTCAAAGCCTTGAGGCAGCTTACAATTGTCAGAAGAAAAACTAATTTTTCATGCCCAAACTGCCATAGGACAAAATTCACAATATGAGTAAGAGGAAAAACCACAATAAAATAAGATTACAACTAACTTGCTTGCTTGCATGTCTGTTTTCTAGAATTGCTGGCCAACAAGATACTAGTAGTTCAAGACCAGGGGTCTTCAAACTTGGCAACTTTAAGACTTGTGGACTTCAACTCCCAGAATTCTGGGAGTTGAAGTCCACAAGTCTTAAAGTTGCCAAGTTTGAAGACCCCTGTTCAAGACTTACAACCATAACTGGAATGGGAAATTCTGTCACCAAGCAATTTGGTCATTAAGTGATTTGCATCCCATCTTATGACCATTTTTTTTTGCCATTGTTGCTAAGTGATAGTTCTAAGTTAGCCATGCGGTTGCTAAGTCAATCTTGCTTCCCTATTGATTTTGCTTGTCAAAAATTGCAAAAGGGGATCACCTGTCGTTGGCATACAGCAACGGTCATAAGTATGAACCAGTTGCCAAGCCTCTGGATTTTGATCACATGATCATGGGGATGCTATAAAAGTGGTAAGTGTGACAAATGGTCGTAAGTCCCTTTTTTGGTGCCGTCACTAAATGAACTGTTGTAAGTTGGGAACCACCTTATGTGGCGGGAGAAAGATGTATTTTAGGTGGGTCTCCAAAATCAAGGTAGCAGCTTTGATCATGCAGTTCCACCATCCTACAAAACTCCTCTGTCCCCAGTTAAGGTGGTCTAGAGGGAGAGTGAACATTGGCCAGGACACATGGAATGAGAGATGGCCCATTTTCTTCTTTGTCCAGTCTAAAAATGCCTTGGGTTGATCTAGAACAGGGGTCTTCAAACTTGGCCCTTTTATGACTTGTGGACTTCAACTCCCAGAATTCCTCAGCCAGGCACGCCTGGCTGAGGAATTCTGGGAGTTGAAGTCTACAAGTCATAAAAGGGCCAAGTTTGAAGACCCCTGATCTAGAAGGAAAGGGCTTCCTTGGAAGAACATTGCAATGGATTGCATTGCACCCAAAGGGTCCATGTCTCCAGCTAGGACCTGGTAGGAAAACCAGGAAGAATGGCTACCAATTAAGATCAGATCAAGGCTTATTGGAAGCCCGAATATTTGATTCTGACCTTTCCAAGGCAGGAAAAAAGTTTATTTTTATGTTTCTCCCCTCGACAGCATTTTCCCCAGTGAATGAAGCTGCATTGTTGATTTGCGTTATTTCATCCCACTTTGAGTGCACAGCGAACTCATAACACAACTAACCTTTACAGTTGCCTTGTGCCTGAAGTGTTTTCTTCCCACAGGTTCCCATTGTGAACAACCGAACATGTGGGCTTGTGTAATATGCACTTGCCTTTTTCCTTATCGCTCAGCCTGACTGTGCTCTAGCATTCCTTCAGTGGCGTGTACAGAGTCACGCTAGCCCAGACTTCAATTTTATTTTCCCACACAAAGGAAGTGCTGGTAGCATACAGCTTATTTAAGAATAGTACATTCTTCGGGTACACTTATGCACTGATCATAATCTGGAACTCAAATGTCAAGGAACATCCGTCAAAGAGGTAGGTTTTTTTTTTTCCATTGCCTCTTGCAATGTGTTATTCCTTGATGAATAATAATAAATGTTCCAGCTCTGTTCTGGGATTTCAGGACAGCTCACATAAACGTTTGTCTTCATTTTATTTCCAAATCATGAGAAGTTGGGCTGAGAGAGTATAATTGACCAGTCAATTACCCCTATACCTTAGGGGACTGGAGGCTAAAACATATAAGGAACGGTTGCTGGAATTGGGCATGTCTAGTTTAATGAAGAGAAGGACGAGGGGGGACATGATAGCAGTGTTCCAATATCTCAGGGGCTGCCACAAAGAAGAGGGAGTCAAGCTATTCTCCAAAGCACCTGAAGGCAGGACAAGAAGCTGGAAACTGATCAAGGAGAGAAGCAACTTAGAACTAAGGAGAAACTTCCTGACAGTTAGAACAATTAACCAGTGGAACAACCTGCCTCCAGAAGCGGTGAATGCTCCAACACTGGAAGTTTTTAAGAAGAGACTGGACAGCGATTTGTCTGAAATGGTATAGGGTTTCCTGCCTGAGCAGGGGGTTGGACTAAATGACCTCCAAGGTCCCTTCCAACTTTATTATTATTATAGTCCTCCAGCTGCCTTCAAAGTTTTGGTCTCTCTCTCTCTCTCTCTCTCTCTCTCTCTCTCTCTCTCTCTCTCTCCTTCTGCTGCCTCTTTGAACCAAGTGGCTGGCTTCTGTAGTGTCTTCAACAGTTCACTGAAACAAAAGGAGGAAAGGAGATTCCAGGAAAGATACATAAATCCTGATGGGGTCCTGATGGGGTCCTGATGACGTTACCTAGCTGGGTAATGAAACGTCTGCAAGAAAACCACCAAGCACAGAGAGCACCAAGGACTCTACAGGTCAACCCTGAGCCACAAATATTCTCTTCCATCAGTATTTGCCTTTTTGGACACCACTGAGGACACCCCCATCCTCAATATAACTTTCCAATGATATTTTCATTTTACTTGCTTCCAAATCTTCAACTTTACATATGCCAAAGAAAGGGCTGTTGCAACGGAATGGGACAACTCACCTGGCCTGACTCGCCACAGCTGACTCGCCGAGCGACAACTTGCCGCAAGACAATTTAATGCAAGATAACTCAAGAGAGGGACAAGTAGTGTTGCAGGTCATCCCAGCTTTGAGGACGTCTAACTTAAGAAGGTTCAAACCAGGGGTGGGATTCAAATAGGGGAACAACCGGTTCTCTGTGTAGGCGCCGCTTCTGGAAGTCCATTCTGGGCCTGGGGAACAAAAAATTAGCTACCGGTTCTGCCGAAGTGGTGCGAACCGGCTGAATCCCGGTGATGGAGCGCCCACGATTTCTGGAGGCAAGCTGTTCCACTGGTTGATTGTCCTCGCTGTCAGAAAGTTTCTCCTTAATTCCAGGTTGCTTCTCTGTTTGATCAGTTTCCAACCATTGTTTCTTGTCCTGCCCTCTGGTGCTTTGGTGAACAACCTGACCCCCTCTGCCTTGTGGCAGCCCCTCAGATACTGGAACACTGCTATCATGTCTCCCCTATTTCCTGTAGCCGTTCTTTTTATGTTTTAGCCTCCAGGCCTGTGATCATCTTAGTAGCTCTTCTCTGAATTTTTTCCAAACTCTCAACATAGGATATAGATGCTTTAAAGAGTTGCAAGCTGATGCTATATTTGAAGCCAAATTATTTCCAAAAAGCTACTCAGCCCTTTTTAAAATCATTTCATTTATTATAATAATAATAATAAAGTTGCAAGGGACCTTGGAGGTCATCTAGTCCAACCCCCTGCTCAGGCAGGAAACCCTATACCATTTCGGACAAATGGCTGTCCAGTCTCTTCTTAAAAACCTCCAGTGTTGGAGCATTCACCGCTTCTGGAGGCAGGTTGTTCCACTGGTTAATTGTTCTAACTGTCAGGAAGTTTTTTCTTAGTTCTAGGTTGCTTCTCTCTTGATTAGTTTCCATCCGTTGCTTCTTGTCCTGCCTTCAGGCGCTTTGGAGAATAGCTTGACTCCCTCTTCTTTGGGGCAGCCCCTGAGATATTGGAACACTGCTATCATGTCCCCCCTTGTCCTTCTCTTCATTAAACTAGACATACCCAATTCCAGCAACCGTTCCTTATGTGTTTTAGCCTCCAGACCTCTAATCATCTTTGTTGCTCTTCTCTGTACTCTTTCTAGAGTCTCAACATCTTTTTTACATCGTGGTGACCAAAACTGGATGCAGTATTCCAAGTGTGGCCTTACCAAGCATTGTAAAGTGGTATTAATACTTCATGTGATCTTGATTCTATCGCTCTGTTAATGCAGCCTAACACTGTGTTGGCTTTTTTGGCAGCTGCAGCACACTGCTGGCTCATATCTAAGTGATTGTCCACTAGGACTCCGAGATCCCTCTCACAGTTGCTACTATTGAGCAAGGTACCCCCTATACTATACCTGGACATTTGGTTTTTCTTGCCTAAATGTCGAACTTTACTTTTTTCACTGTTGAATTTCATTTTGTTAATTAAATGAATTTCATTTAATTAACTAATCAAAACGTTTGAATCTGACTTTCTTTTTGAAAAAGGAAAGCTAAAGAAATGCAAATGATTCTATTACATATTCTCTCTAAAACAAAACAAATCTTCCATTTCATACTGAATCTTTCACTGGCTGTAGTTTCTCTTCCGATAGCCGATTCCCCCCCCCCCTTCTGTTCAGTTTTTGGAGACATTTTGTTAGGTTGGAAAGAAAGAATAAAAATGGCTGCATGCTAAGCTAGAGAACAGCATTATTTTGATAACTGCTCTGCAAAAAAATAAATAGATCCAGGGTGATTATCTGAGAAGCTTTTAATAGTATTTATTAATTTTTTAAAATAGCTTTCTTGGCTCAGTGTGATGCTGGCTTCAAGGCCACCTTACATTTTCATTCATTTATTGCCCCTTGGAAATGCACCCATCTGTCTTATTACAGATGGATTAAGCACACAAAACTTGCAAGAATGGTAGAAATTCTGTTTTGTAACAGAGACAGGTCCAACCTTGAATTAAAAACTCATAAAATCAGATTTTATCCCGTTCCAATTCTATTAAAGGCAACATAGGTAAGCAGTTTTTTGCTGCTCTGATTCTCAGGCGTTTCGGTAGTTTAAAGATGAAATGTTTTGTTCAGTAAAACAATTGATTCAATTAAAGCAAAACACAAGTAAAAATTCGGTTTATTCTTTCTTTTCGTAAACCTACTCAGAATTAAAGCCCTGGTACCTGAGAACATATTAAGACTTGAAACTGCAGGAAATTTGAGGACTGGGATATTTGGACTGGTGTTAGTATTTCCTTCACATGCTGTTTTGTGGTGCTGTAAGTTTTATAGTTTTGGCTATATGGGATGTGCAAATGGAGTCAGCGACTAAACTATGGTTTGTCTTTCTTAGCATAGTGAATCACAATTTAAATCAATTTATAATGTCTTGGTAAGACCACATTTGGAATATTGCATCCACGTTATGATATAAAAAAGATGTTGAGACTCTAGAAAGAGTGCAGAGAAGAGCAACAAAGATGATGAGGGGGTTGAAGGCTAAAATATATAAAGAACTGCAGGAATTGGGTATGTCTAGTTTAATGAAAAGAAGGACGAGGGGTGACATGATAGCAGTGTCCCAATATCTCAGGGGCTGCCACAAAGAAGAGGGAGTCAAGCTATTCTCCAAAGCGCCTGAAGGCAGGACAAGAAGCAATGGATGGAAACTAACCAAGGAGAGAAGCAACCTAGAACTAAGGAGAAACTGCCTGACAGTTAGAACAATTAATCAGTGGAACAATCTGCCTCCAGAAGCTGTGAATGCTCCAACGCTGGAAGTTTTTAAGAAGAGACTGGACAGCCACTTGTCTGAAATGGTATAGGTTTCCTGCCTGAGCAGGGGGTTGGACTAGATGACCTCCAAGGTGTCCCTTCCAATATTATTATTATTATTATTATTATTATTATTATTATTATTATTATTATTATTATTATTGATATTATTGATATTATTATTATTATTGATATTATTGATATTATTGATATTATTGATATTATTATTATTATTAATATTAATATTAATATTAATATTAATATTATTGATATTAATATTAATATTATTGATATTATTAATATTAATATTAATATTAATATTAATCAAAACATAAAATTAGCATTTCTTGAAAACCTTAGATATTAGTGATATCACATTTAAACTAAATAGCTATATATTATATAAGTGGGTTAAAGGGTTCCTTGAATAATTTAATCATTTCCAGCAAGGCCATAACAAGGACATTGTGATTATGTCTTGACAACACACTCCTGATTCACTTAAACCTCTTTGACTCAAATCCATCATAAATTAATCATGCAGGCTGGATCTGTCTAACACATTCAGCTAAAATCTAAAAGCTTACAGTGTTTCAGTGTTTCATGGAAATAGTCTTTCGTAGAAACGTAACTGAAGCTACTCGCTTGTAATGGAATGGGTGGGTGACTTTGGGGGACGAAGGAGAGAGAAGCTGACAAACAAACCATCAGAAAAAAGAGGCAGGAGCCCCCAGTGGCTTAAAGGTCAGAAAAGGAAACTTAGGAATGACCTTCCCTAATGCATCAAGCAGTTTTGATGGCAGTAAGTCTGTGCCTTCAGACTTGCAAGATTGTGCTAATGTAGCCTTAACAACAAAGTAGATTTAACTCGCCTAGTTGAATTTTCTCTCTGGTTTACCCAGGGGAGAGGAGGGGAAAGAATGACAACACTGGAGCTTGCTGTGGGGCATGCTAAGGAGATGAATAAGTTGCCATTTTTTTTGTTTTTGTCTGGTCATTTTATTGTTTTATGACTGTTTTATAGATCCTGGTTTTACTGCTGTTGTGAATCTCCCCGAGTTGTTTACAGTGGGCGGCTATCTAAACCTTTTACATAAATAAACAAACAAAACGTTTTACAACGAAGTGTGTCACTCCCCTTCTGTGGGCTTTAGATGTCAATTAAAGTTTCATAAATGATTTTATGTGTCTCACGGTTGAGCTTGGCGTCCCTCGCATGGGTAAAAGCTTCCTGGGGTTTGATTAAAAGAAGGCCAGGCTATTTCTCACAGACCCTAAAACAGGGGTAGGCAACCTTGGCTCTTTTATGACTCGTGGACTTCAACTCCCAGAATTCCTGAGCCAGCATGGCTCAGCTTGGAAACCTCTCCCTTTCCCCTCAGCATGGCTGGCTCAGGAATTCTGGGAGTTGAAGTCCACGAGTCATAAAAGAGCCAAGGTTGCCTACCCCTGCCCTAAACGTTGAGCAGCAACTAGCCATTTTCAGGGTTCTTCCAACCTCTCAAAAGTGTCCTACCACCCTTGTTTTGACAGAGAATTTACTTTTGTGTTTTTAAATCTGAAAAAAAGTCTGCTTCTTCATCCCAGATGAACCAGTCTGGAGTAGGATACTTCCAAATGGGAATGGGAATGTGCTACAGATGCCAAAAAAGCCAACACAGTTCCTAGGCTGCATCAACAGAGAGATAATATCAAGATCACATGAAGTGTTAGTACCACTTGATAATGCCTTGATCTTGGAATATTGCGTGCAGTTTTGGTCGCCACGATATGAAAAAGATGTTGAGACTGTCTAGAAAGAGTGCAGAAAAGTCCAACAGGAATGATTAGGGGACTGGAGCTTAAAACACATGAAGAACGGTTGCAGGAATTGGGTATGTCTAGTTTAATGAAAAGAAAGACGAGGGGGGACATGATAGCAGTGTTCCAATATCTCAGGGGCTGCCACAAAGAAGAGGGAGTCAACCTATTCTCCAAAGCACCAGAAGATAAGACAAGAAACAATGGATGGAAACTAATCAAGGAGAGAAGCACCCTAGAACAAAGGAGAATTTTCCTAATGCCCTTTGCAATTGACTGGTGGTGAATTTATCAGTGCCTATGGTGTTCAAGTGGTACTCCAGATGTTTTGGGATTGCACCCAAGGTCCTATTACTGTTGAAACAGCTGCAATCCTCACAACCTACTCAGCCATGAGAAAAACCAAAGCAAAATTAAAAGTAACTAAACTTTGTTTTTTGGGGGGTGGGGGTGGGGCGGGTGGGGGGGGAAATGGAGCCATTGGATCTTTAAATGACCAAGTGAAACAGATAGTCCTCAAGTCAGGACCACAATTGAACTCAAAATTTCTGTTGCTAAGCGAGACAGTTGTTAAGGGAGTTTTGCCCCATTTTACAACCTTTCTTGTCACAGTTGTTAAGTGAATCTGGCTTCCCCATTGACTTTGCTTGTCAGAAGGTCACAAAATGGGATCACGTGACCCCAGGGACACTGCAACTGTCATAAATACGAGTCAGTTGCCAAGCCTTTGAATTTTAATCACATGACCATGGGGATGCTGCAATGGTCACAAGTATGAAAAGCAGTCATAATTCCCTTTTTTAATGCCATTGTAACTTTGAACGGTCACTAAACAAACTGTTGTAAGTCGAGGACTACCTGTGTATGAGAAACCAGAGAGACCACAAATAACAATTCTGTGCCCTCCACAAATTTCAACTCCTTTCTGCTCTGTCATCACTTGCGGCCTTGTTTACGAATCCTTCCAAAGCTGTCTATTTCCATCTATTGAGGTGGTGCCTTCCATTCATGAAGAGTGGAGAAACCGTTATTTTGGAAGTGAGACTCTGATGTCTCTTGAGATCTTGTTCCTAAATATAATCGGCTTCCCCAGGACACTCACTTCATTTTTAAGTCAACAAAGTTGTTTTCTTAAGCTGGGAACACATTGTGCCCTCAGCTTTTCTCCACTGTTCGTGGTTTTCTTATCTTCCCAGCTGTTGACGGTGAGGATCATAGAATCATTGAGTTCAAAGGCCCCATAGAGGGCAGCGAGTTTAATTCTCTGCTTAGTTCAGGCATCCAAATTAAAAGGTTTATGAGGGGTTCAGTTCTGCTTGAACGCATCTAAGCGTTTCTGTGGGTAATTTTCCACCACAGCTAGTTTACTTACCTGCTCTGCTGAGGATGGGCACGATATGGGCAACTTGACAAGTGTAATTATAAAATGTCGGTCAGCAGTACCATGGACTGACTGCCTCTCAGCTGCTTAGACAGTAAATCAACTCACAGGGATGTTTCACTTACGTGTCAGCTTCCAGACATTCCTCGACTTACAGCCACAATTGGGAGTGGGATCTCAGTCACTGAGTGAAGCATTTGTTAAGCGAGATACCCACGTGACTGCTTCCACTCAACAACCGCAATCCCAGCCATCCCAACTGGGATCATTAAGCAATCTCCCGGGTCATTAAGTGGACAAAATGAAAGATCAGCTCCCCTCCATCTGTGAAAGGAAACTGCTGTGGCTTATTTATTTATTTAGCGTATGGCAAAAATGTTAAAAAGCACATCGCAATTACATTCTCAACGAGCAAATACGAAACTATTTACCTTACAGGAAGTCCTTGACTTACAACAATTTGTTCAGTGACTGTTTGAAGTTACAACGGCACTGAAAGTGTTTCACACTTAGGACCGTTATGGCATCCCCATGGTCACATGGTTAAAATTCAGATGCTTGGCGGCTGACTCATATTGATGACGGTTGCAGTGTCCTGGGGAGGTCATATAATCATCTTTTGCAACCTTCTGACAAGTAAAGTCAATGGGGAAGCCAGATGGTAATTAAATAAACACTTAGAAATCAAGGACTACCTGTATTCACGTTATCTTGGTTTCAACTGTCACTGAGACATTTTGTCACTGAGGATCTATCTCAAATCAGTTCCAAGAGCTCTCAATATTTAAGGGAAGTCTCAATAAAAGGCATGGTGTCTTCGTTGTACTCGAGTCCAGTTTAAAGAAAAACTATAAAAACGGAGGCTAAAGACACCAGCCAATAAAATACCAAGCTGTTTTAGTTAAAATCCGCTCTGTTACAATGATGGATATTTTAGATACTCAGAATGAAATGAGATTTAATCCGATTTAAAGTAAGCTCATCTCAACCATTGGATACACACTGCTGACTGATCTCAGAAGCTCAGAAGGACAGACCCTGTTAATTTTACAACGGGAATTTCCACTAGGAAACCCTTTTGGTACCACTCCGAAGAGAACTATATGGACATATTCACCAGGAATCAAAATAAATCCACTGAACCCAAGTTATTCTTGATTAGGTGTCATTGATTTCCAGTTATCCTCTTTTAAGGAATCTGAATTTGGATTACTGAAATATAGGAATTATTTCTGTTGAAGGAAAAGTCTTCACCCTGGTTCATCCAAGCCGGGGATAAATAAACAATATGGCGACTGCTTTAGAAAGAAGGTTGCAGTTTATTGAAGAGCCAGACAGAAAGATGGTTCTGGCATGAGAGAGGAGACAAAAAAAGGGCTGAGCACATGCGGGGGGTAGGTTTTTATACCCTCTGAAAGCCTTTTGTTTGGTATAGTTTCCTGTTCCTCTTTTAGGCTTTGTATTTCCTGTGTCACGTATTCTGACCTGAGTCTGGGTGTGCCTTTCTGGTATTCTTGATGGTGGTAGGTTGATCCTATTATGTCCCAAAGGTCATATCCTGCTTCCCTGGTGCTGGGGCTAATGACTCCTAGAGTTTGGGTGGGGTATGCAGATTTTAGGTGTCTTTTGTGTTCTTGATCTCCTAGCTGGGGCCTTTCTGATGGTTTACATCTGCATTTGTATAGGGCTGGCTTCTGCTTGGGACAGAGAGACTTGGGGGCAGGGTTGGTTTCTGCTTTTAAAATCCTTTTGAGGAAATATATTTTTCTGCCCTTTTAATATTTCCTTCTCTGGGGGGCTGACTTCCCATATTTCTGAATGTGTAGTTTTGCACAGCCATTAGTATATTCTATGCAGATGTAGTTTCTATGGATCTGTGCCCATTTATGTCCTCTGTAGCCTTATTACCATAGATGAGTCACATCTTGGCAATGGTGAAATCTCCACTCTGTCCTTATATATTAACATTCCTCTGTTCTTTGAGCCATAAATCACTCAACCATTTTTCAGATATTCCCTACTAGTTACTATTGTGTGATCTTTTATTTGTTTATAAATGTACCTTCACCCTTGGAACAAAAATAGTCAGGATGACTTATGAAATACTGAGTTAAAGCAAAAGAAGGGGGGGGAAAAGAAAGGAAGGATGGATGGATGGATGGATGGAAGGAAGGAAGGAAAGGAGGAGGAGAAGGAGGAAGGGAGGGAGAGAGGGAGGAAGGAAGGAAGGAAGGAAGGAAAGGAGGAGGAGAAGGAAGGAAGGAAGGAAGGGAGGGAGGAAGGAAAGAAGAAAAAGGAAGGAAGGAAGGGAAGGAGGAGAAGGAAGAAGGAAGGGAGGGAGAAAGAAAAAGAAAGGAAAGAAAGAAAGAAAGAAAGAAAGAAAGAAAGAAAGAAAGAAAGAAAGAAAAAGAAGGAAGGAAGGGAAGGAGGAGGAGGAGGAGGAAGGAAGGGAGGGAGGGAAAAAGAAAAAAGAAAGAAAGAATGAAAGAAAGAAAGAGAAGGAAGGAAGAAAGGAAGGAAGGAAGGAAGAAAGAAAGAAAGAAAGAAAGAAAGAAAGAAAGAAAGAAAGAAAGAAAGAAAGAAAGAAAGAAAGAAAGAAAGAAAGAAAGAAAGAAAGAAAGAAAGAAAGAAAAAGCCCTTGCATATTCCCAAAATTTTCAAATGGGTATTTTCAAGTTTGTACATTTGTAAAGAAAAAGTTGGTTTGAAACGTACTGTATTTTGTAGTGGAGATCTTGGATCCCTTTTTGTTCTGCTTTTAATGCTGTTACTGGATTTGATTCCTGTGCCTTTTTTTTTAGGGGGCACAATGGCTCAGCCATTAAAGATGCTGAGATTGTCAGCTGGAGAGCTGACAGCCCGGGTTCAAGAGCCCAGCGCCGTGCAATGGGGTGAGCTCCTGTTCCTGCACCAGCTCCTGCCTACCTAGTGGTTCGAAAACATGCAAATGCGAGTAGATTAATAGGTACCACTTCGGTGGGACAGTAACGGTGTTCCGTGTGCCTTTGGTGTACAGCCATGCTGGCCACATGGAAAATGTATTTGGACAACGCTGCCCTAGAATCAGACATAACCGGACACGGAAACTTTTATCTTTAGCTTTTTTGCCCCCCCCCCCAGTGAGTTTCGTACACCAATCAATTAGATCCATTTTATACATTTTTCCTGCCAAATGGGCTAGGGTTAGAGCAGGGGTAGGCAACCTTGGCTCTTTTATGACTCGTGGACTTCAACTCCCAGAATTCCTGAGCCAGCCACGCTGAGGGGAAAGGGAGAGTTTCCAAGCTGAGCCACGCTAGCTCAGGCATTCTGGGAGTTGAAGTCCACGAGTCATAAAAGAGCCAAGGTTGCCTACCCCTGGGTTAGAGTGAAGGTTATTGATTAATTATTGGCAATTACCTCTTGAAATTTAAGTGTCGCTGTAATCACAGCAAGGATATGAGTGCAAATCAGTTGCAAGCAATTCCTGTTGTTCACAGTACTTAAGTTCTGTGAGAATGCCACAAATACTGGCAGGAGAGACTGTTTCTAGCTCAGGGTTGAACTGTGAGGTCCTTGGTGCTTTCTGAGCTTGGTGGTTTTCTGGCAGTCTTACCACCAGGAGCACTGATGATGTTACTTAGTTTGGTAATGAAACATCTGCAGAGAGCACAAAGGACCCCACACAAATATTGAAAATTACTGAATTTCAGTATACAAATACTGAAAAATACTGAATTAGCAACTGCTGAAAACTCAGCTGGGAACATGCGTGTAGGACAATCCCAGTATTTTGCCAAGTTCACACATCCACAAATAAATGTGACAGCGCCACGAGTACTGATTTTTGGGTTATAAAAACATTTTTTTTTTTGCAAATAAGTGAATTTGCAAATATTTGCAAGCCCACAAATAACGGGGATTGACTGTGTATATCCATGGCAGGTGACATCTTTACGGACATGAGATTTTAACACTAGCGGTAGGCCAAAAAGGAACAAGAGTCCTGGGAATGTATTTTTATTTATTGCTTATTTATATTCGTAGGCAGATTTCTGTATATTCTCAAATAAAATAGGTGACAGATACCTAGTTAAGGCTTTGAAAAAGGATAGGTTTAAGTAATGGGCGGCAGAAATAACCTTGGGAAACAGGAGGAAGAGCTGTAACTAAGGCAGCAGTCAGGTAAAAGGAATCTGAGTCCCTGGAAGAAATGTAATTTGAGAAAGCATCTCAACCTCCCTGATCCTCATGAACAGGGCTCGCCAAACTTGGCAACTTTAAGACTTGTGAACTTCAACTCCCAGAATTCCCCATGTCTGGCTGAGGAATTCTGGGAGTTGAAGTCCACCAGTCTTAAAGTTTGTGCCATTCACTGCCCTCCTCCCTCTATCTGCATGAGCAGGGCTTGCCAAACTTGGCAATTTTAAGACTGGTAGACTTCAAATCCCAGAATTCTTCCTGGGTGGTTGTGGAATTCTGGAAGTTGAAGTGCACATCTCTTAAAGTTGTCAAGTTTGGAGACCCCCTACTCATGAAGTTAAAGAGATGGGGGCAGTGCATTCAGACTTGCAAGATTGATCTTCATCTTCAAGATAGACCAGATCAGGATACCTGAGTTATAAATGCCAATACACCTTATTATAAGTTTACAGGAACGAAATCATTGTTTGTGTATTTGTGGCTGGCATTCTTGACTCCACATTTTTCACTCCTCTGCAAATACCTATCTCTTCTGGGATCCCCAGAGCACCTGGGAATGGCTAGGCCTACATCCCTGTGGTTGTGTGTAGGGAATATCTTATTCTGGAGAGTTTTGGGGGTAAAACAGGTGTCGTTCATCCATGTTAAAGGGCGCCTGTCTTTTCCCACAATGATGCCACCCTGATAAAATATGCATTATGACATCATCATGCAAGCTCCGCCTTTTGAATTTGCATTGTGAGATAGCCCACACCATGTAACAGGTCGAGTGTCATGGTTCCGACAGATGAAACTCTTCAAAGGCATTGTTTACCTTAAAGAATCTTTATTTTGAGTAGCATAATTCGGTACTGCATAATCGAAGCCAAAAACTGAATTCCCCTCCCCTGAGCACATAGTATCAAAGCACAATTCCCTCCTTCAATTAACAGTCATAAATCACATTCCCCAATTAGCTTGAAGCGAGGGCTTCCTCTCCAGCTCTCCAGCCCGCCAATTCCTTATCAGCTCTGGTTACAATAACCTTGTTTCTCATGCTAGATTTAGTGTTGTTATGTCTAGCTGGACTCTCGTCCACATCCCCCCTCCCAGCATCATCTAACTCTAAAAGCAAAAGGTAAAAGATGGCTACATTTCCATCTGTTGTCAATGCAAAAACATCCGACCTTAGCAGCGTTGACATCGAGTTTGCATTGGTCATTCCCCCGAATGGGCCCAGGCATATCCCCCCCATTCTGGAGACCCCATACCATCACCAACCAGCCCCCAGCAGCCCTTAAGAAGGTGAGGTGTGCCTCTCCCAGGGAACTACCCCCTTGAAACTTCCTGGAAGAAGAACGGGAGGAAAAAATGGTCTCATGGTGGTTTTTTTTTTTTTTTTTTAAGTTTTAGCTACTACTCATATTTTTAGTATTCTTAAGAGGTGATGCATTTTTTTTTTAAGGTTTCTAAAATTCTGGGACCAAGTTGGTGTCATTCACAAGGGATCCCAAGCATTAGAACCGTGGTGGTGCAGTGGTTAGAACGCAGTATCGAAGTCTGACTCTGCCTACTGCCAGGAGTTCGATTCTGACCGGCTCAAGGTGGACTCAGCCTTTCTTCCTTCTGAGGTCGGTAAAATGAGGACCCAGATTGTTGGGGGCAATATTCTGCCTCTGTAAACCGCTTAGAGAGGGCTGTAAAGGAGGCGGTATACAAGTCCTAGTGCTATTGCTAGTGCTATTCCCATCCGTTTACCAGCTCTCCAGTGATGGAATTTTCCAACCTGACACAGGATAGTTTTTACACTCATGTGCTATACTGGTTCATTAGGAACTCAGCTCCTGAACTGACACGGCCCTTGCTCTAAGGTCACCCTTTGTTAATGAGTTCCCTGCACACCTTGCTTGAGTCTGGAGATTTTTTTTTCACTTGTGGGTTCTCTGGCTTCCTTATCTCCAGAGGCAAGGCATTGTGTGTAAGCCAAATTTCTTGGTTTATTTGTTTTTGCAAGGGTGGCTTATCTGGATAACCTTTATATTGTTTTACAGGTATAGTAATCCATAAAGATAATCCTCCAAATACTTTTTAAAGATTGTCCAAAGTGCATAAATATGTCTTTTCTGATGCTTCCTGGTCAGTTATAACCATCTGGTCTGCAAAGAGCTTTTCAACTGTCTCTTCACAGTGGTAGCCTCTGATTAAATTGCAAATGTCGTGGAACGAAGAAAAACTCATACATACGTTCAACGGCATCAGGTTTACTACAAGATCCTCACTGGAACTTTTAAATTCTTTGGTTTCATTTGATGCTAGAGAAGATGATATTCTGTTGGTTTCCTACCCAAAATCTGGTAAGGTTTGTTTGGAATTTGGGTGAAAGAGAATGTGTTATTTAGTTAAATGAATCAGAAAAGATTGCATGCAAGAGGATGGCTGAATTCATTCAACGCTGTCGAAAGCTGGGCTATAGATATTCTGCACCGTAAGAAATGCAAATGAATGAATGAGACGAACCTGTGTTAAAGGCTTGAGAGCTGCATTCACACTCACCATAAACTAAACTATGTTGGCTTTAATATTAGTTAGGTTGCTGGTTTTCAAGGGCTTGTGAATGAAGGTCATGTGAATCCAACCCAATTGGTGAGATTTTGGGACTACTGGATATTGTGCAAAAACAGGAAAAAGTAGGTTAATTTGTGGTTTTGCAGTCAAGAACATGGAGCATGGGTTCTGGTAAAAATGTTATAAATAGTGGTCATGTAACCATCAGGCACTGCAAATGGCTGTAAATACAGGTCGGTTGCTGAGCACCCAAAATGCAGATGTTAGGCACAAAAGATCAGGTCCAAACATGAAAGTCCAATTAAATTGATTTATTGCTATTCATGCCCATGCACAAGAATCTTCTCAGCTAACGTCAGTACCTGCTTGGAGTTAAATAAGAGAATAGAATTCAAGGGGGGATTGGACTTAGTCCACTTGTAGCTACGTAGAGATTCTAGGCTGATCCCTCTTTTAACTCCGCCCCCATGTTTTGTCATTCCTTCTCCTACAGTGGTCATGTGACTGCAGGATGGGAGGAGGGGCAATGTTAATACTTCAAAACTGGGTCGTACATAGCTTTTCAGGGGTCTGTTGTAACTTTGAACTGTCGCTAAGTGATCAAGTCATAAGTCAAGGATTACCTGTAGTGCAATGAATTCATGCTTCTGTATCTACCTCTACAACATTCATCTGGTCTATCCTTTGCATTATTTTCTTCTCATTGGCCAGAAGATGGTCTGCTTCTTCTAAGCCTGCTTTCACATAACCTCTGTCCTACCCTGGTTTGACACTCTGCCAATCCAGTGCCTCTTTCCCTTCTCTTCCCTCTTAGGAACCCACTGGCTGGCGGAAATCCTTACCCACATCTATGCATCCAAAGTGGCTTTGACTTCTCCGATTGAATTTGGAGACCTTTCCAAACTGGATCAACTGGATCGCCTTTCCTGCAAAAGGATCATCCCGACCCACTTGGACAGCAACCTGCTTCCACCAACATTCAGGGTCAAGCATTGCAAGGTTAAAATAAATAAATAATCATTTCACTTAAGTTCTTGGGAATGCAGTGTATTGACTCACACAGGAGGTTTAACCTAGATCCCGAATGCCCTGGGTTCACACAATGTAATCACACATTTTATTCAACCATAAACTGGATGGGTTAATGCAACACTGCCCAACAACAAATAGCAGCCTTCTACTGTAACTAGATCATTTTCTTTACAAACGTTAATATTAATCAACATAAGCAGGTTGGAAAACCTGCCTGTTCCCAATCAAACCCACATTAGAAAATAAGCAAATTTAGGATGTTGGATAAATGTGGATGCTAGAGTTCTAGATGAATCCAGCTCTTGAGGTCCATTATAACATTCTGTATCTATTTTGTAGGCCATTTATATAGTCAGAAATCCAAAGGATATTGCGGTATCCATGTTCCATTACTATCAAGAGAACCCAAATCTTCCCACCGTAGACTCTTGGCCGAATTTCCTGGAGATGTTCTTAAAAGGAGATGGTAAGATTAAAATGTGGCTATGTTCACTGGTAATGTGTTGACTTCAATTCACCAGGAGGGCAGCAGGCTAGGAAAATTTGATTCAGAACATACCTGAGTCTTTGAAATGTTGATAAAAGTTTAATCTTCCTGACTTGGCTGATATGTTCATCAGCTACAAAAAGTGTCCTGTCTGCAAGGCATGGAGAAAGTGGACAGATTATAAGGAAAGGGGATTCTTGATTGAAACTGATTGGAACAAGATTTAAAATAGACAGAAGAAAATCCTTGACACACCAAACAATTCAATTGAGGAATTTGTGATCTGAAGGCACTAACTGGGTTGATTTAGAATTCATGGAGGAAAGATCTTGTTGGAATTCTGAAAAAAATTCAGAGAAGAGCAACTAAGATGATCAAAGACCTGGAGACCAAAACGTACAAAGAACGGCTGCGGAACTTGGGTTTGGCCAGTCTAAAGAAAAGAAGAAATAGGGGAGACATGATAGCAGAGTTCCAGTATCTGAGGGGCTGCCACAAGGCAGAGGGGGCCAGGTTGTTCACCAAAACACCAGAGGGAAGGACGAGAAACCATGGCTGGAAACTGATCAAAGAGAGAAGCAACCTGGAATTAAGGAGAAACTTCCTGACAGTGAGGACAATTAACCAGTGAAACAGCTTGCCTCCAAAAATCGTGGGCGCTCCATCACTGGAAGTTTTTAAAAAGAGACTGGACAATCACCTGTCTGAGATGGTATAGGTCCTCCTGCTTGAGCAGGGGGCTGGACTAGAAGACCTCCAAGGTCCCTTCCAGCTCTATTCTATTCCATTCATTGTTGGAATGTATTTCTATGTAACAACCATAGTAGTATTCAGCCAGTAGATGGCAGTATTGGGTACCATAGATCAGGGGTGTCAAACTGCCGCCCTGCAGGCCAGTTGCATCATACAGAGGCAGTGCCCACCCCAGCTCCGGCAATGCAAAAAAAAGTCGTGATATGTCGCGTCACGTGACGCGGCGAGTTTGACACCCATGCCATAGATCCAAACAGTATTTACAAATTTGGATCTATGGTAAATACTCTATGCTCTTTTGTTCTGAGTAGAATTTCCTGTTTCCTGTTAAAGATAAATAGTTGAGCAGTAAAGCACGTGGTGACTGTACTCTTTCTTTGCTCTGTGTGGAACTTTATATAAACAGAGACTATGACTTCATCTCCTTATTGTGAGCACTGTAGGGGCAATTTGTTGGCCACTGTGAGAAACAAAATGCTGGACTAAGTTGGTCCTTGATCAGATCCAGTAAGGCCATTTTTTATACTATGTTTTTTACACTTTATCACTCATAGTGTCCACAGATGGGCGTTTCCTATGAAATGAACTCTTGCTATTGGCAATCAGAGATGGCAAGTCACTATCTGGACTGCGTTGGGATTGCTTAAATCCTGGCAAAATTCTGTGGCAACAACAGGGACAATTATTCACCAGGGTTGGTTTTTTTTTTTACTATTCTGTCTTCTAAGACGGGGGTCCCCAACCCCTGGTTTGTGGACCAGTACCGGGCCGTGGCATGCCAGCAACCAGTCCGCACAAACAAGCAAAGCCCCATCCAGGGGATGCAGGCAGCACACAAAACTACGCACCCTCTGGTCCGCAGAAAAACCTCTCTCCACGGAACTGGTCCCTAGTGCCCAAAAGGTTGGGGACCTCTGTTCTAAGAGAAAATAATTCCTGAATGGATTGCAGAGTGGAGTAGTCCAGGATTAGTGGAGAAATGAGGCCCAGCCACCAGCTGCTGGCTTTGTAATCTGACATTTCTGGCAGTTGCTTTTTACGATGCCCACCCTTCAGGGGTAGCTGTCAAGGGGGGGTTGGCTAGGCATCTGAAGAACAATGCAGTAGAGTTGACTGCAGCAGTTTCCTGCACACGGAACTCATCGTAGAAATATCCTTCTTACAGCATGAGTAGAATATTGATAGCCAGAGGCCGAGTGGCGGGGTGCTGCCATTAGTTGGGCATAAGGAGGACACCTCCTCCAATCTCAAGCGGTGGGCCCTCTTCATGTTCCCGGAAGGTGGTCTTCCTGGGCCATCCTCTGGGTGAATTGTGTAGCAGTGAAGGTATCATATTGGGACCACAGATATCCAACCACCTTCAACTAAGTGCAGAGATCACTTTGAAGCGGTCATTGCCTCTCAGTTTGACTCCCCACAAAGATTTGCGGTGAGGAAAAGATAAGGGACACCTTCCACATCAGTCTCCTCAGAAAGGAGGCAGGTAAATGCAATGGGAATGCAGTGCGGTGCTGAGCAGAGCAATGCATACAGCGCAGTGCAGTGCAGTGCAAGCAATGCATAACACAGTCTCCACTGACCATTCACTTGCTTTCTTCCTCTGTATTTAATTTATACTACTGCCCAAAGAAAGAGGATCAAGCAGTGGAAGACACTGCCTTTTCGTCTTGGCCTGTTAAGGGAGGGCATCTGTCACAGAGGACTGTGAAGGGGCATGGAGAGTGGTAGTGAGTCCTAGACCTTGGACTGTTCTTGATAATTCCTAATAATGCAATTTTCCAACAAAGCTCTCTCTGCCGTGATAATATCACCTTCCTAGTGTTACCTTGATTTCTTGGTCTGTGGCTATAAGAATACACAATAACAGAGTTGGAAGGGACCTTGGAGGTCTTCTAGTCCAACCCTCTGCTCAAGCAGGAAACCCTATACCATTTCAGACAAATGTCTGTCCAATCTCTTCTTAAAAGCCTCCAGTGATGGAACATCCACAACTTCTGGAGACAAGCTGTTCCACTGATTAATTGTTCTCACTGTCAGGAAATTTCTTCTTAGTTCTAGGTTGCTTCTCTCCTTGATTAGTTTCCATCCATTGCTTCTTGTCCTGCCTTCAGGCGCTTTGGAGAATAGGTTGACCCCCTCTTCTCTGTTACAACCCCCCCCCAAATATTGGAAGACTCCTATCATGTCACCCCTAATCCTTCCCTTTATTAGGCTAGGCATATCTGGTTCATTCAATTGTTCACCTATGTTTTAGCCTCCAGCCCCCTAATCATCTTTGTTGCTCTTCTCTGCACTCTTTCTAGAGTCTCAGCACCTTTTTTGTATTGTTCTCATTGTCATTCTCATGCCCAGGTACTTTGGGCTTGTATTTCTTAAGCAGGTTTTAACACCTTCTGCCTTGCACCTGACTTGGCTATTTTGCACTGTCAGATCCAGATCACAAAGGCTATAGGACTTGGCCAGCCATTTGAATTCCTTGTCGAGGTCAAGAGTGGAAGGATTTTGTTATCCCAATACTGTTCAGGCTGATTTACAACATGGCTGTAAAAATGGACAATCCAAAGATCAGCCAAGAAATAAGTAGAACTGATGTTATTAAGGGAAGTAAACAAAGTGGTGTGATTTGAGAAGGAAGGGGGAGCGGGCGAGAAGAAGGATACAATATTCAATTTATTTAATAGCTCTATTCGTTTTGGCAAGAATTTACTCAGAAGGATCAATGCTGGTTTTAACTTAAAAGGCAGTTAAAGGGCAATCTTAGATATTTTAGATAGTTAAGAATATTTTGGAGTACTTGGAGCAACATCATAAAAAGCAAGCTGCACTGATTTTCTTAGAGAAGGCCTTTGAAAATTGGCATTGTGCTTTCACGTTCAAAGTTTTGCAAGGTATACATTTTGGACAGAACTTTATAAAATGGGTAAGGTTGATTTATACTTCAGAGAAATCACAAATAATTGTTAATGGAGATTTCACGAAGCCTTGTGAGATACCAAAAAAGGACAAGATAGGGATTTACCATTTTATTATTATTTATTATTGACATTGATGAAAAAACTAGAAGAATTTGGTGCATTAGCAGGTTTTAAGATCAACAAACAGAAGAGGAAGATGTGAGCAAAAAACATGAATGTAGAAGATCAAACAGAATTAAGGAATAGAATAGCTTTAAAGGAAGAAAAAAATAAAAATATCCGGGTATCATTATGACAAATATGAATTGTATGTTATTCAAAATATATTAAGATGTGGAAATAAGTTTTAAAAAGGTATCTTAAGATGGGAGAAACTACAATTGTAATTGCTGGGGAAAAATTATGTTATTAAAAATTAATGTCCTGCCTAGAATTAGGTTTTTGTTCCAGATAATACTTCTTTTGGCAACTGAAGCATGATTTAAACAGTGGCAAAAGTGTATATCTAAATTTGTATATCGGGGGGAAAACACGAGTTAAAGTGTTAGAGGATGCAAAAGAAAGAGGATTGGGTTTACCTGATTTGAAATTTTATTTTGCAGCCTGCTATTTGATTTGGATGAAAGAGTGGATACTGCTAAGAAATAAAAAGCTTTGGGAATTAGAATGATATGGCCTGAGATTTGGCTGGCATGGATAATTGTGGTACAATAAACCAAAGTTAATGTGGATTTAAAAAATCATTATCTCAGAATACTATGCTAATCCATAAAGTGGTTTGTTTAGTTTAGCATTTTGTGTGAACTTGACTAACATTGTCTTATTCAGTAAGCCATAATAAAACAGATCACGATTGTGGGAAAGTTTGGATATCTAACCTGTTGGAATATTTTGACTCCTATCTCAATATTCAGCTTTCCTAACAAAAAACAATTATTGTGAAGTTGCAAATGCCAACTTCCTGGCTCTTCAAGTAGTAATGCAAATGTCTTTTTTTTAAAAAAAAAAATAGTTGTCTGCGGATCCTGGTTTGACCATGTTTTAAGCTGGGAAAAACACTTGCATGAGAAAAACATCCTGTTCTTGTTCTACGAAGACATGAAAAAGGTAAATTGGCATCCATTTCTTGCTACGGAACAGATGAAGGAGGCAGATGCCAAAGCATTTTGCTCCATCTTATTTTTCTTTTGCTGATCACGATATAGCTTCCCATACCTTCATGCATTTTAATGTGTTGTTATCGCACAGCCATGTAGCCAGGGAGTTTTGGTATTGTAGTTCAGCACAAAGGCATCAGATTGATGAATGTTAAGAGTCCTCCTACCTTTCCAAAAATGGTAGGTTCTACTTACATGATTTATTTGCTTTTTTTTTTTTTATGGCCGCCCTGCTCCTAACTGGACACACATTTAGATATATGTCTTGCATGTAATCCTATCCATGGGACGTGCAAAACCTACCCTTCTAGGAACCAGAGATTCAGCTATTGGAGAATTGTTTCAAAATTTGATTCTTTGATCTCCAGAATGGTAGAGGTTTTTTTTGTTGCATATTCTCTTTATCTCATTATTATTATTATTATTATACTAATACTAATACTAATACTAATACTAATAATAATAATACCATCAAACATCCACATCTGCCTATCCCAGGTCCTTGGGAAGGACTCGATAGACAAAAATGCCAAATCCAGTCTGAACATCTGGCTGACTGTGCGATGATCCATCATAATAATAATAAAGTTGGAAGGGACCTTGGAGGTCATCTAGTCCAACCCCCTGCTCAGGCAGGAAAACCTATACTATTTCAGACAAATGGCTGTCCAGTCTCTTCTTAAAAACTTCCAGTGTTGGAGCATTCACAGCTTCTGGAGGCATGTTGTTCCACTGATTAATTGTTTTCACTGTCAGGAAGTTTCTCCTTAGTTCTAGGTTGCTTCTCTCCTTGATTAGTTTCCATCCATTGCTTCTTGTCCTGCCTTCAGGCGCTTTGGAGAATAGGTTGACCCCCTCTTCTCTGTGACAACCCTCCCAAAATATTGGAAGACTCCTATCATGTCACCCCTAATCCTTCCCTTTATTAGGCTAGGCCATGGGTCGGCCATCCGAAACTTCGGATGAGCCGCACGGACCCATTTAGCTTAAAAAAAAAAAACGCTGGGAGCCGCGCGTACGCGCATGCGCGCGCACCCGCGCATGCGCGCGGACCCGTTCGCACATGCGCGCGCGCCCGCGGACCCGCACCCCCCGCACCCGCCCGCGCATGCGCGCGCGCGCCCGCCAAAATGGCGGAGGAGGCTCCGGAGCCGCAGGTAAGGCATCAAAGAGCCGCATGCGGCTCCGGAGCCGCGGGTTGCCGACCCGTGGGCTAGGCATATCTGGTTCATTCAATTGTTCACCTATGTTTTAGCCTCCAGCCCCCTAATCATCTTTGTTGCTCTTCTCTGCACTCTTTCTAGAGTCTCAGCACCTTTTTTGTATTGTTCTTATTGTCATTCTCATTCTCAGTGTTGGAGCATTCACAGCTTCTGGAGGCAGGTTGTTCCACTGATTAATTGTTTTCACTGTCAGGAAGTTTCTCCTTAGTTCTAGGTTGCTTCTCTCCTTGATTAGTTTCCATCCGTTGCTTCTTGTCCTGCCTTCGGGCGCTTTGGAGAATAGCTTGACTCCCTTTTCTCTCTGTGTATGATTGTGTGTGCGCATGCATGTGTGTTTGTGTGTTAAGGAATATAATATTTATTTACTTACTTGTTTGTTTGTTTGTTTGTTTCATTAGATTTTTTTTTACCCAGCCTTTATTCCTTTATAAGTAACTCAGAATAGCAAACATACCTAACACCCCTTCCCCCTCTGATTTTCCTCACAACAACAACCCTGTGAGGTGGGCTGGGCTGAGAGAGTGACTGGCCCAAAGTCACTTAGCCGGCTTTCACGGCTAAGGTGGGACTAGAACTCATAGTTTCCCAGACAGCTTTCATGCCGAAGAAATACGGAACTAGAACTTATTGTCTCCTGGCTTTTACCCTGCTGCCTTAACCACTAGGCCAGGGATAGGCAACCTTGGCTCTTTTACGACTCGTGGACTCCCAGAATTCCTGAGCCAGCCATGCTGAGGGGAAAGGGAGAGGGTTCCATGCTGAGCCATGCTGGCGCAGGAATTCTGGGAGTTGAAGTCCACGAGTCATAAAAGAGCCAAGGTTGCCTACCCCTGCACTAGGCCAACTATTTTTCTAAAAAAAAACCTATAAAGCTTTTCCTGACTAGAAAACAGTAATCTATATGGTTCTCCCTTTCATTCTGACAACAACACCATGAGGTGGGTTAGATTCCATGTTCTTGTAGGATAAGATAAGATAATGGATTATGTCCTCTAGAGAAAAAGTCCTATGTACACCATTCTGCTTAGGCATGGAAAAGTACTGAAATCCGCCTGGGAGTGTCTTTCCAGACTCCCTGTAAATACATTATAATCCCTCTTGCAGTTTCTCAGATTTTGTTTTCTTCTTCTTTCAAAGAGGCTTCCGTTTTTCTACCTTTTCTCCCACTAATAAAGGAGAATATTTGTACTTGAAATGAGGGGTCCTTGAGCTTAGTTGTTTTCCTGCAGACGTTTCATTATCCAAATTAGTGCTGATGATGTTACCTAATTATTAATAACAGTAACAGTAACAGTAACAATAACAATAACGATAACGATAACGATAACGATAACGATGACGATGACGACGATGATGATGATGATGATGATGACGACTCGATAGTTAGACCAAAATGCCAAATCCAGTCTGAACATCTGGCTGATTGTGCGATGATCAATAATAATAATAATAAAGTTGGAAGGGACCTTGGAAGTCATCTAGTCCAACCCCCTGCTCATTGTCCATTTCGGACAAATGGCTGTCCAGTCTCTTCTTAAAAACTTCCAGTGTTGGGGCATTCACCGTTTCTGGAGGTAGGTTGTTCCACTGGTTAATTGTTCTAACTGTCAAGAAGTTTTTCCTTAGTTCTAGGTTGCTTCTCTCCTTGATTAGTTTCCATCCATTACTTCTTGTCCTGCCCTCAGGCGCCTTGGAGAATAGCTTGACTCCCTCTTCTTTGTGGCAGCCCCTGAGATATTGGTACACTGCTATCATGTCACCCCCTCGTCCTTCTCTTCATTAAACTAGACATACCCAATTCCAGCAACCGTTCCTTATATGTTTTAGCCTCCAGTCCCCTGATCATCTTTGTTGCTCTTCTCTGTACTCTTTCTAGAGTCTCAACGTCTTTTTTACATCGTGGTGACCAAAACTGGATGCAGTATTCCAAGTGTGGCCTTACCAAGGTGTTGTAAAGTGGTATTAATACTTCGCGTGATCTTGATTCTATCCCTCTGTTAATGCAGCCTAGCACTGTGTTGGCATTTTTGGCAGCTGCAGCACACTCTTTGGTAACAAAATGTCTGCAAGTAAACAAGCTCAGAGACCACCAAGGACCTCTTTATTCTCACACTGCTTGGGAATTTCTTGTGATGTTGTAAAAGCAGAGTTTATTGTGGGAGAGGATAAAGAAAGCTACGGTGGATGTTGTTATTTCCTGTTGAGCCTCTCCTGTCATCTTGACGTCTTTTTCGGCTATCCACCCTTCTCAATCTGAAACAGAGCAATAGGAGGAATTTTCACCCACTGTCTTTCTGTGAAATTAAGAAGCCAAAAAAGCTGTAAACGCCTGGAGAAAGGATAGGTGATTAAACCAGATCGTTGACACAGAACATTTGGCCATTAACCAAGTGCAAGAATGTGACCTTTCTCCATTAAATGCACCCAAATCTTTCTTCGTTTTCGAAAGACCTCTAAAAAGCAAAATAAATTTGGTAAACCAAAATGCAACAGTATGTTTCTACATAGGGGCGTGATGGCTCAGTGCTTAAAGACTCTGAGCTTGTCAGCTGGAAAGGTTCGAGACCCAAGCGCTGTGCGATGGGGTGAGCTCCCGTCCCTTGCTCCAGCTCCTGTCCACCTAGCAGTTCGAAAGCATGCAAATGCAAATAGATAAATAGGTACCATTTTGTTGGGATGGTAACAGCGTTCTGTGTGCCTTTGGCATATAGTTGGCTCTCTTGGCTAAGAAATGGAGATGAGTACCGCCCACCAGAGTTGGACATGACTGGACAGGGAAACCTTTATATTTCTATATGGGATTAACCCATTGATGCCTACTACACTAATTTGATCTGCATGGGATTGTAAATGGAAAAGCAACAGCAATACAAATTGCAATCAAAGGGAAAGGTAGGGAATTATTTTTTCCCCACTGGCATCAATTGGAAAAACTTAATTTACTCCAGATACGTTGGATCATGAGGATACTTGGGAATCCTCAAATTTGCAATCCAATCCACTTGGGATATCGTACATTGAGGACAGCTGCTCTACTGGGAGAGCAGAATGAGATCTATCTTCCAGTAAATATGTTTAAGACTTGAGCTCTTTTGGCAAAAATTTGGGGGGGGGAGGGGGAGGAATCCTTTGAAAATTTTGCCTGATTTTCTATGTTCACTTCTTCCATTGTGTGGTGTGGTGGCTCGGCGGTTAAGTCACTGGGCTTGTCAGCAGGAATGCCGGCAGTCCAGGTTTGAGAGCCAAGCACCACGCAAGGGGTGAGCTCCTTGTCCCAGCTCCTTACAACCTAGCAATTCGAAAGCATGCAGATGCGAGTAGATAAATAGGTACCACTTTGGTGGGAAGGTAATAGCACTTCGGTGACGTCATGCTGGCTACATGACCGTGGAAATGTCTTCGGACTGCGCTGGCTCAATGGCCTTGAAATGGAGATGAGCACCCCTCCCCCCTAAAGTTGGCAATGACCAGCGGAGTAAAATCTGGAGGGATTCCTACTCCTTCCATTTCAGTGGGAGGGAATAAACACAGAACAAAAAACATTACAGATCATTTTTCTCTCTCTGTTGTTTTACACGTTCAGGATCTCCCCAAGGTGGTGAAGAAATTAAGTGCCTTCCTAGGGCTCAACCCCAGCGAGAGCCAGATCTATGAAATTTGCAAAAGGGCTTCCTTCAATGAGATGAAAACCAACACAGAAAAGGAAAACTCTGATCAAAGCCACACGGTCTGCGTACTCACTTCCAACCGGAAATTGATATTCCGAAAAGGTAATTTGAGGAGTGAACCTGTTGAAATGTCGCCCTTGAGGGCTGGTCTAAATCGTTTGGAACAGTGGTTCTCAACCTGTGGTCTGCGGACTCTTGCATGGGGGGGGGCATGATTTATCACAGGGGGTTGGCGAAGGCTTGAAAAAAAATGTTATGATTAAATCTTGGGGTTCCGTGGCCACAAAAGGTACTTAAAGCGGGTGCATGGTGAAGAAAAGGTTGAGAACCACTGATTTAGAAGGTACATCTCAACCGAAGTAGACCAGGCTAAAAAAAAAATCAAGGCCATGTAGGTCAGGACTATTTTTATTGTAAAATAAAATATATTGTATGTTTCATGAATCAGCTAGTGTCCTAGTGCTTGGACATATCCCTGAGGTAGATCCGTCTTCTTATCTCTTAAACTTCTAAATAGCGCATTTTCTACTTGTAAACATATCCCCAATTCTTTATCACTCCATCCCCTTAACTCTCAAAGCGATAAAAATATTGTCGTCTGGACATGTTTTTGTTTCATTTATTTCGAGCTACTGAGTTCTTCCAGTGCAGGTCACAACACAAGGTGTTTATGTGCCTTTTCTGAGCTCTGCTTCTGGGCTTTCCCTTCCTCCCAGCTGCCCGTAAAGCTCTCCAAGGCAGCTAACATCGCAGGACAAAGTTGCTGAGCTTATCTGGAACTAATCAGAGTCTAGATATATTTCTCTGCGCAGGGCTGTGGATACACAGGTTGTCTGTTCTGTTGTTTTCAAGGGATGAGAACCATATATATATACAAGATTATTTTCTGACAGTTAGAACAATTAACCAGTGGAACAACCTGCCTCCAGAAGCTGTGAATGCTCCAACACTGGAAGTTTTTAAGAAGAGACTGGACAGCCATTTGTCTGAAATGGTATAGGGTTTCCCGCCTGAGCAGGGGGTTGGACTAGATGACCTCCAAGGTCCCTTCCAACTTTATTATTATTATTATTATTATTATTATTATTATTATTATTATTATTATTATTATTATTATTATTATTATTATTATTATTATTATTATTATTATTATTATTATATAAAGAGAATATGCAAAAAAAAAACCTCTACCATTCTGGAGATCAAAGAATCAAATTTTGAAACAATTCTCCAATAGCTGAATCTCTGGTTCCTAGAAGGGTAGGTTTTGCACGTCCCATGGATAGGAATACATGCAAGACATATATCTAAGTGTGTGTCCAGTTAGGAGCAGGGTGGCCATAAAAAAAAAAAGCAAATAAATCATGTAAGTAGAACCTACCATTTTTGGAAAGGTAGGAGGACTCTTAACATTCATCAATCTGATGCCTTTGTGCTGAACTACAATACCAAATCTCTCGGACCACATGGCTGTGCGATGACAACACATTAAAATGCATGAAGGTATGGGAAGCTATATCGTGATCAGCAAAAGAAAAATAAGATGGAGCAAAATGCTTTGGCATCTGCCTCCTTCATCTGTTCCGTAGCAAGAAACGGATGCCAATTTACCTTTTTCATGTCTTCGTAGAACAAGAACAGGATGTTTTTCTCATGCAAGTGTTTTCCCAGCTTAAAACATGGTCAAACCAGGATCCGCAGACAACTATTTTATTTTATTTTTAAAGTCATTTGCATTACTACTTGAAGAGCCAGGAAGTTGGCATTTGCAACTTCACAATAATTGATTTTTGTTAGGAAAGCTGAATATTGAGACAGGAGTTGAAGTTCACAAGTTCACAAGTCATAAAAGGGCCAAGTTTGAAGACCCCTGCTCTAAGAGTGACCCGGTGAAGTGCATAGGCTGACTGCACACAGGGGGAAATGAAGCCAGTGTCATTGGAAAAACGCCACCTCTGGATTCCAGTCGAAATGGGAAAGGTCCTGAGTGACCTGGAGAAAAGGTCTCCTATCAATCAATGGCACATTTGCCCAAAGGTGCTTTTTTTCAGGAGGCAACTGGACTTTCTTGTTTTTTCCTTGAAGACGTTTCGCTTCTCCTCCAAGAAGCTTCTTCAGCTCTGACTGGATGGGTGGGGAATGGAAGGATTTATACTCCTTGCAGACAGCTGGTCATTTGCCATATTTAAACAGCAAGGAGTATAAATCTTTCCATTCCCCACCATCCAGTCCAGTTGCCTCCTGAAAAAGCATCTTTGGGACCACTATGTGGGTAACTGAGAATCTCCATAGACATTCGCACAAATGTTCCTCCAATGAACCCCATCACATCTCTTGCTGAGCAGTGCTCAACTCAATATCCCACTTTCTGACCATCTCCAGCATTCAAACATCCGCCTAGAATGGGCCACAGGTTTTAGAATTCACAACTACGAGGAAATGAATGAACCTGCTTTGGCCAATTGTTAATCTGGCCTGTCGATCTGCTCGGTGGGATGCTGCATTTTGTTGATTTGAATCACGGGGTGTCTGGCCTTGGCAACTTTAAGACCTGTGGGCTTCATCTCGGACTTCAACTACCCTTCCTTATTTATTTCTAACCCTTTCCTAGGTACCGTTGGTGATTGGAAGAATCACTTCACCCCCAAACAGAACCGGCTGTTTGAAGAGACATTTAAGAAGAAAATGACATTCAGCGAAGTGGCAAAACATCTCATTTATGAATGTTGATTTGGAAATGAACCAGAAGCACCTGGATCAAAAAATGTTTAAAAAGACTAATATTTTTCACGTGGATAGATTCGTTTTCTGCCAAAGAGACAGACAGGGAAGAAACAGGAGGGACTTGTGAAGAAATTCTGCTCCTGAGGATTGCAGCTGATCCACTCTGTTGTCCTTACTTCTATTTTCTGTTTCATCTCTTCTATTTTCTGTCCCATCTCTTAGAACAGGGGTCTTCAAACTTGGCCCTTTTATGACTTGTGGACTTCAACTCCCCGAATTCCTCAGCCAGCCTCCATTTTGTTTGTTAGATTTAAGACAGGGGTCTTCAAACTTGGCCCTTTTATGACTTGTGGATTCAACTCTTCCTCCTCCGCAATTCCTCGCCAGCCATTTGCCTCCATTTTGTTTGTTAGATTTAAGACAGGGGTCTTCAAACTTGGCCCTTTGTATGACTTGTGGACTTCAACTCCCAGAATTCCCTCAGCCAGCCTCCATTTTGTTTGTTAGATTTAAGACAGGGGTCTTCAAACTGGCCTTTTATGACTTGTGGACTTCAACTCCCAGAATCCTCAGCCAGCCTCCATTTTGTTGTTATTTAGACAGGGGTCTTCAAACTTGCGCTTTTATGACTGTGTGACTTCAACTCCCCGAATTCCTCAGCCATCCTCCATTTTGTTTGTTAGATTTAAGACGTTGTCTTCAAACTTTCCCTTTTATGACTTGTGGACTTCAACTCCAGAATTCCTCAGCCAGCCTCCATTTTGTTTGTTAGATTTAAGACAGGGGTCTTCAAACTTGGCCCTTTTATGACTTGTGGACTTCAACTCCCAGAATTCCTCAGCCAGCCTCCATTTTGTTTGTTAGATTTAAGACAGGGGTCTTCAAACTTGGCCTTTTTATGACTTGTGGACTTCAACTCCCAGAATCCCTCAGCCAGCCTCTGTTGCAACCATTTCCTGAGTAAAGATTAAGGCATGCCTTTCAAGTCCTGAGATAAGATAAGTCATGAGTTATGTCTTCCTGAGTTATGTCTTTCAAGTTATCTCTTCCTGAGTTATGTCCTTCAAGTTATCACTTCCTAAGCTACGCCTTTAAAGTCTACATTTCCTGAGTTAAGATAAGGTACCCTTTCAAGTTTTATTGCTTGGCTAAACCCGCCCTTTATGAACCTTTTGCTATGCTGTAAAAATGCCAATAAAAGAGAAGCACGCAGATCCTTCTGGGCTCTCGCATGCTGACTCAACCTGAAGAAACATGTTGTCCGTGTGTTTCCTATCCACCAAGCGCGAGGTCCGTTGGCCTAGGCTAACGTACATCACTGGTCCGTCCAGCAGGCGCTGGACCCCAGGATCGAATTCCCACAACCACTGGTCCGTCCAGCAGGCGCTGGACCCCGGGATCAAATTCCCACAACCACTGGTCCGTCCAGCAGGCGCTGGACCCCGGGATCGAATTCCTACAACTGGTGACCCCGACGTGATTCACTCTACGACGTGATTCACTCCACGGCGTGTTCTCTGTCTAGGGAAGCGCTGCTCTGGCTCCTGTACTACGCACCTGGCAAAGGCTTGATCATCGTAAGTATGGAAACCCCAATTTCCAAAGTTCTGTCCAAGCATGTGGATGAACTTTCCTCTTTAGTCAGAAAGGCAAATTGTTTGCAAAAAGTTAACGGAACAACTGTCTATCCCCAGACCCTTCCTCTCAACCTGTGTCTATTGCGGAGGACGCTCCAAAGTCGGCACAGCCAAAGGAACCCCCCTCTTCACTATATCCTTCTCTCTCTCCTCCAAAACAGAAACAGGCAACCCTGTATCCTGTTCTGCAGAGTTTTGCAACCGCACTCAATGCTTCCGTTTCATCAAACTATTTTGAGGTAGACCAAACAATAAATTTTCAGAACAATTTAGAGATATAAATTAACTCAAACTGCACTCCTCTGCAATGCGTTTTGAACAATTGGAATGTTTTGAAACTCTTTTGTAATCTGTTAAGTTTAACCCTGTCAGACAATGTCTGGTGGTGCTTTGTGTTGATGTGTGTGTTTTGTTTTATATATGTTTAACTCCTATAACGTTACGCTTGGACTTGGAATGGTGAGAAAAATAGGAGATGGTTAAAGGGCCCTATAAAAACCACATGTTTGGTTGGAATCATCTCATGATTTTCTCGCTTCTTGCAGGACAAGCCATATGTCTAAATAAATGTTGTTTTAATGGTATTTGTGTATATATGTCTGTCTGTGTTGTTCTGTGTTATTTCCAAGACTTGGAAAAGGGTCAAAACCCTCTTTGATAACAACAAACAAAAAGGCCTTAATTAAAAATAAAAAGTTTGTTTGGAAAACGTATGAAATGAAATATTTGTATGTGAAATGGTGTAAGCAAATAGAATGGAAGTGAATGAGTTAATTTGCTGGTGTAAATGTGTGTGTGTTAGCCCTCACCCCTCCACCCATCCCACGCTGTGAAAGGAACAGTAAAACTGTAGTTTTTATTGTTGTAAAATGGTAACGCAATAGCAAGAGTTTCCATGAGAAAAGTTTTATGGAGGATCTGTGAATGAATTTATTGAAAATGCCTGTGAATTTTTTTGGTGGTGAGATTTTTGTAAAATTTCTTTTTCTTTTCCCCCCTCCTGACTCTTTCGTTTTTCGCTGGCTGTATTGTTTTAAGAGTGAAGGAAGGGCAGACAGAGGAGGGGGGGTAGCTGTTCGTTTTAACTATTTTTTTTCTTCTTCCTCTGCCTAGAAGTCTGGGTTGAGGAAGGGGGGTGGATGTGAAATTTGATGCCCACTCTTGCAGTTTCAGTTTGCTATTTTTTTTACTCGAAAGAGGAGGCAGTAATTGTTGGGCAATTCTTTTGCAAATTTTTGAGTTTTAAATTGTTTAGTTAGACATATACATCCATCAACCAAAAGAAATGACTGAATTGTTTTGCTTAGATTTGTAAATGTTTTTCCTATTTCATGAAAATTTGTTTCATCTGAATGGAATTTGATCAAATTGGAACCTTTTTCAATTCTGGGACATAAAATGTTAGCCTCTGCGGCCACGCCTGAGCTGCCAAAACTCAATTTTCCAAACAACCCTACATTAGTACAATTGCAACAATATTTAGGAACACTTAATTGGGCACGATCTTATCTTTCTCTTACCACGGCTGTTCTTTCCCCCTTTTTTTAAGCCTTAGCTATACTCAAACACCCTGCTGACACTTTACATCTTACTGATGTTCATCACACCACTCTCCAACATATAAATTCAATACTGCAGACCACTTGGGTCGACCGTGTCTTGAACAACACACCTTTTTCCCTTGCAATTTTATCGACACCTTCTCTATTCACTGCCATTCTTGTTCAAATATCTGACAAAAAATTACACATTGTCGAATGGCTCCACCTCCCACACACTCCACGTAATACCCTCACCACAAGACCTTTACAAATGGCACTTTTGATTGATAAAGGAAGAAGGCGAGCCAAAACATTAATTGGATACGAACCAATTGCTATATATATTCCCTTTAAGCTAACACAATGGGAACCTTTATTCCAAAATTCAGATGTGTTGCAAGATTCCTTGGAAAACTGGCATGGGCATGTTTTCATGTCATTTGCCCGCAGATCCTCGCTTACAACTTGTCAAGACAGTCCCTATTTCCTTTTCTTCTCCTATTGCTCCTTCACCCCTTAAGGACTGTCTTACCATTTTTACTGATGGTTCAAAAACATATGGTGCTTGTACTAGGCAATACAATGGAACATGGCACAAAAAGCAAACTTCGCCTCAACAATCAGCTCAACAAGCAGAACTAGCTGCTCTTATTTTGGCTTTAAGCTCCTTTTCTTTACAACCTTTAAACATCATTACAGATAGCTTATATGTTTCCCATATCACTCACAACATTTTTGACTCTTATCTGTCTCCCTCCATTCCACCTATCCTTATGAAACTCTTTCTTTCACTACAAACACTATTACATGATCGTGTCCATCCCTTATTTCTAGCACACATTCGAAGTCACCAACATTTACCAGGATTTCTTTCAGAAGGGAATCATATGGCCGACGAAGCCTGCAAACTTTTACCTGTTGTCATCAAAGTTCCACAGCCAGCTCCCATGACAGCGGGGGAAAGTCACAGCTATTTTCATCAAAATAAGAAGGCCTTAATGAAACAATTTGGTATAACACTGGCTGAAGCTACAGCCATAATTCAACAATGCCCAACCTGTAGCCTACAGTCTAAAGGTATCCCACAGGGCATTAACCCTAGAGGCACTGAAGCCTGTGATACCTGGCAAATGGATGTACCTCAATATCCTCCATTTGCCCCGTGGAAATATCTACATGTTACAGTAGATACGTTCTCCGGATTTATTTTGGCAACCCCACAAAAAGGGGAAGCTGCAAAACAAGTGATTAATCACTGTATTCGTACCTTTACAGTGCTGGGATGTCCAAAAATATTAAAAACAGACAATGGCCCAGCTTATGTCAGCTCACAATTTTCACAGTTTTGTCATCACTGGTCCATTGTCCACAAATTTGGAATTCCTTTCAATAGCCAAGGGCATGCTATTGTTGAGCGAGCAAATCAAACTTTAAAAAATGCATTAGATCGTTATATGGGGTCCAAGGGCTTATGCCCCCCAAACCTCCCGGCACTGCAAAACGTGTTAAATGTTTGTCTGTATACTCTCAATTTTCTAAATCTTACTGGCACTCCCTCCTTGTCCGCTGCGTCTCGACACTTTACTAAACCTGTTGTCCCAACTTCAAGACCACTTGTATACTACAGGCAGCTCCCGGATCCAACTTGGAAAGGTCCAGCCAAACTCATCACCTGGGGAAGAGGCTACGCTGCAGTTCAACTACCCGACAGAGTTTTGTGGGTCCCTGCTCGTTGTATTCGCCCATATTTCATCACTCCACACAACCCACCGACTCCATCGGATGTGCCATCATTGCCTTTGTGAGCACGGATGTACATGCTGTTATTGGTGTAACAACTGCATATTGCACCATCCATATTGTCCAGGGGTCCAACACTTTTGCATCAATCATGTGGACCCTGCTTTTGATGACACTCTTGACAAGTTCCTTCCCCATGATGTCCACACTGCACCTTCCCATTATGACAAAGCACCTGAGAATTCCTCTAAATTTTCATAAAGGCCTATATTGTGGTCCTGTTTTTTCTTTTCTTGATCTCAATACTACTGCCCTTTTCCATTGTTATGACCGAGGTCAATCCTTTTGTCCCTTTGTGTTTTCTCGGTATCCTAATCATGGCATTCCTCTATCACCATCTCCCTCTATTTCCCTCACCTATGCTCATTACCCTTGTCACATAACTCTTGCTATTCTTGTGACCCCTGAGACTACGGGGCGCTATTATGTGTCTGGATTTTCATCCTATGGTACTTATACTATAAATTCTTTTGAACTCGCATCGGTGGCGAGCTATGCAAAACCTCCTTTGTCTCCTCGTTTACTTGCCTACAACTTTGTTCCTCATCCCCGCTCCTTCCTAGACCTGGCCGCCCGTACTTTTACCTCACCTCACTTACAACACTTTCATTCCACAAAGCAACCTCGCTCACACCAACGCATCATTCATTCTCGACGACGGCGATCTCCTGATCCTAATCCTCATCGACCTCTCAACTACACATGGACTGTTCGTGACTTTGAAAATCAGGTATTATTCCAAATCTCCAAATACACAATATGGCCCTGGTTCCCTATCTTACATTTTGACTTTGCCGAAATGGGTACCGGGGTCAACAAATTTGCTTCAAAATCTCTCCAAACTAACATTTGGGACAAACAAGGTTTGTGCACACCTTCTCCACTAGAAGCAACATGGTGGGACCTGTATTTTTGTCCCGAACCAAAGACACCTGAGGAAAAATATCAATGTGGCACTTTATTGGATAAATACTGTGCCTCATGGTCTTGTGTTTCTACGGGCGCTATATCCTGGACTGCCCCTCGCTCAAATGATTATATCGCCATTACCCGTAGTAATGGCAAACCCCCTTCTTCTTCCTGCCCTTCTAATTTGCATTGTTGTGGTGAGCGGAAAAATCCAATGAACATTACCTTCACATCCCAAGGAAAGACTTTGACTGCAGAGCAATGGGCTGTCGGATATTCTTGGGGTGGTAGAGAATGGAGCGGTTCTGGAAACGGCGGAGTTTTTTCCATTCGTCTCACAATCCAGTCACCACATTCCCCTCCTATAGGTCCTAACAAAAACGTTCAATCTGGGGCTTCCGGTCTTGGAACGCGGCACGCGCAGTCGCATGGAGAGAGCCGTCTCTCCCACCGGCTGCTTTCCCTTCGCCGGTAGACCCTTAACCGGGTCGAAAGTCGCCCCGTAGAGGCGACCACCGCTTGAGGAGGCTCCTGCTTGACTGGGGAAGAGCGGCAGCTCTCCTCAGTTCAAGCTTTTCTCCTTAGGGCCGTCGGAGGAAAAGATCGCCCAGTAAAATGGACGATCACTTCGTCGCACCAGCTGAAAGCCAGAAGAACAACTAAGCATAAAGAACCCCCGTGGAGAACCCGGGTGAGACCTTTCCTACCCCTTCTTTCCCTAATTACTCTCCTGTCAAAAGCTTTTGTGTTTAAATTATTTCCCTGCTGTGAGGGAGCAGCGTTTGGGCATTCGGGAAAAACAGCTTTGGAAGAAAAAAAAAAAAAAAAACCAGTTAATTTGTATGGACTATTTAAATTTTGGAATACTGAGGGGACCTGAAAACATTTTATTCTTGATTATCATTGCTATAATTACGTATCTATTACTCTGAGAGGCATTTCTTTCTTCATTTCTTTAAACACGAAAAATAAAAAATCTATTAATTTGGAAACAAAGAAAAAAGATTTGATGGTCTGCTGAGGACATCTGGTGTCGAAACGTGGTACTGCAACTGTATATTTTTTTTCTTATTATGGCTGGGAATGGCTATATAAGCATAAGGATAAGATAACTGACACAGCTGGTATTGAAAATTGGAGCTGAACATTTGTTTGATTTCTACGAAATAGAGCCTTCTCTAAAAGATTAAAAAATCTTTCTATTACTGATATGGAACCTAACACACAGCTGGACTATGAGCTCATATTGGAAAAGATTCTGGAAGCCACAGAGGATATGAACTCTTACTTTCAAACTTGGACAGATCAAATTATAAACCGAAAGACAGCACAGAAGAAGCAACAATATGAACAAACTAAAGAGGAACCATGTCAACAACTCAACTATGAAACTACACTGAGAGAAACTGTGGAAACCAAAGAACAAACTAACTTTATACAACTCCAAACGCAATCTATGGAGAAGCCTGAGGATCAAAGAATAATTTTAACGGAGATGTCTGAAGCATTAACATCAACAGAGACTGATACTCAGATACAAGTTACTGAAAATCGTGAAAAGGTGGATAAACAACTGGCAAATATAACATGGAATAAAACGGCTTTTACCATCCAAAGACTACTAAAAGAAAGGAAAGAGAACTTTGACCAATTTGAAGCGTTAAAGAATATGGACTCTTTAACATTGTGGTTTGATGATACAGGAATTTTATTATGGAAACCATTATGGCATAGAAGGAAACCTAGAATTAGATTTAAAAATGTATTTTAAAGCTTTACTTAATGGGTTTAAAAAGGCTTTGATTCTTTGACTGAGTTAATAACTAATGGAACATGTGAAATTTCTAAGAGGATACCCTTTGTAACAATACTTTGTTTTAGACATGAGAATTACTGGAGAAGTAAACTTTATTTACTGGTTTAAAAAGATTTTTATAGAAATAGATGAACTGATAGAATATATACTTAAATTAGATAGAAATTTATTTGTTTATTTGTTGGTTTGATATTTTTACTTTAAGATAATTAGTTTGAAATAGAAGGAGAACAAGAGGGATGGGTGACAAGAGAAGAAATGGTATTAATGAAGAAAATATAAGAATATTACTGCAGAAATAATATACCAGATATAATTACTATCTAAAAAAAAAAAAAGGATACCCAAAGTGTTAATAATATGTCTATTTAAGGCCAATTGGAATATGGTAATTGTAAGTTAGTAAAGCTTAAAACAGGACTTGGATTTTTATAATTGAAATGTGAGTGATATTTGATAGGATTCTTTGAAGCTTATATAGAAATGTATTAATTTGAATATGCAAGACTAAATGAGGGAATTAGGGAATTTTAAATGATTTGATTTGGGCTATATATTTGTGATTGTTTTTTTCTTTTTTTGGATGTTCAATATACCCACCTCCACGGTGGTTCCTAAGCACTTTGATGTAACCCCTTTACCCTTATAAAATCTAATAAAATATATATTAAAAAAAAAAAAACAACGTTCAATCTGTTTTTTTACAGTCCATTGTGCATAATATGCCTAATCCCTTGATTAACCTTGTCAATGCTTCTTCCTTTTTGCTAAAAAGTGCTGTTAATTCTTCTTCACAAACCGACCACTGTTGGCTCTGTTTATCAGCCACTCCACCCTTTTATGACGCCGTTGGCTCTATTGAACCTATTAAGAATGCTACAAAAGATGATTCCTGCAGATGGAACTCAACGTCTATTACCATTACTTCTATTACGGGACATGGTTGTTGCTTGGGAAACATTCCTGCAAATTATTCTCAATATTGTGCTAATATCACCACTGGCAAATATCAATGTGATGTTTGGCTCACCCAGAAAAGATCGGGCAGTGTAAATACGGCAGGTTATAACTCTCTTTTTACCTTGAGTAATGGTAATATCTCTGCCAGCTTAAAGGGCCAATTCTTCATCCCCGGCAACAACTCCATCTGGGCTTGCTCTACAGGTGCCACAGCCTGTGTATCAGGGGATGTCCTTATACAACAAAAAGCCTTTTGTATTCAGGTACGCTTAGTCCCTAGAATCACTTATTATTCCCCCTCTGATTTTGTTTCCCTTATGGAACCACCGGAATACCACCTACATGCAAAACGTGAATTTGTTACAGCCCTAACCCTTTCAGTTCTTTTAGGATTAGGTGCTGCAGGAGCAGCTACTGGAGCTGCGGCTTTGGTTGTTAATCAACAACAAATACAAAAACTTAGTCTAGAAATAGATAATGATCTTTCCCGCATTGAGACTTCAATTTCTGCCCTTCAAACTTCTTTGTCGTCTCTTGCTGAAGTAGTTTTGCAGAATAGGCGTGCCCTCGACCTTTTATTTTTAAAGGAAGGTGGAACGTGTGTAGCCTTAAAAGAAGAATGTTGTTTTTATTCTGATCAATCTGGCATTGTGCGCGACTCCATGAATGAGTTACGCAAACGATTAAAAGACAGGGAACAGGAAAGGTTCTCCCAACTATCCTGGTATCAAAGCATGTTTAATTTTTCTCCCTGGATTACTACATTGCTTTCTGCTATTTTAGGACCTTGTATAATTATGCTTATATTATGTATGATTGGCCCATGTGTTTTTTCACGCCTTTTGCAATTTCTCAAGGATCGTTTGAATGGTTTGGATTCTAATCTTTCTAAGATTAATGTTATGCTTGCCTCAAACAATATATATGAACCCTTGAAACCCAAATTCCACCCCTCTGAAAAGGTTGCCCTACTGACACTGTCTGACACGGACTCCAACTGTTCCGATACTGAATCAGACTTAGCCATGGTGGCTCTTGCCTCCAAGCAAGAATCTCGCATTCTTATGGAGTTGCCCTCTTCTGTTTCGGAGGATGCAGATGATGGCTACGAGTAGGATAGAGATTGAACTTTAAAAAATAAAAACAGTGGAGATGTTGCAACCATTTCCTGAGTAAAGATTAAGGCATGCCTTTCAAGTCCTGAGATAAGATAAGTCATGAGTTATGTCTTCCTGAGTTATGTCTTTCAAGTTATCTCTTCCTGAGTTATGTCCTTCAAGTTATCACTTCCTAAGCTACGCCTTTAAAGTCTACATTTCCTGAGTTAAGATAAGGTACCCTTTCAAGTTTTATTGCTTGGCTAAACCCGCCCTTTATGAACCTTTTGCTATGCTGTAAAAATGCCAATAAAAGAGAAGCAAGCCTCCATTTTGTTTGTTAGATTTAAGACAGGGGTCTTCAAACTTGGCCCTTTTATGACTTGTGGACTTCAACTCCCAGAATTCCTCAGCCAGCCTCCATTTTGTTTGTTAGATTTAAGACAGGGGTCTTCAAACTTGGCTCTTTTTATGACTTGTGGCCAGGAAGCAGCTCCATTTTGTTTGTTAGATTTAAGACAGGGGTCTTCAAACTTGGCCTTTTTATGACTTGTGGACTTCAACTCCCAGGATTCCTCAGCCAGCCTCCATTTTGTTTGTTAGATTTAAGACAGGGGTCTTCAAACTTGGCCCTTTTATGACTTGTGGACTTCAACTCCCAGAATTCCTCAGCCAGCCTCCATTTTGTTTGTTAGATTTAAGTCCACAAGTCATAAAAGGGCCAAGTTTGAAGACCCCTGTCTTACAACAATCAATTCGGTGTACCATAGCCAATATGAGCTGCTTTGTTTATTACTCCTTAATGATCATTATCTACGTATGTCTAGTTTGGTTTGGTTCCATATGCCTTGAGTTCCCACAAGTTTCTTGACCCCCGCCCTGTTATGTGTAATTCTTCCTATTGTACGTCAAGGAACACAATTATAGCCTGAAATAATTAGTCAGAGAATTGGGGTGTTGATAATCTGTGTGAGGGAAGTTTAAGACTCTTTTTTTGTTTTCTGATGAGGAAGATCAGTGATAGAAACAAGCTTGTTCTTTCTTTACCTAGAATTTTATGTGGCAATGTAGAAAATAATTGAATCAGAAATAAACTATTTAATGGACCATGAATAAATAAACACAAATGGACAGAGAAGGATCTTTAGTCCATCCCTCTGCAATGTGCAGGAAATTCAATTCAATTAATGTTTCCCAACCTCAGCAAGTTTACAATGTGTTGACTTCTGGTGGCTGGGGAGTTCTGGGAATTGAAGTCCACACATCTTAAAGTTGCCAAGGTTGGGATCATCTTTGAGAGATTATTATCCAACATCCTCTTAAAAAAACGTCTAGAGGTCAAGAGTCGCAAATTGTTGTTGTTGTTAGTTGCGAAGTCATGTCCGACCCATCGCGACCCCATGGACAACGTTCCTCCAGGCCTTCCTGTCCTCTACCATCTTCTGGAGTCCATTTAAGCTCATGCCCATTGCCTCAGTGACTCCATCCAGCCACCTCATTCTCTGTCCTCCCCTTCTTCTATTGCCCTCAATCTTTCCCAGCATCAGGCTCTTCTCCAGTGAGTCCTTCCTTCTCATTAGGTGGCCAAAGTACTTGAGTTTCAACTTCAGGATCTGGCCTTCTAAAGAGCAGTCAGGGTTGATCTCCTCTAGGACTGACCGGTTTGATCGCCTTGCAGTCCAGAGTTGTAAATACTATAGGTATATAGTTCTACTGTTGTACAACTCTTATCATTGTTTCCTGGACATACGGAATTTAAAAATTCACTTGTTCATTGTGCCCAAAATCAATTTTGTTTTTGCAATGAGTAAACAAATCAAGCCCAGCATGTTAACCTTTTTGGGATGGGGTGGGGATCCTAATACAGTAGTAGTAGTGTTGCATGATAGCCTCTTGGTTTAACATGAGCTTCATGTTCTCCTCTGAAAATATTTTGATTCAATAAAATTGAATCTTGGAAGAATAGGGACAGACCTAAGGATTTTTAAAAAAAACCATGGCATGCAATTAAATTTTGGAATTGTGCTATAAGATAAGGTGCTGTCTATCAACTTGGCTGATTTTAGAAGGAGTGAGACCAAGCTATGTGATCAGGGGCTTTTGGTCTTGATGGCAGTGGGACTGCCTCTGAAGGCCTTCTCCTGGGAGACTCGAGGGCTTCCTTGGGCTGTTGGTTGGTCTCTCTGTGAACAGACTGATGGACTAGGTGGGTCAGGGGTCCAATCCAGGAGGGTACAGCTTTGGTTCTGATTACAGTACTGGCTACTGCTTTGTGCTTCCTAATTCCAATGAACAATGTACTTAATTTGTTTACTACAGAGCGTCCTTGACTTGCAACTCTTTGTGGAGTGACTATTCAAAAATACAATGGCACTGAAAAAAGTGACTTATGATTGTCGTTCATATTTACAACCATTGTACCATCCCCATGATCACATTATCAAAATTCAGGCACTTAGCAACTGGTATGTATTTAGAATAGAATAGAATAATAACAATAGAGTAGAGTAGAGTAGAGTAGAGTAGAGTAGAGTAGAGTAGAGTAGAGTAGAGTAGAGTAGAGTAGAGTAGAGTAGAGTAGAGTAAAATAATAGAATAGAATAGAATAGAAGTAGAGTAGAGTAGAGTAGAGTAAAATAATAGAATAGAATAGAATAGAATAGAATAGAGTAGAGTAATATAATAGAATAGAATAGAATAATAGAATAGAATAGAATAGAATAGAATAGAATAGAATAGAATAGAATAGAATAGAATAGAATAGAATAGAATAGAATAGAATAGAATAGAATAGAATAGTTGGAAAGGACCTTGGAGGTCTTCTAGTCCAACCCCCTGCTCAGCCAAGACAAATGGTTGTCCAATCTCTTCTTAAAAACTTCCAGTGTTGGAGCATTCACAACTTCTGCAGACATGGCCATTTTTAGCAGGTACCAACTGAATGGAGAAGCAGTGATTTGGCCCTTGGTTGCTCTTTTTTCCCATCATGTGGGGAATGTGAAAATGTAAGCTTAACTTTGACATGTAAAGGATGGATGTACAAGTCACCCAAGAATCAGTGTAAATTGTCAACTAGATTTGTCAGTCGGATACACAGATTTGAACAGCTCTGTAGGTTTTTCATAAAGTATTGAACTGGGTTGGTTTGATAAAGAGTGCAGGCAAATATGTAAAAGTCTATCAAACTGAATCAACCAGAAGACACCAGGTTTAATATGAAGCACGGAGTCATTTCGACAATAGGACTTTTTAATTCAAAGGAAAGAACACAACTCACACAGTTCCTTGAAATGATGAAGCGCCATTCTAAAGGACTGATAGACACTCAGGGTTTCCAGTTCCCAACCATCAATCACAGAATAGAATTCGAAGGGACCTTGGAGGTCTTCTAGTCCAATCTCCCGCTCAAGCAGGAGACACTACACCATATCAGACAACTGGTTCACCAATCTCTTCTTAAAAACCTCCAGTGATGGAGCACCCACAACATCTGGAAGCAAGTCGTTCCACTGGTTAATTGTTCCTACAGTCAGGAAATTTCTCCTTAGTTCTAGGTTGGATCTCTCCTTGATTAGTTTCTATCCTTTGTCATCTTGCCTTCAGGTGCTTTAAAGCAGGGGTCCCCAACCCCTGGTCCGTGGACCAGTACTGGGCCGTGGCATGCCAGCAATCGGTCTGCACAAACAAGAAAAGCCCCATCTGCGAGATGCAGGCAGCACACAAAACCAGGCACCCTCCAGTCCGTGGAAAAACCTCTCTCCATGGAACCGGTCCCTGGTGCCCAAAAGGTTGGGGACCTCTGCTTTAAAGAATAGGTTGACATTACCCCCCTTTGTGGTAGCCCCTTAGATATTGGAGAATTGCTATCATATCATCCCTAGTTCTTCTTTTCATTAAATTACTGTAGACATACCCAATTCTGGCAACCATTCTTCATGTTAGCCTCTAGTCTCCTAGCCATCTTTGTTGCTCTATATCTTTTTTATATCATGGCGACCAAAACTGGATGCAATATTCCAAGAGGGGTCTTACCAAGGCATTATAAACCAGTACTAACACTGTGTTGGCTTTTTTGACGGCTGCAGCACACAGCTGGTTCATATTTAACTGATTGTCCACTAGGACTCCACAATCAATCTCAGACAAGTATTTATTTATATAAATAAATTGCAGATAAAACTAAAACTTGGAATTACCTGGGCCTGCCAAAGGGCAGATGATGTAAATTGTACAATTTCCTGGCTCAGCTCTGTTTCTCCACCAATTTTAATCTGCCATTTAGCACCATCTAATGGTCAAATTGAACTGCAAGGCTAGTGTTTTCTTGCTCTGTCTTCAGAGGGTCTAGACCAGGGGTCTTCAAACATGGCCCTTTTATGACTTGTGGATTTCAACTCCCAGAATTCCTCAGGCAGGCACGCCTGGCTGAGGAATTCTGGGAGTTGAAGTCCACAAGTCATAAAAGGGCCATGTTTGAAGACCCCTGGTCTAGACTCTAGGACAGGGGTGTCAAACTCAATTTCATTGAGGGCCGCATCAGCATTGCGGTTTCCCTTGGGGGGCCGGGTGGGTGTGGCCAGAGTGGCTGCGGTCTACTGGGTGGGCGTGGATGGAGTGGGGTGGGTGTGGTTTCGTCAGGCAGCGGGGCGCTCTCCTCACAGTGCCGAGAGGTTGAGCCGGGCGGTGCGAAGCTCACCAGCTTTGCACCTTGCTGCCTGCTGAAACTGGGCAGGCTGGGAGCTGGGCAGCCTCGCACTTCTTTTTGGATTCGCGCTGCCCGGCTCAGCCTCTCGGCACTGTGAGGAGAGCGCCCCGCTGCCTGACGAAACCACACCCACTCAGCAAGAAGAAAGAAAAAAACTTCAATACAGCTTCACAGGGTTTTTTTTATTCTTGAATTAAAAAATAAAGCCTCTTTGATTACATATTATTCACACTTATAAATAATCAACAAGAGAAATCAGTGACAGCATTTGAACCGAAGTCCTTTATTCATAGTTCCCAGAAATGCATCAAACCTCGGCACCCGGCAGAAGAGGTATTTCATAGTCTTATATTTTATAAATATATTTATATTTCATATTTATAAATCAATGGCAAGTCCTGGACCATTCCCGCCCGCCCGGCCCCCCAAAAAACTTATTTTCAGGTGATTTGAGACCTGAGGGGAGAATTTCTTATTTCAAACTTCTATTTCATCCTTCTAATCTAAATATCAGCTATTCAAGTTTATGTCGGGATCTTCCTTCATCCAGTATTAATATAGGTTTGGCTTGTGTTTCCAGTCCAGAGTTCACCAGATCTCTTTTGGACAGACGATTGTTTTTGCATGTTAAAGTGAAAGATAAAACAAGGGTGACAAATAGGCTAGAGAGATATAAAATTATTGGGCCAAAAGTCAATTTTTCAAGATAATTTCAAGGCAAAAGTTTTGATTCACACATCATACAGTGGATGTTTGGTTTTGCCTCAAGTGTTGTAGGAACATAGCCAATTGGGTCACAGAAAGGATGATCTTACAGAAAAAAGAAAGGTAGGATAAGATTTCATTTGTATGAAGCGTAATTACTGAAAGAGTAATCCAATTCACACATCTCAACATAATTCACGCCCGCTAAATTGGCCAGTATTTATAATAGGAAATTGTGTCAAATGTTACAGCAAGGTGGGCTTCTAACTGTATGTATCTAGGGGCGCAGTGGCTCAGTGGTTAAAGACGCTGAACTTGTCAGCTGGAAAGGTTTGAGACCCGAGCACTGTGCAACGGGTGAGCTTCCGTCTTCTGCCCCAGCTCCTGCCCACGTAGCAATTCGAAAACATGCAAGTGCGAGTAGATAAATAGGAACCGCTTCGGTGGGAAGGTAACAAAAAATTTTAAAATCACTTTGCCCAGAATGGTATTTCAGCATACAAAGACATCTACATTTTTTTTTTCTATGCATGAAAATTCTCCTTGGGTACAAGTGCAAATATCCAGGGAGAATGTTTCTCCCTCAAAGACTTCTCACTTTCCTTCACAGAAGGAAGAAGGAAGAGACAAGCCCATAAAGCAGAGGTCTTCAAACCTGGCCCTTTTATGACTTGTGGACTTCAACTCCCAGAATTCCTCAGCCAGGCACGCGTGCCTGGCTGAGGAATTCTGGGAGTCGAAGTTCACAAGTCATAAAAGGGCCAAGTTTGAAGACCCCTGCCATAATGTTTCTGCCAGGGGTGTCCACAGGAGGGTGAAAATGGGGGAAAGCAAAAATCACAACACAGCGGCTGTCGTTGTGACTTTTCAGACCCTCTCTGTAGACGCTCCCTTGTGCCTGACAATCGCCTTTGTCCAAAAGGCTAACGAGATAATAGGAAAAGGCTACTTTAAAAAACATGACTTGAAAAAAAATGGACATTTGTTTATCCAAAATCTCAATGAAGTGCTATCCTCTTCTGAGCTTTCAGGGGGGGGGATGTAAAGCCCCCCCCAAGCCCACTGAAAAGTAAACAACAACAACAACAACAACAAAGAAATCACAATCAATTTTCTTCACAGATTTTAAAAAAAATAATCAAAAGCATAAACATTAAAATGCTGGGATTAGGAAAAAAAACAATCATCACCTGTAAATACCAGCACATTATCTGATCTATCATAGACTCAGGAAACCTGTTTTAGGCCATCACTTTAGTCCAGGGGTCTTCAAACTTGGCCCTTTTATGACTTGTGGACTTCAACTCCCAGAATTCCTCAGCCAGCCTCCGTTTTGTTTGTTAGATTTAAGACAGGGGTCTTCAAACCTGGCCCTTTTATGACTTGTGGACTTCAACTCCCAGAATTCCTCAGCCAGCCTCCATTTTGTTTGTTAGATTTAAGACAGGGGTCTTCAAACTTGGCCCTTTTATGACTTGTGGACTTCAACTCCCAGAATTCCTCAGCCAGGCACGCCTGGCTGAGGAATTCTGGGAGTTGAAGTCCACAAGTCATAAAAGGGCCAAGTTTGAAGACCCCTGCTTTAGTCCGTAAATAATCTGCAGCCTAATAATGAAATAAAGCAATAGCAGATGAGACGATCCAATCACCTTAAAGCTAAAGAGCTAACAAGTACATTCATGAAACATACTGAGCTCAGTTAGCTTTGATATGGAGACACGTCTTAGCATGTGAGGTGAATCCGGCCCATTTGGTTGGATTAGGGCGCAGTGTGTATGACCACAATTCGCCCCAACATTTCCGATGCTAAAGTGTTAATTTTATGACCTTCCTTGCCGCAGCTGTTAAGTGAATCACTGCGCTTGTTGAGTTAATAACCCGGTTGTTAAGTGAACGTGGCTTACCCATCTTTGCTTGCCAGAAGGTCGCAAAAGGGGGTCACCTGAGCCCGGGACGCTGCAACCGTCGTAAACCTGAATCGGTTGCCAAGCGTTTGAATTGACCGTGGGGATGCTGCAACGGTCGTAAGCGTGGAAAACGGTCGTTAAGTCCCCTTTTTCAGGGCCATTGCAACTTTGAACGGTCACTAAGCGAAGACTAGCGGGACTGCGAGACTCTTTTTCCACAGAACACCGCAAAGACAAGGATGCTTTCGCACTGCTGTCTCCCTTCAGTCTCTTTCCTTCAGAATGCAACACTTCTGGCGCTACAAGTTGGAACCAAATATGTCCAATTGTTCTCTGGTATCTTACAGGACCCTCACAACGATTCTGAGCTAGCAGGTAAAAGAAAAATACTTGCTTTCAGTCTCTCATTAAGTGCCTTTTTATTTCCTAAAGATGCTCCTGGACTCAACTGACCATCTCAAGTGGCTGCTCTCAAGATAACAGAAATGCATCAGAAGCAAAATCAGATCAATCAAATCACCTCAGATCGCTGTCTAGAGCAGGGGGTCCCCAACCCCCGGTCCGTGGACCGGCACCGGTCCATGGCATGCCAAAAACCGGGCCACACAAACAAGCGAAGCCCCGTTCGCGGGATGCAGGCAGCACACAAAACCACGCCCCCTCCGGTCCGCGGAAAAACCTTTCAACATGGAACCGGTCCCTGGTACCCAAAAGGTTGGGGGGGCTGCTGGCCTAGGGGAAGAATATGCAACTCCTTGTTGTCAAGGAGCTCAGGAGGAAGAAGACTTGAGCTCAGCGGATTTAGCCAAGCAGATGAACTGGGACATCCCATCAACAGCTCCCCCACGGAATTTGCAACAGGAAGTCTTTATCATTACAGGTGGCCCATAAACCATTAAAGATTTAGCACCTGTTCTCCTGCTTGGATCCGTCCTCTTTAAATTCAGGAAATGCTAGGACTTTGACCACTCGGCATCACTGCCCTGCCTCTCGCACTCATGCCTTTCCCCACTCACCAATTATTATTTGCCATTTCAGACCACCAAAACGTCGATGCTCCCCAGTTGAACAGGTGACTGGATTTAACCTGTGTGAATCAGCTTAGAGCAGTGTTTCTCAATCTCGGCCACTTGAAGAAGTATGGACTTCAACTCCCAGAGTTCCCCAGTCAGCGTGGCTGACCAGGGAATTCTGGGAGTTGAAGTCTAACACTGGCTTAGAGCAGGGGTGTCAAACTGCCGGCCCGCGGGCCGGATGCATCATAGCAAAACCGCGTGCCCACCCCATTGCCGGCAATGGCAAAAAAGTTGCGATACGTCGCGACACGTCACGTGACGTTGCGAGTTTGAGACCCCTGGCTTAGAGGATCCAATCTAGGGTAACAGCATAAAATAAAGTGTGTTGTGGAGAAGCACTTCTTGAACGTAACATCAAGAATGTATATTCCTACCTGTCAGGAGACATCAGCACTTAGACGTCAGCCTCTGGCAAAATATTAAGTTCCATTTGATGTCCATTCACGGTCATCAATTCCTTATATAACGGCATGGCACTGTAGCCAGCGTAAAAAACCCCAAGCATTTTTTTCCTATTGCTTCTATTTTTACCAAAGTTATTTTTTGCCTAAATGATCAGGCTGCAAAAAAAACAAGCAAGCAAGCAAACAAACATAAAATAAAGAGGAAAAAGAAAACCAGGGAATTAGGGCTGTAAACCTTGTAGCCTTCTAGGAAACATCTCGTGTCTTTGGATTTATTGGGTTTTCCTGCCACCTTGGGTCTGCGTCAATTCATTAACGATTTCATCACCAGTGAAATAATAAAGCGGATATTTTAAAGCTTCCTGTCAGGGTCCTTTGGATGCTGGAAATGTCAAAAGCCAAGCAGAGAAAAGTCACCCCAGCGGAATCAACGAAGCAGAGACGCTGCTTGGAGGCGACTTCCTAGCTGGATCACCCCAAGTTTTTTCCCGCCGAATTCACCTTTTCCATTAAAAGGAGGATGTGCTCGGCGAACTCTCGAACTGCGCCACGGCCGCCATTACATCGACAAATGTAGCTTGCAGCTTTCTGTGAAGCCGGACAAGCATCAGCAGGGACGGCACTCATGCTGGCTTTCTTCAGACACTCCACATCCGAATCTTCATTTCCTGCAGTGACGGGGAGAAAAAAAAGCATCTTCAGTAAGGGATCGCACACTTTTTAAAGAGTGTTAGAGGCATTTCTGAGGTAGTTAAAAAAAATAAAAGGTAGGATTGCAAACCAAGGCCTGGCCTCTAAAAGCCTTGGATGCATTCGTTCTAAAAGCTGGTTTTGAATACAAAAGATTATTATTCAATATATGTGGAAGTGTCCTATTGGTTGGTTTTGGGCAGGGGTAGGCAACTTTGGCTTTTATGACTCGTGGACTTCAACTCCCAGAATTCCTGAGCCAGCATGGCTCAGCTTGGAAACCTCTCCCTTTCCCCTCAGCGTGGCTGGCTCAGGAATTCTGGGAGTTGAAGTCCACGAGTCATAAAAGAGCCAAGGTTGCCTACCCCTGGTTTGGGGGCGTTTTTTTGGACTTGCATTTACAAGAAATCGAATTTGAGGTTAATTCTGGTTCCACCCACTTCTTTTTCCAACCACTTTCCAAAGCACTCTCTGTACATTCAGAGACCTTTCTGCCTTCACAGACTTCCTTCCATTATTATTATTATTATTATTATTATTATTTTAAAAAGGCATCAAGCAGGTCTTCCTCCCAGTTTGTTTTTTAGACTGGGAACAGAAGGTAGTCAGAGAAGCTTCCAGGAGATGGAAAGAGGCACAACAGAAAGCAACCCCACCCCCCATCATGGACAGGTAGTCCTCGGCTTACAACCACAACTGAGCCCAAAATTTCTCTTGCTAAGTGAGTTTGTCCCATGTTACGACCTTTCTTGCCACAGCTGTAAAGCGAATCACTTAAATTGTTCAAGTTGGTAACCCAACTTGTTAAGTGTATCTGACTTTGATTGCCAGAAAGTCATCACGTAATCCTGGGACACTGCCACCGTCATAAAGGTGAGTCAAGTGGCCAAGCCTGAATTTTGATCACCTGCCCAGGTAGATGCTGCAATGGTCATAAAACATCCGAAGTCCCTTTTTCCGGGCTGTTGTAACTTTCAATGGTCACTTAAAGGAACAGTTGTAAGTTGAGGACTACTCTTTTCTACTTCCAGCAATTGAGATGAGCTCAAAAGCCGTCCCCTGGGGAAATAATAAAGCCCCTGAAGAATAAAGTAGAAAAACGGAAACCTCGTTTGCAGAGGAAGTGAACTTGTCAGAAAAACTCCCAGCAGAGCTTTAGTCAATGAAACTAGCAACAGCATTTGGAAAGGGCCTCACCTAAGTACGCAACCTCCTTCCAGCACAGCCCCATGGCCTTCCGCCATTTCTCCACGACACCCAGCTTGTCTATCACCCCGACTTCCAGGGTACAGCCCAACTTCGAGGTGAAGAGTGCCTTGGCGGGACAGACCCGCTCGGAGATCAGCCGCACCTGGTCAAACGAAAAGCTGGTTAGTGCTGACAGAAGAGAATATTTGTAGTTCAGGGTTGAAACGAGAGGTCCCTGGTGCTCTCTGAGCTTGAACGTTTTCTTGCAGACGTTTCATCACCCAACTAGGTAACGTCATCAGCGTCAAGCAAAACCTCATGTGTGTTAGCACCTTTGACACTGCAAGAATGTATTTAAATCATATAACCTGTTTTAAGGGTTGGGGTTTTTCCAAATAGCATTCTCAATGTTTAGCAAACAGCATAATGTCTGGGTTCATGTGTTTAAAAAACAACGGTAATAGTTAATTATCATAAACAATATGTTAATTAATCGCTCAATAGTCTTCTTGCTAATGTATATTCAAAGTTACATATCACATTCCTTTCTCTCTAACTCGTTTTTCTAGCCATTGATAAAAATTATCCCATGTTCTAAAATACACTGAGACTTCTTTCTCTTTTGTCTTTAAAGTCAATCTATCAATTTCTGTACACTCTAAGATTTTCTTAATTAATTCTTCTTCAGTTGGTAAATTTTCATTTTTCCAATGTTGGGCAAATACAATTCTTGCTGCAGTCAGTAGGTGTAGAATTAAATATATACAGTCTTTCTCATAATTTGCTCCTATTATTCTGGCTTAAATAATTCTGGATTAAAGTCTATTTGTTTTTTAGTCATTTTCTCCAACCATAAATGTATTTTCAACCAAAATCTTTTTGCTTTAGGGCATGTCCACCAGATATGGTAATAAGTACCTGGTCTTTGTTTGCATTTCCAAACAAGTATTTTTGGAGTATTTTGAAGTATTTTTAAACATTTTTGCTAATCTCACTGGTGTTATATGCCATCTGTAAAACATTTTATATAGTGTGTTTTAATGGTTTTTTAATTCTTTTGTTTTAAAGGGTTTTCAGGATTTTAATTGTAATGTACGTTTTTGAATTGTGAGCTGCCCAGAATCGTTTGAAATCAAATAAATAGATTGAATTGAATTGAAATAAAATAAAATAAAAAATAAAATAATAAAACAATAAAATAAAATAATAAATATTGCCAACTCCCTTCCTCTCTCTGTCTTCATGATGTCTCCATACTCTTATGCAATGGCTGCATGCCTTGACATTTTGGCCTCCACGGTGAAAATTAAAAGCCAGCCTTCTTTCCAATAAAAGGCAAAGAAATGTTGTAACCTCCTACCCTGAAAATCTATCCCCAAGGACAGGGGTAGGCAACCTTGGCTCTTTTATGACTCGTGGACTTCAACTCCCAGAATTCCTGAGCCAGCCATGCTGAGAGGAAAGGGAGAGGTTTCCAAGCTGAGCCATGCTGGCTCAGGAATTCTGGGAGTTGAAGTGCACGAGTCATAAAAGAGCCAAGGTTGCCTACCCCTGGTCTAGGAGGCTCACCGCTTAGAACAGGAGGACTTAGGCCGGGGGTAGGCAACCTTGGCTCTTTTATGATGTGTGGACTTCAACTCCCAGAATTCCCGAGCCAGCCATGCTGAGGGGAAAGGGAGAAGTTTCCAAGCTGAGCCATGCTGGCTCAGGAATTCTGGGAGTTGAAGTCCACAAGTCATAAAAGAGCCAAGGTTACCTACCCCTAGCCAAGGTCAAGAGTTAAGATGTACCTCGACTCCTCTTTTCTGAAGCTGATTTATTCCCACAGCATCTCTGACGTCATATGAAACCATCTCTTTTCCATCTTCAGAGATGTAGATGTGACCGGTGGTGAGGCATCCGTCAATGGTACAAACCAGAAGCTTCACTTCTTTTAAGGTCTCTTTCCCAAAGTAGCCATATCTGGAATATAGACGCGACAATCATGGAAAAGAGGGAAGGAACTCTTGTTTTACCTATGTTGCTTTCTATGGGCAAGAAGAAAGCTGGAAGACCAAGAGAAAAAAAATGCATAATTCCCACTGAAGAAATAACAGAGTTGGAAGGGACCTTGGAGGTCTTCTAGTCCAACCCCTTGCTCAACCCCCTACCTAACACCATTCCAGACAAATGGCTGTTCGATCTCTTCTTAAAAACCTCCAGTGTTTGATTGTTCTAATTGTCAGGAAATTTCTGCAGCCTACCAGTTATTTTGCATGTGGGTGCAGAAGATTCACATGTGTTGCTAAGATCAGAGAGACTCAAGTTCTAGTCCGCCCTCAATCACACAATCTTACTGGGATGTCCTTGGATCAGTCCTTCTATCTGCCCAACACGTCTCATGAGGTTTTTATGTGAAGATAATTCTGGAGGACAAATATGTAGATTGCCTTGAACCCTTGGAAGAGCAAAAATCTGGCAAAATAAAGACTCATATTTATTTGGGGGACACGTCCCTCTCTTCAACTCATATGGACTTGTTCTGGAACAAGGGTATCTAGAGAAAAGAACATGGTAGCTCAGGATTGAAATGAGGGGTCCTTGGTGCTCTCTGAGCTTGCCAGTTTTCTTGCAGACGTTTCATTACCCAACTAGGTAACATCATCAGTGCTAGAAGGGAATGGGGGAGGAGGAGGAGGAGGAGGAGGAGGAGGAGGACGACGGGGTCCTTGGTGCTCTCTGAGCTTGGCGGTTTTCTTGCAGACGTTTCATTACCCAACTAGGTAACAGCATCAGTACTAGAAAGTAGTTTAACTGCACTCCCTTCAAACACTGATGCCTAGTTGGGTCATGAAACGTCTACAAGAAAACCAGCAACCACATAGAGCACCAAAGACTCCACAAGGGCACCTCATTGTCCTGCTGGTGGTGCATCCCAGCATTATAAGATTTCTCAAAGGCGGAGACACACGAGAAAATCAGTTTCTGAGTTTACCTTAGGACCCGCTGCTCTGCAATGGGCCAGTCTATGTCAACATCGATGTCCACACTGTGCTCAGCTCGCATTTCATAGTAGGCCATTTTCCCACCCTAAACAAAATGGAAAACACGGGTCAGTCGATCGTGCCCACACCAGAGGGCGCATCCTGAATGCTGGGCAGGGTTTCCACAGGGGTTATGTACAGGCACAAGTCTGCAGAGAAGAGCCAGAAATTGTATACCAGCCCAATTTGCAGGCAAATCTTTTTTTTTTCCCTTTCCTTTTAGAAGACAGGGACGTTCTGGAATGAAAGCCCTGTGACTATATTAAATACACTGAAACTGTGAAAGATTAACATTATAGATCAGTGATGGCGAACCTTTTAGAGACCGAATGCCCCAAAACCACCCCGCCCACATCCTGCCCCCCCCGCAGGGCCACCCACCGCCTCCACGGCCCACCGCAAATCGCCCAGGCAGCCCAGCAGCACCATGGCGGCCACGCCCTCCTCCCGCGCCCCGCAGCATCATCTGCGCGCGATGATGAATCCATCTCCTTAAAACTCTGGATGGAATAATAAAAACATAGCTTAATTCATACCCAGTTGTGCTTCTGCATCAAAAATAGTAAATAGGAGTCTTTTTTTGGAAAAACAAAATATAAGTCCTGTCTACTACAGCCTTTCAGCTGGGGTGGATTTAGCAATATTTTAGATGGCCCAGTTGTATCGTGCTACAACTAGGAATGTGAAACAGGAAGATAACCTGGCCCGTGATTCCAGGGAAGTGGGATTGAAAGTCTCCCTTCCTCTTCTATTTCTTGATTTAAAAACCACTCTATCAGCAATTGGCCTCTGAAAGTCAAACCACCCCTTACGGGAGGATTTTAAGAAAAAAATGAGGAAAAACATTCAGCCGGTCCCTAAACTGGAACTATTAAAGGAGAGCCTCAAAAGAACTGAGTAACTTCTTCAGAAGCCCAACTCAGAAGTGCCATGGCAAAAGGAAGGACAAACAGAACTGGCGCACCCACCTGCAAATATCCCTTTTCAATTAAGGCCCTTTTGGCAAAGTAAAACGATCCATTTTCATATAGTTCACCGTCCCAGTCCTGCCGTCGGGGGCGCTTGGCAGGACTCAGGTTTTGTGGGATAGTTACTTCACTGACTGTTAAAACAAGAGGGAGGGGGGGGAAGAGTTGGATTCGGTACCATGGGAATTCCAAATATCACTGTGGTTTGGTGAGTTTATTAATACAGGTAGTCCTCGAGTTACGAGTGTAATGGAGCCTGCCCATTCCACTCGTAACTCGAAAACTCGTAGAGTGAATCTCGTTCCTTTAGCGCGATCACTCCCTTGCTCGTTAAAACGCACGCGGCTCGTTAAGTAACCATGAGGTATCTCAGGGTGGGGAAGGCCATGGAGGGCCTAGTGATGGAACATGTTGTGATTCCTCGCCAGCCAGTGGACCCGGCAGCTGAGTCTGAGGAATCGGATGAGGAGGAGGAGGGGCCTGGAGTGACCGTAGAGTCAAAGGAAGGCTCTGAGGAGCTCCAAGACTTACAGTCGGACGAGGAGCCTGGCCCCTCTACTCGCGCTCAGGCTGAGACACAGCTGTGCTGGGAGCCTGAGTTGGACAGTGATGAAGAACAGTTGGGACAAATCCCGGATGCACGAATGTGCAGGAAAGAGAAGCGAGTAGGACAGAGGAATGCAATGGGGCGGCTCCAAAGGCAAAGGAGAAGGCATTAGGAAGCCACGCCTTGGCTGAATTATAAAAGGGAAGGTGTGGGAGGTGCTGTTTGCCTAAGGCAACTGTTCGTGTTGAGGAATTGAGTTTCTGTGGACTGTTTTTGTTTGCCTTGGACATTGACTCAGGTCTGTGAAAATAAAAGAGGTTGGTTTTTTCTTGCGGTTCCTGCCTGTTTCTTGGAAGAGGGGTTTCTTCTTGTGAGCATAACAAGGATTCACGTAGGCTGGGACAGAACAGAACAGGCCCCCAAGGCTCTCCGACCCAGGGTGAATGTTGCAGAACCACTGCGGTCACTCGTAAAGGCGAACGAGTACCGTGGTGCTGCTGCAATATTCGTAATTTCGGGACTTGCTCGTAAGCACCAGGGGGCGCTCATCACATAACTTTGAACGAGCGTTAAGTGAACGCTCGTAACTCGGGGATTACCTGTATTCTCCAGCAATTCCCTTCACCAAAAACCCAGAGCTGTCCCAATTAAGTCCAGCCACAAGCAGACCATGGCTAGTCCACAGAGCAATGGCCAAAAAGTCCACAAGGCACTTGGAAGTTTCTCAATCAAAATCAAACTTAAATCCACCATACAAGAGGGTTCACGAGGCAAGAAAAACGCAAAGTTCACAAGGCACGATCCAAGTCAAGGCACGGTGTCAATCCAAAGCAAGGCAAGAATCACGACCAGAAAACACACAGCTAGGAAACAAACACATTGCTCCTAGCATCGCTTCCATCTGTCTGCAGTGCTAAAGAGCCAGCTTCTGGTGCAGCCTATCAAGAAAGGCTTGGCTTTCTCCTCACGAGTAATCTGGCTGACCTTCTCTGCTCCTGCCTTTTTCTCTGCCCTACGTGTTCTTGGATCAGATGCAAAAGGCAGTTCCTCTTCCTCATCACTGACTGGCTGCAGCTGCATGCTTTCCCCACCTGGGGCCTCAGGACTCTCCTGCCGCAGCTGCGCTTCAGCCAAATCCCTCAAAGATGGGTTCTCGGAGCCATCAATCAACTCGTCACAACCACCCTGATTTTTCAAAGGGAAGCAACGTACCTTCCCAGCAGAGACACATTACCTTGCTGGTTAAAAAGTCCCCACGCCAATCTTTGGCCTTTCCACAGAAGAGAATTTTAGGCATCAGGGAAAAGACCCTTGCCCAGTCCTGGGATGTTGCAACCAGCTGAGTAGACTGTACTGAGAAGGTTTGGGTTTAAAGGTCAAGGTCAAGGTTCCTCCTGTCCAGTTATGTCCAACTCTAGGGGGTGGTGATCATCTCCGTTTCTTAGCCAAAGAAGCCAGCTTGTTCAAGGGTGGTAGAGGGTTGGTGTGAATAGGTACCTATCTGAAGCTTTTATTAGCAATAATATCCGGTCTAAAAGATGCCCAAGCTTTACCTCCTTTTTTAATTTCACTCCATCTGAACTGGTGCCGCCGGACAACCGAAAACACCGAGTCAAAGCCGTCCTCCCGGATCATTTTGACCACTTTGGTGAGGTCGGTGGGATGCAGGCATGGGGAAGTTGCTTGGATGTTTCCTACAACATCAACCTCTGGAGAAATGAGAGATAAATATGGAGGAGATAAGAATCTTCTAGGTCAGGGGTAAGAAGAAGGCTATTGAGTGATGAATTAACATATTGTTTATGATAATTAACTATATCTATTATTGTTAGTTAAATACATGTACCCAGACATTATGCTGTTTGCTAAATATTGAAAATGTTATTTGGAAAAACCCCAACCCCAACCCTAACCCAAATCCCAACCCTAATCCCGACCCCACCTTATCCTTAATCCTATAAAAACTAATAAAATCTATACAAAAAAAAAAAAAGAATCTTCTAGGTCAGGGGTCCCCAACCCCCGGTCCGTGGACCGGTACCGGTCCACGGCATGCCAGCAACCGGTCCGCACAAGCAAGCAAAGCCCCATCCGCGGGATGCAGGCAGCACACAAAACCACGCCCCCTCCGGTCCACGGAAAAAGTTTCGGAACCGGTCCCTGGTGCCCCAAAGGTTGGGGACCTCTGTTCTAGGTTGCCATTTGGTTCAAACTATATCGTTAAAATGTACCAGAAGATATATGGCATATATTTAGGGGAAAATCCAAGCAGAATATTATTACAATTTACATTGTTTAGAATCCTTACATTTATTCAATGGCATGGTCATAGCAAACAGAATTCTATTTAGATAAATAGTTAATATCCGGTTTGTAGACTATTAATTTGGGGGCTAATTCAGTTAAATAAAAAGTCTGTATGAAGCAGGTGGCTTTTACAATGATTTCTTTGCCTCCATATATTTTGCTGAAATATGAGATGTTTCATAATATAACTGGCTCCCTAATGCAATATTCAAACATTTATTAGTACTCCGACCTATCTCTGTCACTAAGGGGAGCTCGGAAGCAGCAGAGACAAAGAATTTCATTACAGATTAAAATTACGTTCAGTTAATATATAAGCAAGAAGATAAAAAGAGATTTTCAGGTAATCCTTGATTTACAACCTGATGACCGTTCAAAAATATAACAACACTGGGGAAAAAAGTGACTTATGATTACTTTTCACACTTACAACTGTTGCAGCATCCCCATGATCACGTAATCAAAATTTGGGCACTTGGTAACTGGCAGATATTTATGACGGCTGCATTGTCCTGAGGTCACGTGATCACCATTTATAACCTTCCCCAAACAAAGTCAGCCGGGGAAGTCAGACGTGCTTAACCGCTGCATGATTCACTTAACAACTGCAGTGACTCATTTAACAAATGTGTAAAAAAAAAAAATCATAAAATGGGATAAAAACTCACTTAACAACTGCCTTGGGTAGCAACGGAAAGTTTGGGCTCAACTGTGGTCATACGTTCAAGACTAACAGAATTACAGAGTTGGAAGGGACCTTGGAGGTCTTCTAGTCCAACCCCCCTGCTCAAGCAGGAGACTCTGTACCAGGGGTGTCAAGCCCAATCGCATCGTGGGCCGTATCGTGACGTATCAGTAGGGTTTTTGCCCTTGTGGAGCCGGGGTGGGCGTGGCCTGCGCAGGCCGCATCCGGCCCGTGGGCAGCGTGTTGGACATTCCTGCTCTATACGATGTCAGACAAATGGCTGTCTGATCTCTTTAAAAACCTCCAGTGTTGGGAGCATTCACCGCTTCTGGAGGCAGGTTGTTCCAGTGGTTAATTGTTCTCACTGTCAGGAAGTTTCTCCTTAATTCTAGGTTGCTTCTCTCCTTGATTAGTTTCCATCCGTTGCTTCTTGTCCTGCCTTCAGGTGCTTTGGAGAATAGCTTGACTCCCTCTTCTTTGGGGCAGCCCCTGAGATATTGGAACACTGCTATCATGTCACCCCTCGTCCTTCTTTTCATTAAATTAGACATACCTGTATTCAAATCCAGAGAATGAAAGCTGAAAGATCTCCCAAAGCAATACTTTAAAAAAAAAAAAACACCAACAACTCATAATTTGTGAGCACCAACATACCCTTGTGATATTGGAGAAACTCCACAATGGTGTCCAAAGAGGTAGAGGAATCTTTAGACACTTCAGAACTCCTCCAATGGACCTGAGCTCCAAACTGTTTGGCAATTTTCTCAATTTCATCATGATCTGTGGAAACCCACACACTGTCGGGAGACAAAGGGAGCGGCAACGTTATTGTCCGTGAGGGAAGGTTGTGACACAGCATGACAAGCCTTAAGAGAGGAGTCAATTCTTTATCTCCTGTCTCCCCACTAAAATCCTTTGGAAAAGAGAATAGTAACCGTTCTCTTCGACCAACGGCTTTCAGGAAAATCACTGGGGTTTGGCCTTAATTTTCAAATCTGTAAAATGGGCACATCGTGTTTTTACAAATGGAAAGGTTGCGCAGCGCTTCAGATTTGGAGGCAAAAAAGGTCATGAGAGGATATGAGGGTGTACATCTAGCACCTTTTGCAATGCTGTAAGGCTGCTGCATTTCCCCCCCCTCAAAGCGTACAGTTACTGCAGTGGATTCCAGAAAAAGGCATGTTTAATTGAAGGTGGACAGACTGGTCCTTTCTTTCTGCCCACACATGCTTTGAAATACCTTTTACCCTTTTACACCAAGTACTGCACAACCTCAGCAAAAAGTTAATTTTCTGTTTTGCCCTCAAGTCCTCTTCAAGGAATGAGAATAGGAAGATACTGTTCTGTCCCAGCCTACGTGAGTCCTTGTTAAGCTCACAAGAAACCCCTCTTCCAAACAAGCAGGCTGGAACCGCAGGAAAAAAACCAATCCCCTTTTATTACTCACAGACCTGAGTCAATGTCCAAGGCAAACAAACACAGTTCACAGAAACTCGATCCTCAACACGGGTTGCCTTTGGCAACCAGCACCTCCCACACCTTCCCTTTTATTATTCAGCCAAGGCATGGCTTCCTAATGCCTTCTCCTTTGCCTTTGGAGCCGCTCCATTGCATTCCTCTGTCCTACTCTCTTTTCTTGCCAGCGTTTTCGTGCATCTTGGATATCTCCCAGCTGTGATTCATCACTGTCCAACTCAGACTCCCAGCACAGCTGTGTCTCAGCCTGAGCGCGAATAGAGGGGCCAGGCTCATCATCAGGCTGTAAGTCTTGGAGCTCCTCAGAGCCTTCCTCTGACTCTGATGTCACTCCAGGCCCCCTCCTCCTCCTCTGATTCCTCAGACTCAGCTGCCGGGTCCACTGGCTGGTGAGGAATCACAACAGATACTTCTATCTACTTCAGAGAAAGAATCTGAAAACATATGGTTTCATTTCAATTCCCTGTCAAAACGCGCCCTCTGAAATAACAATAGCAATAGCCCTTAGACTTACATACTGCTTCATAGTGCTTGACAGCCCTCTCTAAGTGGCTTACAGAGTGAGTATATTGCCCCCAAACATTTGGGTTCTCATTTTACAGATCTCGGAAGGATGGAAGGCTGAGTCAACCTTGAGTCGGTCAGGATCAAAATCCAGGCTGTGGGCAGATTTAGCCTGCAATACTGCGTTCTAACCACTGTGCCACCACAGCTGTTATAATAAACAGAATATCTATCCTCTTAAGTTAAGTAGCATAAGGGGCAACCTTGCAAGTATTTGTTTAAACAAGTAAATTTAATAAGAACTGATTTTGGACAGCTCTTACTGTACATTTAATTAAATAATAATAATGGTAGTCCTTGACTTATAACCATTCATTTAGTGGCTGTTTGAAGTTACAACGGCACTGAAAAAAGTAACTTCTGATCATTTTTTACACTTATGACCATTGCAGCACATCCCATGGTCAGATGATCAAAATTTGGATAACTTGGTAACTGGCATGTATTTATGATGGTTGCATTGCCCTGGGGTCATGTGGTCACCATTAGTAACCTTCCCAGTTGACTTCCGACAAGCAAAGTCAATGAGGAAAGCCAGATTCACTTAACAACGGTGGCAAAAAGTCATAAAATGGAGCAAAATCACTCAGCTTACTTTAACAACAGAAATTTTGGGCTCAGTTGCAGTTGTAAGTCAAAGACTACCTGTAAAGCATATAAAGGGTGTCAAGCCACCCCATTTATAGACATTTCATTCAACGTTTGAATTGATTGCCATTTTTCTTAAAAAAAACTTTTAATAGGTCACACCAAAACAGGAATGAAAAGGGCGACTTTCTCAGCTTTGCTGACATATAGGGCTGCCCGACTCACACACAGGTGATTCTGTGCAGCTTATATTTAAAAACCCACAACAATAATAAAACCCCACAAACCTTCATTCCACTCTACTTGAAACCTGCTAGGAAATTAATATTACTATATCTCTATAGTACCCACATCTACTGGAATCCGCTGGAAACTTTCGCAAGAAACTGTCTATTAAAAAGCCACCAACAAGCCCATCCCAGATTTGAAATTCCATGGATTTCCACCTCTTGATTCTGAGAGAGCGTGCTTTCTAATAATTATAAAGGGCTGTATTACTTTTATTATGGCTTGTATGAAACCCCTAATAACGAATCAAATAAAACCCGGAAGTTTCTGTTGGAGACAAAAGAACTATAGTTTCATTAAAAATGGGAGGGGGGAGAGAGAGGGGGGAAGAAAAAAAAAGTTGCCACTCGCGCATGCGCAGACCTCTGAAAGGCGCCGGAGTCGAGCGCTGCCCTTAGTACCCAACCAATCAGCGGAACGCCAGCCAGGAGCTTAATGTTCTTCAGAGGGATTCCTTTGCTGCCGCCTCGAGCCAGGATCAGCGCCGCTATGTGAGGGGACCCCAAGTCGGCATCACCCGACGGCCGGGAAGAGCAGACAGCGAGCGAAGGAGAATCCCCAGCCGTCGCAGCCATGGTTTTCTGACAGAATGAACATAACCGCCCTGCCACGTTTAAGCCCCGCCCCTTGCGCAGCCGCGCTGGCACGCCCGCCCATGAGAATGCTGGGAGGTGGAGTTTTAGGCCTCACCGCCTTCTCAAGGCTTCAGAGGCCGTAGTAGACGTTGTTTCTGCGCTTGCCGGGAAATGTAGTTTCACTGGGCGATGAGAGAAGGCAAAGGCCGTTCCAGTGGGATGTCGGGAAACGTAGTTCAATGGATGGATGAATCTAAAGTGGGCCCTGCTGGACGTGAGGCTAAAGCCGTTCCTCTCGAGATGGGATGGACTACAAATCCCATGTGGCGGCTAAGTGTGATGTCTGTTGGAGTCCAACTTATCTGGAAAGCACCTGGTCGAATGGGCTTGGATGATAAAGAGTCCCCGAAGATCCTTCAACCAGTAGAGATTAGATTAGATTAGATTAGAGTAGAGTAGAGTAGAGTAGAGTAGAGTAGAGTAGAGTAGAGTAGATAACCTTTATTGTCATTCTGTTCCTGTGGGCACAATGGTACACATTAAAAATGAAATTTAGTTGCTTGCTCTCAAGTGTACACATACATAACACATTTAAAAACATACTATATACAACATATGTATAGACCTACACTCTTACATATAAGTAACATATAAATATTAATCACTGTCATAGTGATTAATGGCATAGAAGCGGCATAGAAATGGCAGAGAAGCGTTTCATAGATGGCTTCAGAACTTAAAAGTTGGATTTTAGACAGTCCTCGCCTGGAGAAAACTAGATGATAGCTCAGCAATCTCCTCCAACACCAAAGTCCTCACCCAAGACTGGACTCAGACTAACCTAGTTCAGATATATTATGCAAAGACTAGTTCTCTGGAAAAAGCTCTAATGCTGGGAAAAATGGAAAAAGAAGGGGAGGATGACCAGCAGCAAGGGGAATGGACTCAGTTACAATGGTGTAACTATTGGAAGACCTGAAAAAACCAGGTTAGGGACAGATTGTCACAGAGAGAAAAAAAATCTATCCTATGTGGTCACTAAGCATTGACAGTGACTTGATGGCACACAATAAATCAATTTCTTTCCAGGCAAGCCATACAGTCCTCAGAGAAGTCCATAATCCAGGGAGAAGTGAAAGAAAAGGGCAGAAATCAACCAGAAGTGGACAAATTTGGTTACAGTGGTGATGGGTGCATTATTGGACGACCTGAGACCAAATTAGAGACAGATCATCACGAAGAAAATCTATCGGTGATGTTTCACCTATGTGGTTGTTGAGAGCTGACACCAACTTGATGGCATATAATCAGACAATCAACATGAAGATCTTGCTCATTTGAGAGGGCATAATGTGGAGAAAAGGGAAAGGGAAGGGAAGAAGAGGATGACCAGCAGCAAGGTAGATGGACTCATTTACTGTAGTGATGGATGTACCATTGGAAGACCTGAAGAATCGAGTTAGAGAGAAATCCTCCTGGAGAAAATCTATCTATGTGGTCGCCAAGAATTGACATCCACTTGATGGATGCATAATCAGAAAACAAAACTGCTTGCAGGAAGTATTAAAACCAAAGCTAAAATGTAGGTATTATGAACAAATAATAAGGATGTATTGAAGAAGATGCTTATGTTTGGAAGAATCAAAGACAATAACAAAAACAGACTGACAAAACGAGGTGATCCACGGATGACATCGCAGCAGCTTACAAGAACTCTTAGAAGCAATTGCTGGAAAACTCTTCCGACCAAATGGTGTCTATCAGTTCATGAGATGTTAAGATAAGATAACCTTTTTTTGTCATTTTTTTTTTACTGTGGGCACAACGGCACACATCAAAAATGAAATTTAGTTGCCCGCTCTCAAAGTGAAACACATACATGACACACACCTAAACATACTATGTACAACATATGTATAGACCTACACCCTTACGTATAAGTAACATATAAATATTAATCACTGTCCATCGTGAATACATAACGGAAGGAGGAAGCTTTAGAGTTCACAAGGTTGATACTGTATGGAACAAAACTGTGACTGAATCTGGATGTTCTGCTTAGGGTATCACGAAGCCTCCTCCCAGAAGGTAACAAGGAAAACAGGTCGTGAAGAGGATGTGTAGTGTCCCAGATAATCTTACGGATCCTGCTCAAGCAACGCTTCTTTGCTATGTCCTGGATGGGAGGGAGGGAACTGCCAATGATCTTTTCGACCATTCTCACCACTCTCTGCACCGCCTTCCTGTCTGAAGCAGTGATGCTTCCAAACCAGACTGTGATGCTATATGACAGGATGCTCTCGATCGTCCCCCTGTAGAAAGTGGTCAGGACAGGGGAAGGAAGATGTGCTTTTCTCATGCGATGCAGAAAATGCAGGCGCTGCTGTGCCCGCTTCACCAGTTTCTCACTGTTGAGCGACCAAGCTAGCCTACTCGTTAGCTGCACACCCAGGAATTTGATGCTGGTAACCATCTCCACAGGTGAATCATTAATGCACAGAGAAGCAACAGAGCAACTAAATAACAACAAATCTGCTAGGAAATAAAAATGGATTTTACAAAGAACAGACTAAATTTGGCCAGACATTATTAACTTCTGATGAAAAGTTAATTAAAAAAATGTACAATTTCTTATTAAATTTCAAAATGGAAGATGAACAAGTAAAAGAGACAATGATAGTATGGGCAAAGAATTTTGGATATAATATAGACTTAGAAAAGTGGCAAAGTTTGTGGGAAAGAAACTATAAATTGACAATGTCAGCTTCATATAAAGAAAACTTATATAAAATGTTTTATAGATGGCATTTGCCACCAACAAGATTAGCAAAAATGTTTAAAACATGTCAGAGAAATGTTGGAAATGTAAACACAAACCAGCTACTTATTATCATATGTGGTGGACATGTGTTAAAGCAAGGAGATATTGGACAATAATCCACACTTGGTTAGAAAAAATGTTAGAGAAACACATAGACTATAAACCTGAATTTTTTTTTACTAAGTATAATGCCAGAAAAACTTGATAAGAAAAGTACATATTTGATCCTACATGTGATAACAGTAGCAAGAATATAATATTTGCACAATATTGGAAGAACGAAGAAATACCACCAGAAGAAGAAATAATAAAAAAAAATATTAGACTGTGCAGAAATGGACAGACTTACTTTAAGGTTGAAAGAAAAAGAAGAAACAGAATATTTTCAAACTTGGGACCTATTTTATCAATGGTTAGAGAAAAGATTTAGGGATTAGGAATTTAATTTGTATTAGTGAATAAGATACTCAGACAACACGTTTTTGTTGAATAATTATTATTGAACTCTGTTAAAAGAAATAATAAAACTTTTTTTAAAAAATGGCACAAAAACCTGGAGTGCTGTTAGCATAGAATTCATTCACGATGGTTTTATATTTACCCTTAGTAAATTGAACCATTATCTTTCAAAGCCACTTTTCTGGGCATGTGTGACAAACAATTATAGAATAACACTGGTCTACAAGGAAAAAGGCTCAGAAATGAAAGTAGCTTAATTTTACCAGAATTGGGTCACTAATAAAGGAAATACAGTTCTGCTTGCCAGTAAGCATGAAGACCTTCAGCTCCTCATCAATAGAGTCACAGAAACATCTGGAAAATACGGCTTGAAGCTTAACACCTCAAAAACCAAGATCATGGTCGTCAGCAAGCAACCCGTTAACTTACCACCAGTAAATTCAGAAGGAACGCCACTAGAAAAAGTTGAAAGGATCACGCACCTCGGTTCTAATTTACATGAAAGCTGGGACATGACCGCTGAAGTAAAGACAAGGATAGAGAAAGCTCGAACAGCATTCTTCAAAATGAAAAAAGGTCTTCTGCAGTCACGACATAAGCCTAAGACTGAAAATCAGGCTTGTCGGATGCTATATTTTTTTCTATCCTGCTCAATGGAGTAGAGAGTTGGTCTCTGACAGAAGGCCACCTGAAGAGACGAGGAGCATTTGAAATGTGGATTTACAGGCGGCTGTTACGTATAAGCTGGGTTGACAAAATCAGAAATGTGGAGGTGATAAGCCGCCTGGGAAAGCCAAGGGAAATCATCAAAACAATTAAAAAACGAAAGTTAGAATATTTCGGACATGTGATGCGACACCCAGAAAAATACGGCATACTCCATTTAATCCTCCAAGGAAAGATTGAAGGCAAACGAGGTCCAGGCAGAAGAAGAACATCATGGCTTCAAAATCTAAGGGACCGGTTTGGACAAAACTCAGCAGCACTTTTTCGTGCGGCTGCTGATAAAAACAGGATCGCCAACGTCCGATAACGGATATGGCAGAAGAAGAAGAAGAATAATAAAGGAAAATTAAGTCCTGAGTATTAATTGGCTCCAGCTTCCAAGATACAGCTTCAGGTCAAAACTGCATCAAAATAATTCAAAATTACAAGAGGGATGTGTGATTATGCTCCATAACCTTTCTGCAAAATGTGATGTAGCAATGAGGATGGTGCCACACCAATCGTTATACATTTATCACATTATTGATACTAATAACATAACTTTCCATTCGTTTATTGGTTTTTCATATAACATTTTCATGCTTTTTGCATGAAAAACTGGCAAGCTCTAACATCAGATTTACAAGGTTCCACTGTGGTAATCTGGAGGCCAGTAGCTCTGCCTTACTCTTAGGCAATTCCAAATGCCATTTAGTTCACTCTGTGAAATTAGATGTGGCTCAGGAGAAACATACGGTGGGCTAAAGTTTGGGTCCGCTGACATCAACGGCCCTGGATCAGCTGCATCTTGTTCATTGTCTTTATCATCTGAGTCTAGAGCAGGGGTAGGCATCCTTGGCTCTTTTATGACTCGTGGACTTCAACTCCCAGAATTCCTGAGCCAGCCATGCTGAGGGGAAAGGGAGAGGTTTCCAAGCTGAGCCATGCTGGCTCAGGAATTCTGGGAGCTGAAGTCCACGAGTCATAAAAGAGCCAAGGTTGCCTACCCCTGGTCTAGAGAGTAGGATTCTGGTGGATCTGGAATTGGCAAGTCCTCACCATGATGGGTACAGGACGCAGTGCGGACGGAATGTTTGCCTATTCCATGGTCCACTTCTTCTTGTTTGAGATCCCTTTTGCAGTTGGGGGAACCCCGCAAAAAAGCAGTCGCTACTATGATTGGTGGGTTCCCTCCACACCATTTGGACTGAGAAAGGCATGGATTTTTTTCTTCTTCTTTAGCCAATGATACAGATGAGTTGCACATGTAATGCAACAATAATGAGGGGCCCAACTCTTAGTCCTGATCCTCCCCCAATTTTGCATCCAAAGTATAGGTGGTATGCCTTTTTTTTTTTTTACCACTGCCGCCATATTGCATTTTTGAGATGCAAGTCATGTAACCTTGCCTCAAATATAGCAGAAGTTATCTGCATTGTTTACACAATTTTGTGGCATCTTGGCTTCTGAGGGAAAATATCACACAACCCTTCCTTGGAAATGTTAGGCAATAACACTTCCACAAACCACCAGATGTAACTGTACGATGCATAGATCTGACCAAGATAAACATACCTTGCAATAAAAGAATAATAAATTACAGTTAGGTAATAATCTTTAGTCTCAAAATAAATTTATACACTTCCATGTGGTACCATTTTCATTGTTCTACCGTAGTTTGTCAAGAAGTTACAAGAGGCATCATGATCTTTAGACACCTCCTTCCCTTGTAAGAAAATATAAATCTGTGTATAAATCTTTATTGTGAAATATCTTGAAACCTTTAGCCAACCAGCACCTTTATCATCTGTTTTCTAATTCATCTGATCAAAATATGTAAGAATAACACATTTTATCTCGGAGGTCAATCATTTCCCAAAACTTGTAGACCAGTGTAATCAGTTTTGCTAGGTTCACACAATACACTAGGCTAACTTGTGGATGGCAAGTTTATATTCTGAACATGATGTTGTGGGAAGTCAGCCCCCCCCCCAGAGAAAGAAATATTTTTGGAAATATTTAAAAGGCAGAATATATTTCCCTAAAGGATTTTAAAAGCAGAAACAGCCCTGCCCCCAAGTCTCTCTGTCCCAAACAGAAACCAGGTCTGTAGAAATGCAGGTGATAATCTTGCCAGAAAGACTGGAATCAGGAAACTGGGATTAGGAAGAAAGATCCCTAGAATCAACACACCAAAAATCTAAGAGTCATCAGCCACAGCCACAGGGAAGCAGGATATGACCCTTGGGACACAATAGGATTAACCCACCACCATCAGAATACTAGAAAGGCACACTCACTCAGGTCAAAGTTCACCCCACAGAAACAACTCCAAACAAATGGCTCCAGAGGGTATAAAAACCCACTCCCTACATGTGCTCTCTCTTTTTTCTTCCAGAGCCATCTTTCTGTCTGGCTCTCCTCTTCAGTAAACTGCAACCTTCTTTCTAAAGCAGTCGCCATGTTGTTTATCCCCGGCTTGGACTGAACCACGATGAAGACTTTTCCTTCAACAATGTGAACATAACCACTTCCATAATCTAAGAAATGGTGTTACTGCATATTATTCTCGAACAGTTGCTACAGCGATGGTAGAAATGGGAGCAGTAACAGTTTGCCGCTAAATATATATGAAGACGTGCCTTCCTACTATTGCTCCTGCAAGTCTTTTTTAATTCCAGCAGAGGGCAGCCTTTCCACACAGACGAAAACTGCAGCCCTCACATGTATTCTGAGAAATGCAAACAAGAATTAAAATTTAGCTCTTCTGGTTTTAAAGTATTGCATTCCTTCTTGTTCACAATGTTTGCTGTGGATATGATCTGGCACATTGGAATGTTTGAGGCCTTCCTTGTCTGGAGTCTTCCCAGCCATTTCAGGCTGCTGTGAAAAAGGCCCTCCCCTACAATCACTGATCCATCCTGGTTTGGGTTAGGTTAGGAGATACGACATGTTGCCTCCAGTTATGCTGGCTGGGGAATTCTAGAAATTGAATTGAACTTAATCTTGCAGAGGTTGGAAATACAGCCCTGCAGTTTTCTTGGCAAGGTTTTTCAGAAGTAATTTTCCCTCACCTTCTTCCAAGGTCTGAGAGAGGTATCGACTTAAGGCCACCTGGCTGGTTTGGTGCCTGAGGGAGGATTCGAACTCAGTTTTCCCTACTTCAATCCAATACCGTAACTCTTGGACCAAACTAGTTCCCTACCAAGCGCCCCCATTAAGAATTTTCCTGTAGCATTTTCCCATGACAGGGAGTTGTACACTCCCAAGAAACTTCTCTGTGTGGTGAAGATTCTGTCATCCTTGTTTCCTGTCTAGTCTACCTGAGAAGAGATAACCAAAATGGATTTATAATTTGGGGGGGGGGGAGATCTTAAAAAGTCAAAATGTCCACAACTATGCAAAGACCCATCCTTTAAAAATGTACATCAGAGCTCCCCAACGTTTCCGGCTTGGCGGCCCAGAAGGAAAGGGAGCAGCAGGGAATTGTGCGTGCACGCAGCCCCATGCACGCATGTGCAAATGGGTGTGCACATGATGGTGGCACTAGTGTGTGCATGCATGCGCAAGCGGGCCGTGCACGCACACGGCACGCACGCCAGCGTCTGTGCACATGCGCAAAAGGGCCGCTGGCTCCCATGTGACACTGGTGGCGGTGTTAGCATCCCTGCGCATGCACAAATGGGGCCACTAGCGCCCGCGCGGCAGTGCTACCACGAGGGGGGAGGGCTCGCCAGCTATTCCCGGGGCCCGGTGGCCAACAGGCCACGGGCTGGTAGCAGGCCATGGACCTAAGGTTGGGGACCCCTGAAGTACATCACAACACATCTAAAAAGGGAGTTTGATCACCTGGTTATGGGCAACATGACACGATGGAACGCAGTGGGCGGGATTTCCAGGAGGGAAGGGCTTCATTGCAGAGGACCAAGAGGCAACCCAGTTCAGATAGTTTGTGTGAGAGAAAGTGGGTGAAGACAGCTCCTCCCTAATAGTTCCCAGAGTATATGCTTGATGCAGGTAATGGACTGCTTCAGTTTGGCAAGATGTTGTCTATAGGTGTGAAACAATAAAGAAATCAGTTTGTGTGTTTTTTTGTTGGTTTGGAGGGCTCGACACATCTTGACTTTTTTGACCCTCTCTGTAGACACCTGTATACAGGTAGTCTTCAACTTACGACCACAACTGAGCCGGACATTTCTGTTGCTAAGCGAGACAGTTGTTAAGCGAATTTTGCCTCGTTTTACGACCTTTCTTGCCGCAGTTGTTAAGTGAATCGCTGCAGTTGTTAAATTAATAACACGGTTGCTAAGTGAATCTGGCTTGCCCGTTGACAGAAGGTCGCCAAAGGGGAATCACATGACCCCGGGACACTGCAACCGTCATTAATATGAGTTAGTTGCCAAGCGTCTGAATTTTGATTACAAAGACTATGGAGATGCTGCAACAGCCATGTGAAAAACAGTCATCATCAGTCATTTTTTTTTAGTGCCATTGTAACTTTGAACGGGTCACTAAAGGAACTCTTTGTAAGCCGAGAACTGCCAGTAATTCAAAAAAGGAGAAATGGAGTGAAGTTGAAATTATTGGATTCCCCTGACCATAATGGCGTTTTACTACATTTATATGCAGAGCCAATTTGGTGTAGTGGCTAAGGTATCATCTGGAAAACTGAAGACTCTGAGTTCTAGTCCTGCCTTGAGCACAAAGTCACCTGGATGACTTTAATTAACTATTAATAGAATAGAGCTGGAAGGGACCTTGGAGGTCTTCTAGTCCAGCCCCCTGCTCAAGCAGGAGAACCTATACCATCTCGGACAGGTGATTGTCTAGTCTTTTCTTAAAAATCTCCAGTGATGGAGCGCCCACGATTTCTGGTGGCAAGCTGTTGATTGTCCTCACTGTCAGGAAGTTTCTCCTTAATTCCAGGTTGCTTCTCTCTTTGGTCAGTTTCCAACCATTGTTTCTTGTCCTGCCCTCTGGTGCTTTTAGAGAATAACGTGACCCCCTTCCCTTGTCTTTGTGGAAGCCCCTCAAATACTGGAATAAGCCCCTCAAATACTGGAATTGTGTCAATCACTTTCTTTCAGCCCTAGAAAGGAGGCAACGGCAAATCACTTCAGAAAAACCTTGGTAAGTAAAGGACTTCTCCAGGCAGTCTTCGAGAATCAGACATAATTAAATCAAAGGGGGGGAGAAAAGCGTAGCTTGATTTTTAATTTTAGGAAAGAAAGTAAAAGGGTTGGGGGTTTACGTCTCAGCCAACGAGATACGACGCAACTTCCTGTTCCCCTACATTTGCAGTGATCTTCTGCCTTTAACCGAACATGAACAGTTTTTGATTTTTTCCCCCCTTATCAAGATTAGCTGAAAATCTCGAAAAACAGGGAGAACCCTCCTCTGTCTATGGAACGAAGCTCTTGAAAAGCCCTTGAAATGCCCTTTTTTTGCCCCAAGTACATTTTAGTGAAGAAACAAGATAATTTTTAAAAAACAAAACAAAACAATCGTTTAAATACATAATTGTGCGGACAAACTCTTCCCAGTTTCCTGTTTTCTGGATTTTCTGAGTGGCAAAAAGAAAAACTTAAGAAGAGGAATCTCTATGCTCCAGAAACCCGATAGGAGGCAGCAGCTGATCCTTCCATCACCTGTCTAAAAATAATCTCAGTCCCCCTTCTTCTGGTAGAGTAGCCTCTGCCGCCCGAATGATATTGGCCACGCCGGGAGAAACCCGTTTGGCATTTGGTGCCAGAGTGTGTTTGTGCGTGTTTACGAAGGTAAGGCGCTCTTGCAGTCTTGTCTGAGCTTCAAAAGTTCGTCCTTATTCAGTCTTTCTCTCCTTTCCCTCCCATCTTCTGAAGCAAAGTCTTCTCTCCCTCCCTCTTTCTACTTCTTCAGAGTTGGGCGCGGAGAAAATGCTTCAAAAAAATTTCTTTGCCAGTTCTTAAGAAGGACTGTGCCACCCTTTTTTGCTTAGCTGGGGGAAAATGGTCATGGTAGTACGATCTGTTTTCCTTCCTTCATCTGCCAAGAGAACCATCCTAACTTTTCTCTCCTGGGATGTCAAGTTCTGATATAAAATCAGAAGGCAGAATACTCTCAAAGCATTAAGGGCTGCGCAAGTAACTCTGGAAAAGGGACTAACAAACAGCAAAGGGGAAATTTCTATATTGCAATCATTTCTTTTGAGATTAAAGTTACTGTATCCCTAAGCAAAATGTTATTATGCATCTGCATTCTTTTTTCTCAGCATGTCCAATAGAAATGGGTAAGTTTCTTTCTGTCTTCGTTTATGTGTGTATATGTGTGCTCCTGCACACATGCGTGCAGCACAGAAGTGTCCAGACAGGCTGTAACCAATTTTAAGTATGTTTACTTCAAAGTAATGCCTATTGACATGCTCTTTAGTGACTATCAATAGGATTGAAATGCCACGAAACATCTTTGATAGAGATTTAACCTAAGGAAAGGTCCCCTGTCAAATAGAGAGAGCATATCCTGGTCCAGTAACTGATTTTTTAAAAATATAAATGACACTGTGCTTCAATGGTTAGATGGCCCTAGACGTTGGTATTTGAACATAGCTTTTTAAAAAAAACATTTATATTTTATTGTGCTTTGTGAAATGTGAAATGTTAATGTATGTTGCTAGTCCATATGCTAAATACACGAAGTAAAGAAACACTCTATTTTGGTAGCATCTTCAGGACCTCCATCATTTATTTCTGAGGAACGTGATCCAAGCTCCAGAAAAATCTGTGAGAGGGCAAAAGAATGAATTGTCCACTTGATTATAGGTATAATTAGCGGGTATCATATTAATGTGTTCTCCCTTGTGTTCTTTTTCATTGTTTATTTCATTGTTCTATTATCTTACTTCTGTTCCATTTACATTCTTTTCATTTCTTTTTTTTTATTGTTGTAAGCCGCCTAGAATAGTCCCACAGTGAAATAGGTGACAAATAAATTCAATCAATCAATCAATAAATAAATTCAATAAATAAATATCCAGCTTAGCTCTCCACTCCATGGAGAGTAAACTGTAAATACCTTTTGGAGGAACAGATAAGAATAGTTTATTATTCTTGTGCCTGGAATATTGTGTAGAACTTTCAATATTAGTAACCCCCATAAGGTTTTAAAAAAAGAAACAGAATAAAAAGAGAAAGTGATATGTCACCTTTATTTATTTCATTTATTTAAAAGATTGACATGGCCACCCAACATAAGCAACTCTGAGTGGCTCACAACAAATATATGGAATTATTTATCTAGGAAATGCCTCATTAAACTGTGAAATATTACTTAAGCTGTCACAGATAAGGAAGGTTTTGTAGAGGTGGATTGACATCAGGAAATTAAATAAGGCAGTGATGATATATCATACTCAAGATATGTATTTGTTATAGAATTTGACGGTGCGTTGTTCTTTACATCAACGTAATGTCCGTTGTGCAGAGTTACGTTTCCTCTCCTAACTGCATATGAGAGTATAATCTTAACTTGTTATCACTAAGTTATTTCAGAAATACGAAACTAACCCTCTTATTTTTCTTTGATAATTATCTATGCGGTTGCAAAAGAGTATAGAGCTTTTATCAAGCAAAACACACCCGGTTAAAGTGGATGGTTTAACAAAGTTTCAGACTCCAGTTACATGGCACAGTTTTAATTTACTACAATGGGTTAAGCCATGCTTCTCTTAACCATGGCTTATTGGATAAGCCACAATGGGCTGAGCTTCCATGGTACATAAAGGCAAATTGTGGGTCAAGATACTTCAGGGGATTGTGAGGGGAGTGACAATTAGAGGGGAGTGACAATTTAAAAACAAAAAACACTCGAATCATTTCACACAGCCGATGGGAAACTGTCCATTTTTGATCCAGGTTTTGTTCTTTACTTTAAAGGCCAGTGGATGGCTCTTGAAAGCGTGCAAATCTCAGTCATAAATAGTTTCAAATTTAATGATTTAAAAAAATGTGCCCTCCCTTTCTATTTTTCTCAACCCTGCTCTCAATAAAATCATTAGTTTTCCCCATTGGACTCTCATAAACCCATATATCATTTCAAAACGTTCTTGCTACAACCCTGTTTGAGGGCCCTTATATAAAGCTCATGGTTCTCAACCTTTTCCTTTGTGTGCATTACTCTACTCTCAGGGAATTTGTGTGTGTGTGTGTGCGTGCATTGCTACGTAATCCTCACCCCTGACCACATGTGTCCCCCATGTTTGCAAACAGTACACATTGGATGAGATTACAATGGTTTTGTAGAATGGTAACTTCACTGAGTGAACCCATGGTTCACCGTGGGGCACTTTTGCTGGAAACTGGCAGGAAACCCCGGTTTTCATCAAAGACGTTGTAAATTGTGATCACGCAAGCAACTATAGGTGTGGACCAGTTGTCAAGTCCAGTTGCCTGAAATGTGGTCACTTGGACGGCTGTCGGAACTTTGGAACTGAGTCGTAAGTACCTTTTAGGAGACCCAGTTGTAACTTTGAATGGTTGCTAAATGACCAGTTGTAAGCTGAGGACTATCTGTATCACTCAGCCCCTTCTGTCTTACAGAACAGGAAGACGAGTACTTGACTTACAACCGTTCATTTAGTGACCGTTTGAAGTTACCACGGCACTGAAAAATGTGACTTATGACCGTTTTTCACAGTTACGACCTTTGCAGAACCCACACAATCATGTGATGAAAATTTGAATGCTTGGCAACTGGCATGTATTTATGACGGTTGCAGTGTCCCCGGGGGTCATGTGATCCCCTTTTGCGGGACCTTCTGACAAGCAAAGTCAATGGGGAAGCCAGATTCGTTTAACAATCGAGTTACTAATTTAACAACTGCAGAGATTAACAACTGTGGCAAGAAAGGTCATAAAACGGGGCAAAACCCGCTTACTAACCGTCTCGCTTAGCAACAGAAATTTTGGACTTAATTGTGGTCATAAGTCGAGGACTTCCTGTACTCTCTTGAGTAAACCTTGAAGGAAATATGGGATGTAGAGGCACCAAAGAGAAAGTAAAGCACAATACTGGACTCTCTAGGAATTTACCGGTGAATCTTTATCTGATGGTATTGTAAAGTTTTGCTCTGCTTTGTTTTGCAACAGTGCAGTCGTTCCAGACGAAGCAATGAAGATTGCATTTTGTGGCAATGACAACATTTCTGCGTATAACATGAGCGATGGATTCATAAGAAATGTCTGTTTTCTGGATGCCCTCAATTTGGTGCCTCATGTGTTCCTCTTATTCATCACATTTCCTATATTGTTTATTGGTAAGTAATGCCACAACCAGCTTTTTCCAGTCATTTTTCAGTTTGTATAGTTTAAACCTTATAAAAAAATCAACCAACCTCCCTTTCTCCCTCCTTCCCTCCCTCCTTCCATTCTTCCATTTCTTTTTCTTCCTTCCTTCCTTCCTTCTTTCCTCCCTCCCTCCCTCCCTTCCCTCCCTCCCATCCATCCATCCATCCATCCATCCATCCATCCATCCATCCATCCATCCATCCATCCATCCATCCATCCATCCATCCATCCAAATCTACCTCATTTTCCCTCCATTTCTGATTTCTTTTTAATCCTTATATTTTTTTAATCCCATATTATTATTTTTACAACTAACTCAAACAATCTAAATTCATAGTCTCCTGGTGATTGGCCCAAAGTCACCCAGCCAGCTTTCATTCCTAAGAAGGAACTAGAACTCATAGTCTCCTGGTGATTGGCCCAAGTCACCCAGCCAACTTTCATGGCTAAGGCAGGACTAGAACTCACCATTTTCTGGTGACTAGCCCAGTTACCCAGCCAGCTTTCATGGATAAGGCGGGACTAGAACTCACAGTCTCCTAGTTTCTAGCCTGATGCATTAACCACTAGAACAAACTGGCTTTTATGCCAACCTAACTGAAATATTCATGCCTTATTTTGCTTTTCAGCTTCAACCCCTGACTTTCTACAACTCTTTAACTGGATTCTTTATTTTAGGATGGGGAAGCCAAAGTTCCAAAGTCCAAATTCATCACAACACATGGCTGCACTTCCCTGGGCACAACATGCGATGGATTCTGACATTCACTCTCCTTTTTGTCCATGTGTGTGAAATCGGCGAGGGCATCGTTTCAGATTCGTAAGTGCTGCGGAAGGGGACCCAAAGCCAAGCATATGGTGGCGCCGCGAGATTGGCCATGAACTCCAAAACTTTCCCACGGAGCTACTTTATCTTTTCAAAAACACCTTCTCAAAATGCTTGGTCTTATATTTAATAGATTTTATTAAATTTTATTATTAATAGATTCAAAAGCACGGGTGTCAAACTCGCTGCGTCACGTGATGTGTTGCGATGTATCGCGACTTTTTTCACATTGCCAGAGCTGGGCTTGGTGCGGCCTCCACATGATGCAACTGGCCCATGGGCCGGCAGTTTGACACTCCTGCTCAAAAGCAAAAAAGGCTGCATATATAACGCATAGATAACATTTATTGGCAGCTTCTGAAGCCAACTATGTATTTTTGCCAGGATTGTTGTGAAGGGCCTAAGACAAGATGCAGCTACCTTAAAAAGCGACAGACAGATGCAGTCAAGAGTCTGCATGCATCCTTTTGCCTTGGAAACCAAAACACTACATAATCCAAACATTTAATTTTAGTTTTATCTGGTGATATATTGATTTATTCGATTCATATAAGCGCTAAGTGCTAACTTTAAACTGTTGCTGTTGTTCTGTCCCAGCCTACGTGAGTCCTTGTTATGCTCACAAGGAGAAACCCCTCTTCAAGAAACAGTCAGGAACCGCAAGAAAAAAACAACCCCTTTTATTCTCACAGACCTGAGTCAATGTCCAAGGCAAACAAACACAGTCCACAGAAACTCGATCCTCAACATGAACGGTTGCCTTCGGCAACCAGCACCTCCCACACCTTCCCTTTTATAATTCAGCCAAGGTGTGGCTTCCTAATGCCTTCTCCTTTGCCTTTGGAGCCGCCCAATTGCATTCCTCTGTCCTACTCGCTTCTCTTTCCTGCGCATTCGTGCATCTGGGATTTGTCCCAACTGTTCTTCATCACTGTCCAACTCAGGCTCCCAGCAAAGCTGTGCCTCAGCCTGAGCGCGAGTAGAGGGGCCAGGCTCCTCGTCCGACTGTAAGTCTTGGAGTTCCTCAGAGCCTTCCTCTAATGTCACTCCAGGCCCCTCCTCCTCATCTGATTCCTCAGACTCAGCTGCCGGATCCACCGGCTGGCGAGGAATCACAACAGCTGTGCAGTTGGCCACTGCAAATGTCTCAGTATTGCTTCAGGAGATTTTGAAGGTCAAGTCTACAAATGCAGTACAGAGGTTAGTTTGGAATGAGATGCTTCTGAGATGGACTATGAAGTCCATCTCTTGAGCATCTCTGCACTGAAATGCAGCCATGGCTTTGACATCCACCTTGGTTCCTTTACAGAAAATTGCTGACGTGCCATCTACATCTCTTCCTGCCTGCTATAATGGGTTTTGTAGCAGCTACAACTTCCATAGTGTATTACCACAATATTGAGACATCAAATTTTCCAAAATTACTTCTGGGTAAGTCCTTTTTGAAAAAAAAAAAATCTGCATTCAAAAAACGTCAGTCTGCTAAAGCAGAAGAAGAAATATTTGCTTCCTTGACATATTTAAGTGACGGATTGAAAAGGATTATTGACCTCTTTTCATGCTTAAGTGGATCAGTGTACACTGAGGTTAGTGTGCAGGGGGTCCCCGTGGTACGACCACAATTGGGATCAGAATCTCAATCTTTAAGCGAAACGTTTGTTAAATGAGATGTCTTATGACTGCCCAGATACGACTGCTTTGCTCAACAACCACAATCCCGGCACTCCCAACTGTGGTTGTTAAGCGATTGCATGGGTTGTTAAGCAAATAGAGTCCCAGGTAAGGAGTGTGTGGTGCCTCGGAGGGGGGGGGAGACACTGGGAGATTTCACTCAGGAACTGAAAATCCTCCATGCTTATTTATTTTCCAAGTCCAAAATAAAAGGGAAAATATGATACTTAAAATTAGTATAATAATCTAAATAAAGAAAACTTTCAATAACTGTATAAGGAATATAAAAATTAAAACAGGGAAGGAATTTAAAATGCTTATGTGACATTATATAGCCTTTGAAGTCCAGAAAATAGTAATCAGTGAAACAGCTAGCCTTCCGAAGTTGTGGCTGCTCCATCACTGAAGGATTTTAAGAAGAGATTGGACAACCATTTGTTTGAAATGGTCTAGGTCAGGGGTAGGTAACCTTGGCTCTTTTATGACTCGTGGACTTCAACTCCCAGAATTCCTGAGCCAGCCATGCTGAGGGGAAAGGGAGAGGTTTCCAAGCTGAGCCATGCTAGCTCAGGAATTCTGGGAGTTGAAGTCCACGAGTCATAAAAGAGCCAAGGTTGCCTACCCCTGGTCTAGGTCTCCTGCTTGAGCACAGGGTTGGACTAGAACAGTGGTCTCCAATCTTTCTGGCTCGGTGGACCATCAGAGGCGACAGGGCGGGGGGGAGAGAGGAGATGGTTTTGTGTGCATGTGCTCCTTTCATAAAATGCACGTGCTTGCCCACCACTTCTGCGACCCAGTTCTGAATGGGCTGCGGCCCGGTACTGAGCTGGGGACTAGGGGTTGGGGACCCCTGGACTAGAAGACCTCCAAAGTCCCTTCCAACTTTGTTATTTTGTTATTCTGGTCTGAATAGCTTTAGCATTGGCCAGGGACAAATCGTCCATTGTACACGATCCATCAAGATTGTGACATAACAGTAAACGTGCCAATCTTGATGGATCCTCCCTCCATCCTGCTTGAAATCCAAGCAGGATGTTCAGCCCCTGAACTTTGAGATACTTCCATGCTCCTTCCACCAAGCTCCCAAGAGTCTCCTCCACCCCCAACCCCACCTGAGGCACCCTGCCACTTTATCATGCTGACTCTCCACTGTCTCCTTGGATTTTGACTCCCTCTCATCTCTGCAGATTGGCTGAAAGAGCTGCCTACCTAAGGATTTCAGGTTCTCTCAATGCATGGAAAGGAAGTCCTTTGGTGAGGTACAGTAAAGGAGTTGAAATCTTCCACAAAAGGAGTTTTTAATGGGGACACAAAAGGAGCTCCAAACTGGGTGTCCCCCAGGCAACGATGATGTCACAAGTTGATCCTGTCACCATGGAAGTGCTTTGGTGATTCCGACACAGAAGTATAGTATAGCTCCTTTTGGGAGGCAGCTCTTTCAGCCAGCCCCCAGGGACAAGAGAGTGTCCTCTCTGCAGGTGGCAGCATCTTGCTTCCCTGCTGGCTTCCCCATTGATGTATTGGGGAAGCCAGCAGGGAACATTGCAAATCATGGTCACGTGATCACAGCTCACTTGGCAACTGATCGTAAGTGCAAACAGGTTGCTTAGAACCCAGAGCATAACCATGTGACTGCGGGGGTAGTGTTGCAACAATTTCCGATGGCCGGAAGTGCTTTATGGATGTAAAGCACCCTTGAACAGCAGTCTAATCAAGGGACTACCAAGAATACTTCCATCAACAAGAACAGGGCAAGCCACTTGTATATAAACAGGGAGGAAACCCTACTCCTTTCTAGCGCTGATAATATTATTTAGTTGGGTAATGAAATGTCTGCAAGAAAACAACCAGGACCACTCAGTCTAATTTTTCCCAGTTCAACTTTCTTTGGATTATGGCGTATTCAGTTGCTTGATTAGGGAATAAATGTTGCATGCATGGAACTGAAGGCTACGTATTTCTTTTGATGTCACAGCTCTTTTTTTGTACTGGATCATGGCCTTTGTCACCAAAACTATCAAGCTGGTCAGATATTGCCAAGATGAAATCTATTTTGGTCAGCTGCGTTTCTGCATCACTGGGACGATGGTGGTGCTTTATGGGTTGTTAATGGCTGTGGAGCTCAACGTGATACGCGTTCGGGTAAGGATGTGTTGTTCCTCAATATCCAATATTGTCCATCAACAATCACTGGCAAATGGGGAAGATTAATCCAGTCCTTCCCAACCAGCATTCTTTAAATGTCTTTTGGGCATATGCCCAGTGTTGGCTGGGAATTTTTGGTTTTGAAGTCTGGAGAATGCCCGGTTGAAGACGGCTGATTTAGCCCTTGCTAAAAGCTGATTGTTCTGTTTTTCAGATTTTGGGATATTCATCTTTTTTTAAAAAGCTATCTCACAGAGAATAATTAGTGGTGCCTTGGACAGGGTATCACAAACAACCCTTCCCAATTCCTTAGTATTTATTTTGTTTGGACCCTCTGTTACAATCTGATTCTTCCACTGTTTGGCCAGCAGTCAGGCATCCGCCCTGGGCATCAAACTGCTAGCTAGTTTTTATTATTATTATTACTATTGTTATTATTGTTATTATTGCTATTATTGTTATTATTGTTATTATTGTTATTACTGTTATTATTGTTATTATTGTTATTATTGTTATTATTGTTATTATTCAGGTGCAAAAATAATTTGGTTGTCTTTGGGTGCTGAGCACCTTTATTAGAGATTAGAGTGGATAGGGGTGCCCTATTGATTGATTTATATTTATTTATTTTTATCCCACGTTTACTATTTTTATAAATAACTGAAGAGGGCAACATATCTAACACTTCCTCCTCCTATACAATAATCCTGTGACATGGGTTGGGCTGAGAGAGAGTGATTGGCCCAGCCAGTCGGCTTTCATGCCTAAGGCGGGTCTAGAACTCACAGTCTACAGGTGATTGGACCAAAGTTACCCAGCTGGCTTTCATGCCTAAGGTGGGACTAGAACTACTCGGACTAGAACTCACAGTCTCCTGGTGATTGGCCAGTGAGCTTTCATGCCTAAGGTGGGACTAGAACTACTCGGACTAGAACTCACAGTCTCCTGGTGATTGGCCAGTGAGCTTTCATGCCTAAGGTGGGACTAGAACTACTCGGACTAGAACTCACAGTCTCCTGGTGATTGGCCAGTGAGCTTTCATGTCTAAGGTGGGACTAGAACTACTCGGACTAGAACTCACAGTCTCCTGGTGATTGGACAGTGAGCTTTCATGCCTAAGGTGGGACTAGAACTACTCGGACTAGAACTCACAGTCTCCCTGGTGATTGGCCAGTGAGCTTTCATGCCTAGGGTGGGACTAGAACTCACAGTCACCAGGAGACTGTGCCTGGTGCCTTCACCACCAGATCAAACAGGCTCTGGACCGCCTTTCAAGTAGCAACATACCTTTTCAGGGCAAGCTAATTATGAACACTATGCTGTTCTCTATGTCTTATCCCCAGAAATACGTATTTTTCTCAAGCCCTCAAAAAGTAAAGCCACCTGAAGATCTCCAGGATCTGGGTGTGAGATTCCTTCAGCCCTTTGTCAACTTGCTGTCCAAGGCAACTTATTGGTGGATGAACGCCCTGATCATGTCAGCTCACAAGAAACCCATCGACCTGAAAGCGATAGGCAAGCTGCCCATTGCAATGAGGGCACTTACCAACTATGTCTGCTTGAAAGATGCCTACGAGGAGCAAAAGGTAATTGCTTGTTTAATCATATAATAATTATTGAATTGTATTCATGTAATATTTATATAATTCGATTATTGAATTGTTGAATTTAATAATTTAATAATTTGATTTATAAAGTCATCATGATTTATAAGTTAATAACATAATAATAACAATAACAATAACCATAATAATAATAGACAAACAGACAAGCACCTGCCACATAACACCCCGGACTTAACAATAATTGTCGATAAGAAAGACAAAAAAGTCTGGATAGTGGACGTGGCAGTGCCTGGAGACAGCAGAATAGACGAGAAAGAACTGGAGAAGATAACAAAATACAAAGACCTACAAATAGAAGTAGAAAGACGGTGGCAAAGGCAAGCAAGGGTAGTACCAATAGTAATAGGCGCCTTGGGTGCAATCCCAAAACAACTGGAGCACCACTTGGACACCATTGGCATTGACAAATTCGCCATTAGTCAATTGCAAAAGGCGGCCTTACTAGGAACTGCTTCCATCCTGCGACGAGATCTGTAATACCATCAATTCAAACATCCACATCTGCCTATCCCAGGTCCTTGGGAAGGACTCGATAGGTAGACAAAAATGCCAAATCCAGTCTGAACATCTGGCTGACTGTGCGATGAATAATAATAATAATAATAATAATAATAATAATAATAATAATAATAATAATAATAATAATAATAATAATAATAATAATAATAATAATAATAATAATAATAATAATTTTCATTCTAAATCAAAGATGCTGGCTTCCTACTCTCACTATTTCAGAATCTGTTTTTGATTTTCAAACCAAGCACAGAAAGGGAAGCAATCTTTAGCAGCCCCCATTCGATATACCAAATAGAAAAACAATCCTGTGGAAGAAATAATAGATCAACCTGTAGACTGGAAACAAGAGATCTTCCTGCTGGGTATTTTAAATAGAAAATATAGTAAAGAAATACGGTACTTAATCTTACATATAACAACGGCAGCAAGAATAGTTTATGCACAGTTCTGGAAAAATGAGAATATACCATCAGAGGAAGAAGTGATAAGGAAAATCTTAGACTGTGCGGAGATGGACAAATTAACAAAAGAGATAAAAGAAAAGGAAGACACAGAATACTATGTAATATGGAATAAGTGGTATGATTGGTTGGAGATTAGAAATAATAAATGAAAATAAATGTGGAAAGGTCAAGAAAGGGAAAATGTGTGTATAATAATGTATAATAATGTATAGTAATAATATGTATTATTCTTAGTATGAAGTATAGTATGAAGGAAGAAAATGGAAATAAGAAACAATGGGACAACAAGGACAAATATTTTTTAAAGAAGAATAAGGGGGGAAAATGTAAATAATAGAAGATTACCGTTACGAAATTGCTGTTTAAAAAAAAAAAAAAAGGAGTATACACTGTGTGTTTATGTGTGTTATGTTTTGTTGTTTTAAAAAAATTAAAATAAATATTTAAAAAAAAGAAAAACAATCCTGAATTTGAAAGGAAGAGCAGGGGCTCTTCAAATAAGAGTAGGAAAACTTAACAAACCAACATTTTGAACCCAGCTTCCTATTTTTTATGTCTGTCAATCCTAGCAGAAATTTGTCTTTAAATTCCATCTGCGATCGTGAGACAAACCTGTATATATGCGTGCTTATATAAAGAGTAAACATTCAACTTAATGAAGTACAGCTAGTCCTCGACTTACGACCTCTATTGAAACTCAAATTTCTGTGGCTAAGCGAGACAATTTTGCCCTGTTTTACGACCTTTCTTGCCACAGTTGTTAAGTGAATCACTTCAGTTATTAAGTTAGTAACACGGTTGTCAAGTTGACTTTGCACGTCAGAAGTTCGCAAAAGGGGAACACGTGACACTGTATCCGTCATAAATATGAGTCAGTCTGAATTTTCACCACGTGATCATGTGGAGGCTGCAACGGCCACGTGGAAAATTATCGTAAGTCACTTCGAATAGTCACTAAGTGAACTGTCGTAAGTCAAAGCGCTTACCTGCAATGGGAGAAAGCGAGCTGCAAGATGAAGATGAGAAAAACGATGTGGGTCGCTCCAGTGGATAAAGAAAAAAAGAAAAATGGAAGAAAAAAGAGCAATGAAATAAGAAAATTAACAGGACAGAAAAGGACGGGTGGGATTTCAAAATGTTAAACTGAAGCAGAGACTAGCTCTATCCCAAGCTGCTTCTAATTTCTGGCTAATTTTCAAAAGCGTCCATATTTTTCAGCAGGATGTTTACAGCCTCCTGTATCTTCAACACATTTGCATTTTTTTAAAAACCAGCTTTTTATAGATTTCCACAGTTCAAAGTCAATAAATGGGGCGGGCTATGGGGAGGAAATTACACAGCCAAAACATACATGATTTAGTACATTATTACTTGGCAAGCACGACAGATGAGTTAGATATTCTATAACGCAAACTTCCAAATATGTTGAGCCGTGTCTAAATTCCTTGGAAAATCGCCATGTGGATGTATTGTAACTCTGAAAGACTACTTGGCTGAGATGAATGGAAGATGTCACCCAATCTATCCACCAGGAACTTGGCAAACCTTTGTCTGAAATGCTTTTATGTTTTCTGTTTACCTGGGTATAAAAAGAGAGGAAGGAAAAACAACGTTATCACTGACAATGGACATCTTTAGTCTTCAATAATATGAATAATAATAAAAGATCTTTTACTCTTTCTTCATTATTCCGAGGTTGGATTGGTTCCCTCATGCCTACTCTGGGCATTAAATTTAAATTATGACTGTTTTTCGCACTTACGAAGGCTAAAAAGGTAGAGGCAAACACACAGAGAAGACAATATTTGTACAGGGTTGAACTATGGTGTTCTTGTCACCCACTGAGCTTGGCTATTTTCTTGCACACATTTTATTATACCGAACTAGTAACATCATCAGAGCTACACTGATCAGTGCTATGCTGATGATGTTACCTAGCTGGGTAATGAAACATCTGCAAGAAAACAACCAAGCTTAGAGAGCACCACAATATGGCAAATAACCTAACTCTGTTACATGGAGGGCTCTAAAGCTGATAACCAGCACCTTGAATTGCACCCAGAAAGCAACTGGGCCCCAGTGCTGATCAAGCAGCAGTGGTGTGATTCGGATGAACCACAGAGCATGCAAAACTGAGTATTCTGGACCGGTTACAGCTTCTGGATTGTCTTCAAGGGCTGCCCCTTGTAACATGCATAGATGACTACCATGCTTGCAACTGGTTGTTTGCATAGCTAGCAAATTATTTTTAAAAGAAAAGTTTTGCATTTACTTATTATTAGTTTTAACTATTAGGAGGGCACGTTGGCTCAATGGTTAAAGACCTTGAGCTTGTCAGCTGGAAAGTCAACAGCCGTGCAATTGGGTTGAGGTCCCGTTCCTTGCTCCCAGCTCCTGCCCCGCTAGCAGTTTGAAAGCGTGCAAATGCGAGTAGATGAAAAAGGTACCACTTCAGTGGGAAGGTAACAGCATTCTGTGTGCCTCGCTATACAGGGTAAACCTGTATCTTTTAATTATTAATAATTAAAAGATAATAATTATTATAATGAATAAGAAGAAGAATTAATGATTGTTATTAAATCATGATTTGTTGGATTCACCCTACTTTTTTTCTTTCTTTTTCAGAAAAAAGTGGCTGACCATCCCAACCGTACTCCTTCCATCTGGTTAGCGATGTATCGGGCTTTTGGGCGCCCCATTCTCCTTAGCAGCACCTTCCGCTATTTAGCAGACCTCCTGGGGTTTGCTGGACCACTTTGCATTTCTGGCATCATTGAGACTTTATCTGCAAACTCCTCTGGCATCAATGACATTTTATCTGCAAACCCCAATAAGGACAACTCTACACCCAGCAATGCCACCGATGTAAGTTAACCATTCTGGCAGGTGTAATGACCTAGACCAGACATGTCAAACACAAGGCCCGGGGGCCAGATGCGGCCCGCAAAGTGGTTTCATGTGGCCCGCAAAGCCATCCTGGAAACAGTGAGGGAACGGCCCCCGCTGCCTTGGCCCTGGCCCAGGCCGGCCGGGAGCCAATGTACAATTTTGTAGTGGCCGTCTATGCTGAAACGCATTCAGTCTTAGCTCCACAAGGCCATCTGGAAACAGCGAGGAACCAGCCCCTGCCGCGTCGGCCCCGCCCCCTGGGTGCATGCTGGGGAGGCTCCTCCAGTGGACCATGCCTTGGCACTTGCCCTGGTGCCACCCCATTCTGCCAGAGACCCTCAGATCTGTCCCACTTCTGCCCAGGCCCCCACAGGCCCCCTTGACACGAATGATGTAAAGCTGGCCATGCCCACCCAGTAGGCCACACCCACTCCATCCACGCACAGCACACCCAGTAGGCCGCACCCACCCTGGCCACACACACCCGGCCCCCCTGAGGGCAACCGCAATGCTGATGCGGCCCTCAATGAAATTGAGTTTGACACCCCTGACCTAGACTATTTATTTGTCTATTTGCCTCTTGATATTCTTAACCAGCTTTTCGTCCTCTTACCCTGTCTCTGCACATCTGTTTCTTTCACCCTGGGGAAAAGCTGGAGTTATGGAATTGGGTATATGTAATCTAGTGAAAAAGAAGGACCAGGGGTGACATGATAGCAGTGTTCCAATATTTGAGGGGCTGCCACAGAGAAGAAGAGGTCATCTTATTTTCTAAGCATCAAACAGCAGGGCAAGAGGTTAATGGGATGGAAACTAACCAAGGAGAGAAGCAACCTAGAACTAAGGAGAAATTTCCTGACGGTGGGAATAATTAATCAGTGGGATGGCTTGCCTCCAGAAGGTGTGGATGCTCCAACACTGGAGGTTTTTAAGAAGAGATTGGACCACCATTTGTCTGGAATGGTATATAGGTATCCTGCTTGAGCAGGGGGTTGGACTAGAAGACCTCCAAGGTCCACTCTAATTTTGTTACTTAAATTTAGAATAAACCCTGCTGAATTCAATAGGGTTCTGAAGAGACTAGCATACAATTGCCCTGTTAATTGATTCAGATTGTCTATGAAGGTCAGGGTTGTCCAACCTTGGCCACTTTAAGACTTGTGGACTTCAACTCCCAGAATTCTCCAGCCAGTCAGGTCTGGGAGTTGAAGTCCACAAGTCTTAAAGTTGCTAAGTTTGGTCACCCCTGATGCTCATCATTGTTCCTTTCTCCTTTGGAGAATGCTTTCAAAGCTTTCTGAAGCTGCTTCTTTCTTTTTACTCCAAAGACATCTACAGAGCCATTCCTCACCTCAAGAGATTTCCTCAAAGACAATTATGTCCTGGCTGTTCTCCTGTTCCTGGCACTTATCCTTCAGAGGACATTCCTCCAGGCCTCCTATTATGTTACCATAGAAACTGGCATCAACCTACGAGGAGCTTTACTGGTGAATAATGACTTGATTTCATCCACTTGTAGGTTTTTGATAAGGATTTGAATTCTTCACACCTTTACTTAATTTGCTTGTTCTTAAAAATGACAGGGTAAAGTAGGATAAAAGACAGATAAAACTATTTATACCGGGGATATGCAATTTTCCTGGGCCGAGACCCATCTTGGCCTTGGACTGGTACCTCAGACACTGTAGTCCACAAAACAGTGGAATAGACAAGCTAGGGTGAAAAATAACTGAACTTACTTCATTGATATTTCAGTAGAATTAAAATGAAATATAGTCCATATGATTACAGTCAAGTGTTTTATACAGCACACTGATATAGGCCATTTTGGATGAAAGATGGGATTTGTATCTAATAATCTAATAAATAAGCTTAATTAATCGTAAGACATGTTGAGTAAGAGCACTCTAGTGTTGATGGAGCACAATAAAAGAGGAGATAGAATTGGTTACCCAGCTCTATGATATAGCATGATACATGACAGGAGTGGTGATAGAACTGATTATTTAACATATCAACCCAGACTTTCCACTATGTTGTATGAAGGTCCAACATATTGGGAAGATGCAATTACTTTATAAACCAGCCTTCCACAAAAGGATGCTCCCTAGATTGGTTAGCAGATAAGCCCTAGAATTTTCAGCCCACATGGTCTTCTAGGAGCGGTGATCCCAACATGTGGTTCTAAAATTTTAAACTAGACCTTGATGGTTTTCCTCTGGCTAACAAGACAAATGTCATCAACTTACTTGGATGTTGTAGGGAGGTATATTTTGATAGGTAAAGGTTTCCCCTGTCCAGTCGTGTCCGACTGTAGGAGGCAGTGCTCAGCTCTGTTTCTTAGCCAAAGTAGCCAGTCTTGTCTGAAGACATTCCCATGGTCATGTAGCCAGCATGACTATATGCCAAGTCTCAAGAAACACTGTTACCTTCCCACTGAAGTGGTACCTATTTATCTACTCACATTTTCATATTTTCGAACTGCTAGGAGACGGGAACTCACCCCGTCATGCAGCGCTTGGGTCTTGAACCCGGGCTGTCAACTTTCCAGCTGACAAGCTCGGCATCTTTAACCACTGAGCCGTTGCACCCCCTAACGTTTGATAATCACTTTATAATAAATACAGGCATGAGGTTTATATATTCCACTGCAGTCCATCCTGGGGCTCCAGTCTCCAAACTGCTCAGTTCACACCTGGGTTCTTCAAAATAGGTTTTATTATTATAAGAATCCATAAGCAGAAGACAACATCTAGGGAAACGTTTATGCAGTACTGTCCCAGTTTCCCAAAATGTAGTAAATCAGGGCACATGAATATGGTCCTTAGAAGAAGAAGAAAAAAAACCTAAAAATTTGGGCATGATTTAGATTAGAGGAAAGAAAATGCGTAGGAACATCACCAAGGTTTCTAAAAGCAAAGAAGGAGGGTAAGGAGATACTCTCTTAAAACATTGTAATAATAGATCATCTGGGAAAGCCGACTGGAATAAGATTTAGGAAAGTAGTTTTTCAAACAGCACTTAATTACACTGTGAAATTTGTTAACTTAAGATAGAATGGATGGTTTGAACAGATTAGTGATGAATGAATTAGATAAATTCATTGGAAGCAGGTTTGTTAAGGACTAACTATCCTGAGGATGTAACATTACCTTTGGGCAATCAGCATCATGTCTGCTGGGAGCTTCAAAAAAAATCAAGATCGTGTCCATCACCAACACTCCAGAATCAAGGAACTACCAATTCAGACAAACAATCAAACAGTAAACAATGGCCTAATCCAGGGGTAGGCAACCTTGGCTCTTTTATGATTCGTGGACTTCAACTCCCAGAATTCCTGAGCCAGTCACGCTGAGGGGAAAGGGAGAGGTTTCCAAGCTGAGCCATGCTGGCTCAGGAATTCTGGGAGTTGAAGTCCACGAGTCATAAAAGAGCCAAGGTTGCCTACCCCTGGCCTAATCAATAAACCATCAAGAACACTCCCGCCAATACTGATAGGGCCAGCCACTTGTATATAAACAGAGAGCAAACCCCACTCCTTCCAGCACTGATGATGTTACCTAGTTGGGTAATGAAACGTCTGCATGAAAACAACCAAGCTCGGAGAGCACCAAGGATCCCACAGTTCCATAAGTTTTGTAGTGAGATAACACCTTTCTTTTTTCAGGCTGAGGATTGTCTTGAGCTGCCCTCTGAAAAAGGAGAGACCCTCCCTCCCCAACTCTGCCTAGCCAGGATAAAAACAAAATCTGATTGTATTTTGTTAAAACCAAATGCAGTTAAAATTAAATGAATTGAGTTCAGTTCATACAATGGCATTCTCTTATATTAATTATTAATATTGGATATTAATTGTAGTTCAGCCATTTTCAGAAGTCACACCAAAAGAGCTAGGGATAACCCTGGGACCTCAACTTCTGCCCTTTTAATCTACGACTCTCCTGTGGAACTACAGCACACATGATAGTTCCTTTACATTGCGATGAGCTTGTGCTGTTTGCAATTTTTGATGCTGAAATTCCTAATACTCACTGGTGTTTTTCTTGCTTCTTTCCCCAGGCAATGATCTATAACAAAATCCTGAAGCTTTCCACATCTAATTTGTCCATGGGAGAGATGACATTGGGACAGATCAATAACCTGGTTGCCATAGAAACAAACCAACTCATGTGGTTCTTGTTCCTGTGTCCCAACTTGTGGGCTATGCCCGTTCAGGTAGAGCATCGAAGTAAGGGCCAAATTTTTGGAAGATGTAGTAACAGACTTAATTTTGATTGAGTGTTGTGGGGAGAGAATATATGACTGAAACTGAAGGATTTGGGGGTCCTTAAAAAGAGTCCCATCCTCACTGATACAATCAAGAACAGCAAGTTCATTTTTACCTCGGATAGTACGGAATAAGCCAGTGTTTTAAAACCTCAGCAACTTGAAGATGTCTGGACGTCAACTCCCAGAATTCCCCAGCCAAACAGCATGCTGGGAATTGAAGTCCACACATCTTAAACTTGCCAAGGTTGAGAAACACAGGCATAAGCTACAAATTACATTAACTTTGCAATGTACTCTGGGGTTATAGTATTCAATTCCCATAATCCTCAATTAACAAACACTGTTTATGATTGAAGCGTGTACTGTAACACTTACCAGGGTGATGTGACGGCAACTATAACATTTAGTCCTATAATATATTTGGGTGTATCAAGTCACAAGTGATTAATAACTGTGTTTCAATCCAGAATCCTGGTGATTAGTAATAGTGTGCCCTCTGATTGGAAAAATGTACGGTTTATTGAAATATCCTCTTAAAAATATCCTCTTATTTAAACTGTGACTTAAGATTGACAGGAATTCTAAAAACCTTAATGGAATTGGAGAGACAGGCAGAGCAGATGCTGATATATGCTGATGATATCTTTATTCCTCATCTGATTTCAGTGACAAACGAGTTTAGTATTCAGTCTGATTACTGTATAAACTGAAATAAATCAGATTTGATCCTAATTAAGGCAGCCCTCAACTTATGACTTTAATGAAGTCTGCCCATTACAGTTGCAAGTTGTGACAGTCATAAAATGGGTTACCCACGTAACTGATTCGATTTTAGGACCTTTTTTGTGCAAGTTCTGGGTTTCTAGCTTCAGCTCCTACCTTCAAGGCATTAAAAATAATAAATGGCAATAGCACTTAGACTTATATACCGCTTCATAGTGCTTTTACAACTCTCTCTAAGCGTATTGCCGCCAACAATCTGGGTCCTCATTTTATCGACCTTGGAAGGATGGAAGGCTGAGTCAGCCTTGAGCCGGTCAAGATCAAACTCCTGGCAGTGAGCAGTGAGTTAGCCTGCAATACTGCATTCTAACCACACCACTACCACAGCCCTCCCTCCCTCCCTCCCTCCCTCCTTCCTTCCTTCCTTCCTTCCTTCCTTCCTTCCTTCCTTCCTTCCTTCCTTCCTTCCTTCCTTCCTTCCTTCCTTCCTTCCTTCCTTCCTTCCTTCCTTCCTTCCTTCCTTCCTTCTTCTTATCAATAACACCTAGACTTATATACCGCTTCACAGTGCTTTTACAGCCCTCTCTAAGCAGTTTACAAATGTCAGCCTATTGCCCCAACAATCTGGGTCCTCATTTTATCGACCTTGGAAGGATGGAAGGCTGAATCAGCCTTGAGCCGGTCAGGATCAAACTCCTGGCAGTGAGCAGTGAGTTAGCCTGCAATACTGCATTCTAACCACTACACCACCACAGCCCTTCCTTCCTTCCTTCCTTCCTTCCTTCCTTCCTTCCTTCCTTCCTTCCTTCCTTCCTTCCTTCCTTCCTTCCTTCCTTCCTTCCTTCCTCTTACCAATAACACCTAGACTTATATACCGCTTCAAAGTGCTTTTACAGCCCTCTCTAAGCAGTTTACAAATGTCAGCCTATTGCCCCCAAAAATCTGGGTCCTCATTTTACCGACCTCGGAAGGATGGAAGGCTGAGTCAACTTTGAGCCGGCCAGGATCGAACTCCTGGCAATGGAATGCAGAGCTAGCGTGCAATGCTGCATTCTAACCACCGTGGTGGCGCACAAGCTTCCCTTGTGTTGAACCCATCTCCAGGTGATTTGGTATGCATGCACATATAGCCAAAGTATTCGGGGTACCACTCCAGGAGAGAATTCCCATCTGAAAGAAGCAGATGCTGCAATAGTTGGAGGTACCAGAGTCCATTCACGCCCATGTGCTTCACATTGTAACCTTCATATGATTTGCCCAGCTCTAATACCTAAAATTTGTTCACTTTTAAAACTAAACCATACCTAAAACATGGCAGATCTTTCAAAGAGTGACTTTTCCTATTTCAATAGTTCCAACATCTGGAGCCCTTTCCACATCTCCAGTCAAAATCTGTGCAGATAATTGCAAACGAATAGTATTTTCTAAGTCCTTCTCCTTTCCCCTATTTTTTGTAGATTATTATGGGAGTGATCCTGCTCTACCATTTACTGGGAATGAGTGCGGTGGTGGGAGCCGCTGTGATCTTACTGCTGGCTCCCATCCAATATTTCATCGCAACCAAGTTGGCCGAGGCTCAAAAAAGTACTCTTGTAAGTTATTCTTGTTTCATTCTATTTGTGTTTGAATATGAGCTGTCAAAAGTTGTTCTTCTTGAACCGGAGCACATAGGTCATTGAAATTTGTCTTACTCTCAAAAGAAAGATATTCTCCATTCAAACTGATGCATACAGTACAGAATAATACTTGGAAGGGACCTTGGAGGTCTTCTAGTCCAACCCCCTGCTCAAGCAGGAAACCCTATACCATTTCAGATAAATGGTGGTCCAATCTTTTCTTCAAAACCTCCAGTGTTGGAGCACCCACAATTTCTGAAGGCACGTTGTTCCACTGATTAATTGTTCTCACTGTCAGGGAATTTCTCCTTAGTTCTAGGTTGCTTCTCTCCTTGATTAGTTTTTCTCATTGCTTCTTGTCCTGCCCTCAGAATAGCTTGACTCCCTCTTCTTTGTGGCAGCCCCTGAGATATTGGAACACTGCTATAATGTCACTCCTAGTCCTTCTTTTTATTAAACTAGACATACCCAACTCCAGCAACCGTTCCTTATGTGTTTTAACCTCCAGTCCCCTATACATAAAGGCTGTAAATTCTCAGTAAATTCTGCCATTGAGTCCAGTACTTTTTCCTCTTTCAAAATGTCATTAGTGCCATTTTATAATAATAATAATAAAGTTGGAAAGGACCTTGGAGGTCATCTAGTCTAACCCCCTGCTCAGGCAGGAAACCCTATACCATTTCAGACAAATGGCTGTCCAGTCTCTTCTTAAAAAGTTCCAGTGTTGGAGCAGTCACAACTTCTGGAGGCAGGTTGTTCCACTGGTTAATTGTTCTAACTGTCAGGAAATTTCTCCTTAGTTCTAGGTTGCTTCTCTCCTTGATTAGTTTCCATCCATTGCTTCTTGTCCTGCCCTCAGGTGCTTTGGAGAATAGCTTGACTCCCTCTTCTTTTATCTTTATCTCTTTTTTTATTTTATCTTTCTGCATCTCTTTCCCTTTTGTTGGAAAAAGGATTATTCTACAGAGAGGCTGAAGAAGACCAACGAAATATTAAAAGGCATCAAACTATTAAAGTTATACGCCTGGGAGCACGTCTTCTGTCAAAACGTGGAAGATACGAGGATGAAAGAACTGACTAGTCTCAAAACATTTGCTCTGTATACCTCTCTTTCCAGTAAGTACCATAGTTGTTGATATTGTATGGCTGGTGGGTTGGCCTGCCTTATTTTACTTCTTTATTTGATACTAACCGTTATCCAAAGACTAACACAGGGCGGTTTCTTTAGGGGCTTTATAAATTTAGTGTTTTCTTTAAAAAACAAACAAACAGAAAATTAACTCATGTTTTGGGAGAGAAAGGTAATAATATATCTCAGTCTATAGAAATATTGAGTGCAACAGAGAGCCAGCCTGGTCTAGTGGTTAAGGCACTAGGCTAGAAATCAGGAAACTATAAGTTCTAGTCCCATGAAAGTCAGCTTGGTGACTTTGGGCCAATCATCAAGAGACTGTGAGTTCTAGTCCCGCCTTAAGCATGAAAGCCAGCTGGGTGCCTTTGGGCCAATCACCAAGAGACTGTGAGTTCTAGTCCCACCTTAAGCATGAAAGCCAGCTGGGTGCCTTTGGGCCAATCACCAGGAGACTGTGAGTTCTAGTCCCGCCTTAAGCATGAAAGCCAACTGGTTACCTTTGGGCCAATCACCAGGAGACTGTGAGTTCTAGTCCCGCCTTAAGCATGAAAGCCAGCTTGGTGCCTTTGGGCCAATCATCAGGAGAGTGTGAATTCTAGTCCTGCTTTAGTCATGAAAGACAGGACTGGCTGAGTGATTTTGGGCCAGTCCAACTCACCTCCTGGGTTGTTGTTGGAGGGGGGGGGAATAGGAGGAGGCTGTTTTGGCTGAGGAATTCTGGGAGTTGAAGTCCAAAAGTCTTAAAGTTGCCAAGTTTGGAGACCCCGGTTTAGTTTCTGAATTTGATGCTCCAATCTTAGTTTTGCTGTCCTGGGCTGCATCAGCAGAGGGATAGCATCATCATGAGAAGTGATAATATCATGCTATACTTTAGTACTGAAGCCATACTTGGAATATTGCATACAGGTCTGGTCACGACGATACAAAATAGACGTTGAAACCCTGGAAAGTGTTTAGAGAAGCCCAACAAATGATGATAAAGGGTCTGGCGGCTAAATTGTATGACGAGCAGTTTCAGGGACTAGGAACGTCTACCCTAATCATTTGACTAGGCCAGTATAAGGACTCCTGTCTTGAGCAGGGGGTTGGATTAGAAGATCTCCAAGGTTCCTTCCAGCTCTATGATTCTATGTTGTATAGAAGAGAGATAGGAACTAGAGTTTAAGGCAGGGGGTCTTCAAGCTTGGCCCTTTTATGACTTGTGGACTTCAACTCCCAGAATTCCTCAGCCAGGCACGCTGGCTGAGGAATTCTGGGAGTTGAAGTCCACAAGTCATAAAAGGGCCACGTTTGAAGACCCCTGGTTTAGGGGGACACATGTGATGTTATTGTTTAGCCTTGTTTAGCTTCTGCTTGTTCTCAAAATTCAGTTTCCTCTCAATTTCCATTCTGAATAGAGGAATCGCATGCAATGGAAATCTTATGTTTCCTGCATTCATTTCTCAGCCTCGTGACACTTCCTGTCACAGAATGAAATTTAGCCCTTGATTGAGGCAAAAAAGGCCCCAATCCATTAAAAATGATCTTCTGCTCTCTTTGCTTTTCTCATACCCGAAGATGTGTGGCAACTGTCTCCAAATAATTCTGAAGGGTTCCTTTTAAACTTTGTGACATGAGTTGGTTTAAATTACTAATTATTGAGACCATGTCTATGAAAGCATGAAAAACGAGTTCATTTATAGTTTTAAGGAGCTCTCTAGAGCTTCAGCTAATACCACACCATCATTTCAAACAATCCCTTTTCTCACAGAGTTGCATTTAAAATGTACAGTCGTAGAGTTCTCCTGGGAATAGGTTGTCCAACGCAATAAAGTATACAAACTGTAATATTTCCAGTATGTTTTTGTTTGACATGGGAAGAATTCTTTTCCCTCTTAAGGAGAAGTCCGGTATTTTTTTTTTCATTCTGGCAGAAAATAATATTGAAACATTGTGCTGTACAGATTCTGAAATATTTGGTATATCAAATGAATGGATGGTTTGTGTTTGTTTCCACAGTTTTTATGAATGCAGCTATACCTATTGCAGCTGTTCTTGCGGTAAGAATAATTTGGGGAGAGGTATCGGTTGATGGATGGCAACACAAAATATGCTTGAGGATCTCTATGGAATCCTTATTTTTTTTTAACAAGGATCTCTATTTCTTGAAGTACAAATCTGGGACTGTTAGTGTCCAAAGAGTGGAAATCGGACTTGGGCTAGGATTTGAGCCAGTTTGGTCCAGTGGTTAAGGCATTAGGCTAGAAAGCAGGAGACCATGAGTTCTAGTCCTGCCTTAGGCATGAAAGTCAGCTGGTGACTTTGGGCCAATCACTAGAAGACTGTGAGTTCTAGTCCCGCCTTAGGCATGAAAGTCAGCTAGGTGACTTTGGGCCAATCACTAGAAGACTGTGAGTTCTAGTCCCACCTTAGCCATGAAAGTCAACTGGGTGACTTTGGGCCAATCACCAGGAGACTGTGAGTTCTAGTCCCACCTTAGCCATGAAAGCCAACTGGGTGACTTTGGACCAGTCACCAGGAGACTGTGAATTCTAGTTCTATCATAGGCATGAAAGGCGGCTGGGTGACTTTGGGCCAATCACCAGGAGACTGTGAATTCTAGTTCCATCATAGACATGAAAGGCGGCTGGGTGACTTTAGGCCAATCACAAGGAGACTGTGAGTTCTAGTCCCACCTTAGCCATGAAAGCCAACTGGGTGACTTTGGACCAATCACCAGGAGACTGTGAATTCTAGTTCCATCGTAGGCATGAAAGTCAGCTGGGTGACTTTGGGCCAATCACCAGGAGACTGTGATTTCTAGTTCCATCGTAGGCATGAATGGCGGCTGGGTGACTTTGGGCCAATCATCAGGAGCCTGTGAGTTCTAGTCCTACCTTAGCCATGAAAGCCAACTGGGTGGCTTTGGGCCAATCACCAGGAGCCTGTGAGTTCTAGTCCCGCCTTAGCCATGAAAGCTGGCTGGGTGACTTTGGGCCAGTCTGTCTCTCTCAGCAAAACCCATCTCACAAGGTTGTTTTTGTGGGGAAAATAGGAGGAGGAAGGTGTGTGGGATATGTTTGCCCACTTTGAGTAATTTGACAAAATAATAAAGGTGAGATACAAATAAATAAATAAAATTAGTGGAGCAGATTTTATACTTATCACAAAAAAAGGAGGTTTCTTTACAGGAAATGCATTACAGTGACAAGCAAAGTCTAGCACCTACAAACTATATCCTACCATAGGGAAGACGCCTGAGTCCAAGGAAGAAAGGCAGAGGCACCACCCTGCCTGGTATTTCTTAAATGACGTGAACTCTACTCCTTTTTGAATATAAGTGCGACTTCACCAGGCATATACAAAAGGAACACAGCTTGCATTGCTACAGCGTAGTGTTCCTTTTATCAGTCTCCCCTCTTTCGACCTCCCCAGTGGACAGTTTCCATGTACCTTCAATTTATATCCGTAGTTCTCGAAAGGAAAGATATGTCAATAAGGCTAGCAATGCTCTGACATTGATTCCAAAATAAGGTCCTTCAGAATGTGCTCTGCAGCTCTTTAAAGCAGCTATAAGTCTATGGAGATTCTCAGCCCTCCAGGTCATGGCTGTCCCAAAGGTGCTTTTTTCAGGATGCAACTGGGCTTTCTTGTTTTTCTTTGAAGATGTTTTGCTTCTCATCCAAGAAGCTTCTTCAGCTCTGACTGGATGGTGGGGAATGGGAGGATTTATACTCCTTGCAGACAGCTGGTCATTTGCATTCTTTTAGAGCAGAGGTCTTCAAACCTGGCCCTTTTATGACTTGTGGACTTCAACTCCCAGAATTCCTCAGCCAGCATGCCTGGCTGAGGAATTCTGGGAGTTGAAGTCCACAAGTCATAAAAGGGCCGAGTTTGAAGACCCCTGTTTTAGACAGTTGAGAGTCAACAACTCTCTAAAAGAAGGCAAATGACCAGCAGTCAGCAAGGAATATAAATCCTTCCATTCCCCACCATCCGGTCAGAGCTGAAGAAGCTTTTTGGATGAGAAGCGAAAAGTCTTCAAAAACCAAGAAAGTCCTGTTGCCTCTTCAAAAAAAACACCTTTGGGTTAAAGCAGCTATGTTTTCTCCTGAGATCGGGCAGCTGCTGTAGAGGACCCTGATGTAAGACATTTCATGGGGATTCGTAGATACAGGAAATGGGGGTTTAGAAGCTGGTAACTGTAGAAATATGGAGCTAATCCCACCATCTAATATGTAGAACAGGGATCTTCAAACTTGGCCCTTTTATGACTTGTGGACTTCAACTCCCAGAATTCCTCAGCCAGGCACGCTGGCTGAGGAATTCTGGGAGTTGAAGTCCACAAGTCATAAAAGGGCCAAGTTTGAAGACCCCTGTTCTATGGGTGGGGAACCATGGCTCTTTTATGACTTGTAGACTTCAACTCCCAGAATTCCTCAGCCAGCGTGCCTGGCTGAGGAATTCTGGGGGTTGAAGTCCACAAGTCATAAAAGGGCCAAGTTTGAAGTCCCCTGATGTAGAAAATGTGAGGAAGAACATCAAGGGGCCTTTGAATTGAGCTAAGATCCCATGCTTTCTTTGAAAAACAACATTTGCCTCTACTCATATCCTCTTTTCTTGACGTACCAGACTTTTGTGACCTACACGTATGCTGAAGATAAACAGCTGACTACAGCCCAGGCTTTTGCCTCTCTCGCGCTGTTTCACATCCTGGTGACCCCTTTGTTCCTGCTGTCCACTGTTGTTAGATTTGCTGTCAAGGCCATCATAAGGTAGGGGATATAACGCTTTAAAACAGATCAGCTTCAATTTAACTAGTAAATTAGGATGAAGTAAATTGGGATTTGCCCAATGGGACAACCTCACCATTACGCCTTCTTCCACACAAGTGGAATTGAGGAGCTTGTGGGACATTCTTGATGTTTCTTCAAACAGTGGGATTCCCACGACCATATTCATCATGGTGACTGCATATATGAAGGCAGTATTACCAGAGCTTGACAAGTAGTCCTCAACTTACAAACACAGTTGAGCCCAAAATGTCCGTTGCTAAAACAAAACTTGAACGCTTGGCAACTGGATCATAGTTATGTCAGTTGCAGTGTCCCCAGGGTTATGTGACCCCCTTTTGCCACCTTCTGACAGGTGGAGATGGGGAAGCGAGATTCACTTAACAACTGTAGTGATTCACTTGAACGACTGCAGCAATTAAAGTCGTAAAATGGGGCAAATCTCACTTCACAGCTGATTACTTAGCTTTGGAAATTTTGGGTTCACTTGTGGTTGTAAGTCAAGGACTACCTGTGTATAAGCAAAGACATGTTGTGACAAGCAGAATAAATAAACAGGCATCAATTTGATCCCAAACTATATTTTTGTAAACACCTTTTATGCAACATTTCCCCATAACTTCTGTTCACACATCATGGTCCATATCTTCAGTATTTGCAAAATGTTCAATAAGGTATTTCACTGGGAATTGCACCAGAATAAATTACGCTATTGTCTACTTGTCTGAGCAAATTTGTGGGTTGTCCAATAAAACTGACTTGCTCAGGAAGTGTGCTTAGGCAACGGACGTTTTTTAGATGACTAATTCTTCTTGGGACCATTTTCCCCCAAAATGCTCTGTGTATTTTCAAGCATGGGTCCCTCATAGCAGCTGATAACTTGAGACAAAACCATTAAACAATTATGAACAAATTCCTGAGTTTGGTAGAGGAATAGTTAACAAAATACAGCATGGACGTTTTGACATGTCATATTAATTGATTTGTATAAGGTGTCAGAGACTGGCTAATTTATTTTTTTCTGTTTGAACTTAGAAGCAGCTCCATTCTTTTGTTTAATTTTGGCACTTGTTCTTCACTAGAAATGTCTCTGAATGTCTCTGCATCAGAGAACATTCTGGAAAAAAATATGACAAACTGGTGGAAGACTCAAGCCTTTTTTCCCCCAGCCCCACAAAATCATTTGGGTGGGAATGTGCAAATGCCAACACAAGAAACCTAGGCAAAAATTTATTTTTAATTGTAAACACGGTATTTTGTTCTTCTTCCTTCCAAACAGTCCAAAAGAAAACAAAACAAAATAAATCTCAATGTTGTATAAAGGATGAAGCTTGCTCACTGCGAGCGTGCTATATTTAGCATCCTGTAATTCCAAAACCAACAGCTCCATTGCATTGTGGGCAGTTCAGACTGAGAGGTTCCGTTTTTGCCAGGACAAAAGTGCAACTTTTTTCAAAATTTATTTTCTCAGTTTTGCACTTAACAGCCAAAGTAATCTCAGGAGGATAATGAATGCTTGGCAGTTCATTTCCTCCTATATCAGCCTGGTTATCATCCATCAACTTAGTTTACGGATAGTGCGCAGTACCAAGAGTAATTAAATCTGTATATGTTCTTACCAAACAGTCCCCAAAGCTGCTTTTCCAAAAGCTTTCTTGATTTTTTTTTTCCCCTTGAAAACATTTTGCCTCTCACCAGTTCTAAAGAAGCTTCTTGGATGAGAAGTGAAACATTTTCAAGAGAAAAAAACCAAGAAAGTCCAGTTGCCTTTTGGTAAAAAAAAACCTTTGGGACAAACCATGACCTGAATGATTGAGCTTCTCCACAAATCTTCCTACCAACCTGTTCCATTCTGCTTTGTGCTCCTGGCTACTTTCCTTCGTGACCAGAGGCAAGCTCGCCTGACCAATAACCAGCCAAGACACAGTGAAGGCCTTTTGTTTCGTTTATTGCAATAAGCGGGGAGAGAAGCTATCAAAGCTTGGTTCTCTCCGAAGTTCCAACCCAAAATATTCCCTTCTTTATACAGCCCTGTCCCGGCCGCCACATCCCTCCTCTTTCCCCATTGGCTGAGGTACTATGACCGACCGCCTCCTACCTCTTTCCTGCTACATACTAAATCATACATCACATGTACATTAATAATATAAAATATTAGGCATATTCGATTGTTGGTTTTGAGTTCTGGGGCCCTTAGAACAATAGGTTCTTTCCTGTTTTTCAGTTTAGTTAAGTTTTCCTGGCTAGCCATTTCCTCTTACAGATGTTTTTATAGCTTGTCTTCTTCCTTTTCCCACTCTAAGACCCAGCTAATTTTTGCCTACGTATTTATCTTACATCCTGCCTTTATGCTATCCTTTCCTGTTTCCCAGCCATTATAGTTTTTGGTAAGCTTGTTTGTCCAGGCAGTAAGTTTCCACTGCAGCAAATTCAATTTTAAATTTCTCTTTCAATATCAAATTTTGAAGACCTTCCCTTTACTTCTATCAATTCCATTTGGTGAAGTTGCCTTATTTCTCTAGTTTACTACTAAAGAATTTGATTCAAATGGCTGCCCTTTAGGACAACATAAAACACCTGTTTTTCCAACAAGCCCAAGGTCAGGGCGATTTGTGAACCCACAGGAGCAATGCAAATTCTTTTTTTTTCTTTTTCTTTTTCTTTTTCTTTTTTGCATTCCTGATGTGGTGTGTTTGTTACTATGGGGTGTTTTTTTTTTATGCTTGGTTTTCTATAGATTGTTTTCATACTATTATATATCTTGGATTGCTGACAATCAGGCAGTTTTGTTATAATTCTCAATACATCAGATATATTGGCATAATATCACGGGCCGCCAACATTATATTTACAAATCTGTGTCGGGAAAAAGTAATTTTAAAAAGCCTCTCTCAGTAAGAGTGGAAATGTGAGCAGGATCTGTATTTTTGTTATGACCAATACAGACTAAAAGAATGATAGAGTTGGAAGGGACCTTGAAGGTCTTCTAGTCCAACCCATGTTCAAGCAGGAGGCCCTATACCAGGGGTCTTCAAACTTGGCCCTTTGATGAGTTGTGGACTTCAACTCCCAGAATTCCTCAGCCAGGCGTGCCTGGCTGAGGAATTCTGGGAGTTGAAGTCCACAAGTCATAAAAGAGCCAAGTTTGAAGACCCCTGCCCTATACCATTTCAGACAAATGGTTGTCCAATCTCTTCTTAAAAACCTCCAGTGATGGAGCCCCCACAACACCATAAAAGTATCTTAACAATTTTGTCTGTTATCACTAGTGCTTTCCCTATTTCTGTTTTTCAGTGTGCAAAAATTAAATGAATTTCTCTTAAGTGATGAGATTGGAGATGACAGCTGGAGAAATGGAGAGAACCCATTGGCATATGAATCGTGTAAGAAGCACACGGGACTAGTAAGGGATTCTTTTTCTTATTCTTTTTTTTAAGCTTCAAAAAAGTATTACAAATTTAAGTCTACTGATGGCCAGTTCCCCATACTATTTTCTATAAGAACTCTTTGGAGAATATGGAATGGTCTCACTTAAATGGATAAGGTTCTTAGCAGTAAAAAAAACACCATATTGCTACTTTTTAATAGCAATAGCAATAGACTTATATACCTCTTCACAGTGCTTTACAGCCCCCTCTAAGCAGTTTACAGAGTCAGCCTATTGCCCCCTACAACCTGGGTCCTCATTTTACCGACCTCGGAAGGATGGAAGGCTGAGTCAACCTTGAGTCGGTCAGGATCGAACTCCTGGCAGTGGGCAGAGTTAGCCTGTAATACTGCATTCTAACCATTGCACCACCACGGTACTTAATAACTAAGTACTGATGATTAATTTCGATAATTCATTGCAAAGTAGCATAAATATAGAAGACTAGGCTGTCCCCAGATTAATTGATTGGTTTAGATTTAGGTTTAGGCACTGCGTGATTTTAATGATTCTGGAAATGTCAAACAACAAGATTAAAAGCTACAATGCAATATAAACGAATAACACTGTCCATGATTGCTCTAAGGCAGCTTTTCTCAGCCTTGGCAAATTCAAGATATATGGATTTCTACTCATTCTGTCTGGGGAATTTTGGGAGTTGAAGTCCACATATCTCAATGCTGCCAAGATTGAGAAAAATGGTGATTTCTATCAGATCTCATTGAATTGTACCTATTATTTCAGTAGAGGTGAACATGTTTTAGAAGGTGGATGGCTAGCTTAATAACCAGTCTTCCTCTTTTTTTTCATCTGGACTTTGGGACCAGCAGTGATGAAAATAGACCACCAAGTATCTTGATTTAAAAGAGTATAGGGAACGTGAAACAAGATCTGATCCATTCCAGGAAAGAAGATAGCTGAAGGAAACTATCTAAAGGTAGTCCTTGACTTACCACCGTAATGAGCCTGGAATCTTAGCTGCTGTGTGAAGCAAATGTTAAGTGAGAGGTCACATGACTGCTTCGCTCAACAACTGCAATCCTGGTTAGAGTCGTTAATTGATCGCACATGTCATCAAGCAGGCAGAGTGTCAACGCTGCTAGCATTGGATGTTCTTGCTTTGACAACATTACTCTGATACTGGGAGAGGGGGAGGAATGTGATGGGAGTTAGCTAGACATAACAATATTGTAATAGTGTGTGAATTCAGGGCTTTTGAAATAAGAGATGATAAGAAACGGCGGGTTGGAGAACAGGAGGGAAAGCCTGCATTTCAAACTAATTGGAGAATGTGATTTATGACTGTTAATTAGAGGAGGGAATTATGTTTGATACTGTGTGCTAAGAGGAGGGGAATCCAGATTTTGGCTTCGACTATGTACATGCCGAAGCTATGCTGCTCGAATAAAGATTCTTTAAGGTAAACAATGCCTCAAAGTTCTTTGAAGAGTTTCATCTGTCGTAACCATGACACAGAGTCACAGGTAATGAACATGGGGTGCCGGTGGGGGGCAGGATCCTGGGCGGCTTTACTCGAGCTGAAAACCCTACCGAAATCCAGCACTGAGCCTCTCAAGGCCTCCCCATCTGCCTGGCATCCTGTGCTACTTAGCTTATTGTGCTGCCTCTCTGCTCGGAATTGGCTCCCTCTTGTCTCTAGAGTTGGCTGTCAAAAGATATCCCCTCTCCTCCATGTGTGGAAGGAAATGCCTTTGGCAGGGTGCAGGAACGGAGCGCAAATCATCAGGATCTGAGTTCCGTTTCTGCACCCACAGAAGGACGTCAGCTTCCCTCGGCAAGCAATTCTTTCAGCCTAGAGATGAGAGGGAGTCCTCGCAGTGGGTAGCATTAGCTCGCACCCTTCTCTGCTGCCTTCCCCATTGTCTTTCTGGGGAAGCCTGCAGGAGAGATTGCAAACAGCAATGATATGATCACGGAGCACTTGGTAACCGGTCATGAATTTGAACCGGTTGCCAAGCACCCAGATTGTGACCGTGTACCTGCTGGGAGGAGAGGGCATGGCATTTTATGATGTCTGGAAGTGCTTTGCGGGTCATAAAATACCCTTTCCAACTGCTTTTGTAACTTTAAACGGTTGTCAAACAAGTGGTCGTAAGTCAAGGGTTATCTGTAAAGTCTTTTCTATGCCTAGCTACATCTATCTAAAATCCTGTTCTGTATAGAATCTAGAAAAGCCAGCTTCAGTTATGGTGCTACATCATCCCTTTAGTTAAATAATCAAGATAACCTAAACATCCCTGATTGGTTGGGTAGGGAAGAAGATATGTGATTACTCCTAGGGAAAAAAAAATATTAAAATGAATTTTGGGGTTACCTTCTTCAGTAATCAGGTGCAGATAAAACCCCATCTCCTTTCTTCTCTTTTTTCTCCATGTCTGAAGCATCCCAAAGCCATAAATCGGAAACAGCCCTTGAGACACCAGCTGGATGCCTATGATCAAAGGATATCAACTCAACATCTAAACTTCGATGAATGTGCTATCAAGGTCCTTTATATTTTAAAGTAGAGCAATCAATCCCCTATTATCTCATCAAACACTAGGTGCTGATAATCCAGATGGGATGGATCATCTGTGGTTAATCTCCATTCTGATCTGGAAGGAGGTGTCATTTTCTTTAAATACTAGTTCCTCAACTTGAGGGTGTTGATAATATCTTTGTTTTCACTTAAGACGAATCTCTGGTATGGAAGATTTTATCTATCTATCTATCTATCTATCTATCTATCTATCTATCTATCTATCTATCTATCTATCTATCTATCTATCTATCTATCTATCTATCTATCTATCTATCTATCTATCTATCTATCTATCTATCTATCTATCTATCTATCTATCTATCTATCTATCTATCTATCCATCCATTCATTCATCCATCCATCCATCCATCCAATTTATTGGCCGTCCGTCTTACTGCCAGGTAACTCTGGCAGCTTACGATATCTAAAAACAAAAACAAATCCAGGTACTGTAAATAAAATACTACAAAAGCATGGAAGTGCCAAATGCAATAGCTAAAAGGCAAAGTCAATCTGCAAATAGGATGAGCGGTGGGGGGGGAGAGGTGGGATTTAGATAGGTTAATCTATCAAGCTAGCTAGCAGAGCCAAGTCATTAGGCTCTTATGGAAGATCAGAAGTGTTGGAGTGGGGGGGGGGAAGATGTTCCAGAGGGCAGGTGCAACAGCGGAGAAGGCCCTTTTCCTGGACCCCACCTGCTGGGCCGTGCAGCATGCCTCCCCTGCCGGCACAGGTAGGGTGGGCCAATCCAATGGGATAAAATAGTCCCTTAAGGAACCAGTAACCCATGCCGGAAATGAAGGGCTTAAAAGATAATTACCAACGCCTTGAACCGCACCTAGAAGCAGACCAGCAGCTAGATTTTTTTACCATATGTTTTGTTTTGTTTTTCATTTATTACTTGTTGTCACTGAAAAGGATTGTTTTGTACTTAAAACAGTATTCTAAATATTGGAACATTTTGGAAACCATGTTTATTATGTAGCACACCCATTTTTAAGCCCCTTGGCATCTATTTTTCTCCTGTCATTTCAGAATCTCTTTTTTGAAAAAGCTTTGTATCCTGACCTGGTTTGTAAGAGATACAGATGTGCTTGCCTATTAACTTCAGCATAATTATTGCATGCACCTGTTGGCAGTTCTAATATACGATATTATGCATTGCAGGTAACCAACGGATACTTTTCCTGGGGAAGTGGGCTCGCCACATTATCTGGTATTGATATCCGAATCCCAACAGGTAAATTAATTTTGCACGTTCAATATCATTTTGTTCAGCACATTTTCAATTGCCTCTAGATAGTTAGGAACATTTAAAAGGATCATGCATAGATTAACTATAGAATAATCTACAAACCATCCAGAATCACCCGTATAGTGATATAGACGGTGTATATCAATCAATCAGAACAGAGCTGGAAGGGACCTTGGAAGTTTTCTAGTCCAACCCCCTAATCCAACCCCCAATTCTATACCATTTCAGACAAATAGCCGTTCAGTCTCTTCTTAAAAACCTCCCATGTTGAAGCACCCACAACTTCTGACGGCAAATTGTTTCACTGATTAATTGTTCTCACTGTTAGAAGTTTCTCCTTAATTCCAGGTTGCTTCTCTCCTTGAGTAGTTTCCATCCATTGTTTCTTGTCCTGCCCTCTGGTACTTTGGAAAATAAGTTGACCCCCTCTTCTTTGTGGCAGCCTCTCAAATACTAGAATACTGCTAATATGTCCCCCCTAGTCCTTCTTTTCTCTAGACTGGCCATACCCAAATCCTGCAACCATTAAGTCTATCTCTATCTATCTCTATCTCTATCTATCTCTATCTATCTCTATCTATCTATCTCTATCTCTATCTCTATCTCTATCTCTATCTCTATCTCTATCTCTATCTCTATCTCTATCTATCATCTCTCTAAAGTTTTTTAAGGTACGGTCAATATGTTCATTTTCTTGGAACAAGACTTCAAAATAGACAGCCATAGGAATTTTTTGGGTTTGTTTAAAATCTCTTACATTGAAATAAATGGGATGTCTATAATCTGCCTGAGCGTATTTCTAACCAAACAGTTCTTCCATTGAGAATTTATAGCCATTCCTTTTCCCCAAACAATTTACTGCAAAATGTACGACAACCCAAATAAACAATGATCAAAACAGAAGCTTAGAACGTGAATGGCACCTATTCTTGAAATACGGGGGTGTTTATGCCTATAGGCAAGCAGTTGGAATAATCATTAACTGAATACTCTAAGGAAAGAATGTGTTAAAACGTCTAATTTTGATTTATTAATTTGTAGGCCAGATGACTATGATCGTAGGACAAGTTGGCTGTGGTAAATCCTCTCTCCTTCTTGCTATCCTCGGTGAGATGCAAACCTTGGAAGGGAAAGTTCATTGGAACCGGTATGTTTTCAAATTGTTTAAGTCCAACCGGGGTTGTCTGGAGAGAGAGGATTGAATCCGGATAGAGGAGCTATTTTTAATCTCGCAAATCACGAGCGGCTCAAGCAATGAATGACATGAAGGATAATATTTGCGATCAATAAATCAGTCAGGGAACTTGATTAATACGATCTGTTTTAACTGTGAAATTTAGCGCTGGAAGAAAGATCAATGCATAGTCTGTCACGAAAGGAGCTTTTATGATGTACCTCTACCAATCTAAATTATTAGGGGATTCAGACGGCATGATCTTATGCTGGTAGCTTTCCAATGTTTCCTTAGGACTGTTTTTCCATTAAAACGAAATGCAGGATAGTACAATTTAACTTTTTGATAGATCATAGTAGGTATCTCTGGGGATCACAAGGGCTAGAAATGTGTTGTTTGTCTATTTTTGTTTACAAATGAAGACTGAAAGTTTGTGGAGTCCTGCAAAAGCAGGAGATGAATGAAATGGCCCAGTGATTGTAAACCAGAAGCTTGATCTATCCCTGAATAGTAATTTTAACAGGTGCAAACAAATTTGGTTACGTTTTTGCTGACAATTTCAGGCTGCCTGACAGAAAGGTGTTTTCAGGAGTTCACAGGTATTGCTGAATTCAACTCTGGTGTTTTCCGTTCCCTGACATAATAATTAAGATTCTAATTTCTCCCATCATTCTCTTGCTACGTAATTCTGCATGCTTAAGTTTGTCCAGTCATCATATAAAGCAATGTTTCTCAACCTTAGCAATGTTAAGATATGTGAACTACAACTCCTAGTTGTAGAGAGAAATAGTCTCAACTACTTTAAAGAGTTGAATGCTCATTTGCCAGTAATCCAGAATCAGGTTTTCCAACCTATGCTTCTTATACAGTATACTGTATATTCAACTTCTAATCACTCTGCAAAAAAGCAATTTCTGTAGTTTAGTATAGATGGTTCCACGTTAGAAGTATGTTACGAGCAGTAAGCATTTCCAGAAGGCTGGCTATGATATATCCATCAGATTTTCAATAGTATGTTGACTGTAGGTTCTCCAAAAGCTAGGGACAGAAAGCCATTTGCCTACGAGAATAGTCTGGGTTGCAGAAATTTACAAGTATACTTTGCTGAGGTTTCTATACTGTCCGTGTAATATCAAGGCTGGGATTGTTGATATCAGAATCTCCAAGCATTTGTGGTTCTCCTGCACCTCTTATCAAAGTTCTTAGTGAGGAATATCTCCATACATTTAAATGGAGCAAGGAATTCTGTGTCTGTTTCATTGTTCCTACATTGGCTGAGACTTGTCAGATCTACAAAAGATCTACCTAAAATGTAGTATATGCAGAAGGATGTCCTCCATCTTGATAAAAATCTATTCTCCTCATTTATCTTCCGTCAAATGCCCTGAATTTCAGCATGTAGAGTTTAATCATACAGCTCCTGGACTGTGGGGGTCCTTGGTGCTCTCTAAGCTTGGTGGTTTTCTTGCAGACATTTCATTACCCAACTAGGTAACATCATCAGAAGAAGGTGGGGTTTGCTCTCTCACTATTTTTTTTCTATTGGTAATCCCTGGATACTAAAAACTTGACTCTTAAGATTAGCAGCACTCTGTTGACTAGGATTACATACATATTACAACTTCATTTTTTTATTTCTTTGCTTGCTTCAGCTTCTTCCTGCATTCTAAAATTTTACCTCACATGCCTGGTTTTCAAGGAGAATGTCTGTCTCTATGCAGCACAGAGTCTGAAAGATGCTTTTCCCTTCTTTTGTCTGTTTCCATAGACTAGATGTGAGCTGCAGTGATGTATTAATGATGTACATTTCAACCATACCTAAAACACTACATTTATCTGCATGTTTATCCTCTTTATAGATTCTTTAATCCAGGGGTCCCCAACCCCCGGTCCGTGGACCAGTACCGGGCCACAGTATGCCAGCAACCGGTCTGCACAAACAAGCAAAGCCCCATCCATGGGATGCAGGCAGCACACAAAACCACGCACTCTCCGGTCCGTGGAAAAACCTTTCTCCACGGAACTGGTCCCTGGTGCCCAAAAGGTTGGGGACCTCTGCTTTAAGGAATACAGACCCTTGTAAAAAAGAGGAATCCTGTGACATTAGGAATCTTTTTTCCCCTGCATAATGTTTATTTTCCAATAGATGTTTTAAATATTAATACTAAGTAGAGCATTAAAACAAGCATTTCCAATGGACTTGGCACAGCACTAAATTTCCAGTTGAAATGCCGCTATCCATAACGTTGATTTTTAAAATGAACTAACAGTTACAATGGTGAGCTCCATATCACAATATCTCAGAATAAATTCACTTCATAAAGGCTCTCTGACACCATTCTTGAGTATCCAAAGAATACTAGGAGGCAATGTATGGTCATCTTATTTATTTCTCATTATTAGTGAAGGCAGGAATGGAAACCTTTTGGATACTCAGAAGTGGTCCAGGAAGAGAAGAGGACAGGTGTAGAAATATTGCCCTTTTTTTAAAACTTTTGAGCAAGAAATATTTTTATAGTAGTATGAAGCCAACTACCGATGAACCAAATCTATTTGATATTTTTGGGGGGAAATTAAGGGAAAATAAGGATTTGCATTATTGGTTGTCTCTGAATTAAGGCTGGTGATGGCCACAAAATGGAGAATTTGCAAGGTCTAATAGCATGACATTCAGCCATCTGTGCCAATATGCTTGGTTTTCTTCTTACGCTTCACAATTAGGATTTTGCTTAATTGTTGGACATCCCTCCTTCCATACTTGAAACTTTATCAGCTCAATGGTGTTGTCTCTTTCTCAACAGTTACTAAAATATTGTTTATTGTAACTTGCAGCATACATGAAACTGAGCCTTCTGTTGAAGCAAGCTGGAGGTATTACTCTTCAATTTGCTCCCTGAAACTCTAACTTTTTTTTTTTTACCTCTCAATCAATAACTCATTTCCTTCCCTCAGATATAATAACTTCCTAAAATATATTAATCCCAAACATCTACAACACAGTGGTTCCCAGTCTTCAATGCAAATGACTTGAGCCATATGAAGTCCTCATAATGGAATTTCTAGTTTGACTTACGACCAGAATTGAGCCCAAAATTTATGTTGCTAAGCGAGACATTTGTTTTGCCCCATTTTATGACCTTTCTTGCCACGGTTGTTAAGTGAATCACTGCAGTTGTTAAGTTAGTAACACAGTTGTTAAGTGAATCTGACTTCCCCTATTGACTTTGCTTCTCAGAAGGTCGCAAAAGGGGATCACGTGACCCCGGGACACTGGGCAACCGTCGTAAATACGAGTCAGTTGCCAATGGTCTGAATTTTGATCATGTGACCCACAGGGATGCTGCAACGGTCGCAAGTGTGAAAAACAGTCATAAGTCACTTTTTTCAGTGATGTTGTAACTTTGAACAGTCACTAAATGAACTGCTGTAAGTTGAGGACTACTTGTCCGTAAGGTTCAGAAGACACAGAAGAGACTTTATAGTTTCATTAGCATCCATTTCCTGAAATGTCTTCCTTTTTCTTTGGGGTGAAAGGGTGTTTTACCCAGCATTCACAGGAAGCATTCACACAGCGTAAAAATAAAAATAAAAATCAGAACACTGGAGACAGGGAATCTATCAAAGTACCTGAAGCTAAGCAAATACAGGCAGTCCTCGACATAGGACCACAATTGAGAATAGAATTTCTGTTGTTAAGCAAGGCAATTGTTAAGTGAGTTGCGCCTGATGTTACAACCTTTTTTTTGCCACGGTTGTTAAGCAAATTGCTGAAGTTGTTAAGTGAATCAGGAGGTCATAAAGCAAATCCGACTTCCCCCACTGACTTTGCTTGTAGAAGCCAGCTGGGAAGGTGGCAAATGAGTGTTGAAGGAAAAGTCTTCATCAGGGTCCAGTCCAAGCCGGGAATAAACAACATGGCGACTGCTTTAGAAAGAAGGTTGCAGTTTATTGAAGAGGAGAGCCAGACAGGAAGATGGCTCTGGAAGAAAAGAGAGAGAGCACATGTAGGGAGTGGGTTTTTATACCCTCTGGGGCTCTTGAAGTTGTTTCCTGTTCCTGTTTGAGGCTTTGTATTTCCTGTGTCATGTATTTTGACCTGTGTCCCTTTGGCATCTGTGGGTTAATCCTATTATGTCCTGTCTTAGAGTTTGGGTGGGGCATGTAGATTTTAGGTGTCTTTGTCTTCTTAATCTTCTAGCTGGGGGCCTCCAACCTTCCTAGATTATTTACATCTGCATTTCTACAGAGCTGGTTTCTTCTTGGGGGAGGGAGAATTGGGGCTATTAAAAAAACTGGGCATGCTTTTCTGCCTCTTTAAGATCCTTTGAGGAAATATAATATTCTGCCCTTTTAATATTTCCTTCTCTGGGGGGCTGACTTCCCACATGAGGATCAGGTGACCGCAGGATGCTGCAACTGATGTTGGTTGCCAAGCGCCCAATGTTTGATCACGTGACCTTGGGGATGCTGCAATAGTTATAAGTGTGAGGACTTATAAAAAATCACCTTTTTCCAGTGCCGTTGTAACTTTGAACGGTTGCTAAACTAATGGCTGTAAATCGAGGACTGCCTGTAGGGCTTTAGACCAATTTCTTAGGGGAAGAAGCTGGAGAATGAAATGAAAGAACTATTAGCAGAGCTGAAATGAATCCATATTATGCCCCACAATTGCAATGTTCTGGATTCTTTTCCTAAATTGTAAAGCCTAGAACAGGGGTAGGCAACTTTGGCTCTTTTATGACTCGTGGACTTCAACTCCCAGAATTCCTGAGCCAGCATGGCTCAGCTTGGAAACCTCTCCCTTTCCCCTCAGCATGGCTGGCTCAGGAATTCTGGGAGTTGAAGTCCACGAGTCATAAAAGAGCCAAGGTTGCCTACCCCTGGCCTAGAATTTGAACTTGAGCCTTCCTACTTCAGTACAAAGCCCAACATTTTGACATTCAATCCCAATCTGGATGTCTCAGTGATCTAAACTGAAATGCCACCATTTAGCTTCCCTAGTAGATACAGAGTCAAGCCGAATATTCATGGTTTTTCCAAACTGATGGACATATGGACTCAAGGAACACAAGATTTCATTTCCGCTCATCTGTCAAATCAGGTAGCTGCTGGGAACCACTGTGTGATATCCTGGTGATTTAAAGGAAATTAACAATGTCTATGCCTTCAAAAACTCCTTACATATGGACTCTCCTGAGACTACCTAAATTTCTTCTAACCAATGTTGCATATTTCACAGCACCCATATCTCTTCGAACACATGCCAGTAAAAGTCGCAGAGTAATTTATCAGAGCTTTAAAAACACAAATGTTCATTAAACGTGAACGGAACATCCACAAATATATTTTTGTAAGGTCTTCATCATTGTTTCCCATTTTCGTTGCGTATGTTTTGTACGAGATTTGTATCAGAACTGAAGAAGCTTCTTGGATGCAAAGCAAAACATTTTCAGAGAAAAAACAAACAAACAAGAAAGTCCAGTTGCCTTTTGGGAAGAAAAAAAAAAGCATCTTTGGGATGATCCTGTCTCCTCTTTGCATGCCAAAGTCTCCTGACTTAGAGATAAATGTGAATTCACCGGATATGGATCACACCTTTTAAGCAAGGAGTTTTGTCACGAAAAAAAGTCAAGCTAAAGTAGAGACTGGGTGCTTTGCTAACCTAACTCTTCTTTCCCCTTAAATCTGGTTTTAACAGCTACTCTCCTTTATGTGTTTTTTGTGCCTCCCTCGTTTGAGTGCACCCTTGTTAAAATCTGTAGGAAGCTGTTCCCTATCCACTGCCTCTAATGCATCTAAATTCCCCCTTTCCACCAGGAATCGGTTTTCGGTGGCTTACGCAGCTCAGAAGCCTTGGCTGTTGAATGCAACGGTTGAAGAAAACATTACCTTTGGGAGTCCTTTTAATAAACAGAGGTAAAAATTTCACAGAGATTGAGGGGAGAGAAAGGTAGGCAAAGAAGTTGAAGCAGAGGACATGGCGGGACAGGAGAAGCTAGAGCAGAGGTCTTCAAACCTGGCCCTTTTATGACTTGTGGACTTCAACTCCCAGCCAGCATGCCTGGCTGAGGAATTCTGGGGGTTGAAGTCCACAAGTCATAAAAGGGCCAAGTTTGAAGACCCCTGAGCTAGAGATCCTCACCTGAAAATCAAAACTAGCTACTATGATTGTTGGCCGGGCAGGGACAAAAATATCCAGTGAAATGAATGAAATGGGAAATGGCCCCCTTGTCGGTCACCACCAGCCTATCAGGTATTTAGCAGCCAAGGGCACAGCAGCACAAAGAAACAACAGTTAATGATTTAATAGCCAGCCATCAACACTCTAATTAACAACTAAAGCCTACATGCAAGCAGGCGCTATATAACTATAATGTGTAGAACAGCCCAGTGCACACATGAGCCCAAAAGCTTGGAAGAATAAACCTAGTCAGTGAGAAGACACTCTTTTAAATTGCCATCCTTCGCTGTAAATTTCCTCTAAGCTGCATTCCCCCGTTGCCTCGTAAAATGTGAAGTGGGGAGGCAATGCATTTGCTAAGATAACCTTTCCCTGTTTGCAGACCTTGTCAAATGCTCCTGTAAGCCCTCCGCCTCTCTTCCCTCCCCTCGCCACATTCTTTGATCCTAGAAAGTGTTTTCCAAAAAAGGATGTGATGAAATGGAGGATGGGAAAACATCTATGTGGCTCCCAAGAGGAAAACAGAAGCAGTAGCTTAATAAAGGCAGCCCAGTGCTATTGACTTAAAACTTAGTGGAATTGATCCTAATCAAGAGGCACAGCTCCAGATGTGGGTTATCAATCATAATACGGGAGCTGAGGGCTGAATTTAAAGTTTATGATATCAGTTCCAAGGGGGAAAAAATTGGCCGAGAAAGAGGGGAAGTCATACATTTAAAAAGAAAGAATAATTAGAGCGCTTCTGAGTGAATACTATCTACACAGGAAATGGGTTTTCGATTCCCAGACTCGCCTTTTGCACAAAAATCATTTTGCTACTTTCCCACCCACCCACCCACCCTGTTTTCTTTTATTCTATGTTTATATTTAATTTGAAGGGGAAACAAAACAAAAGGGATATTACTGTTGTTTAATATTTGGGAATCAGAAGTCCTTTTCCACAAGTCACCCAGAACGTTATCCTCATATCCTGAATTTCTATAGTGGTTCACACAAGCTCTGATTGCTTAGTTAATTCATGTCGTAGGTTCAGACAATACACAAAACCATAAATTAAACATACAGGCTTCAATAAGATTTTTTTTTTAAAAAAAAAGACCAATTTCAAACAAGCCAAACTTAGCATGATGTACTGTGGGAAGTCAGCCCTTCAGAGATGGAAATATTAAAAGGGCAGAAAAATATATTTCCTCAAAAGTATTTTTAAAAGCACAAGCCAACCCTGCCCCCAAATCTCTCTGTCCCAAGCAGGAGCCAGCCCTATACAAATGCAGATGTAACCATCAGAAAGCTGGAGCCAGCTAGGAAATCAAGAAGACAAAAGACCTAAAATCTGCATACCCCACCTGAGATGGGACATAATAGGACTAACCCATTACCATCAAGAATACCAGAGAGGCACACCTGAACTCAGGAGGTCAGAATACGTGACACAGGAAATAGCCTCCAAGTTCATGCCACAGGAACAGGAAACGTCCAAACAAAAGGCTTTCAGAGGGTATAAAAACCTACTCTCCACATGTGCTCAGCCCTTCTCCCTTGATTTCTCCTCCTTCCTGCAAGAACCATCTTTCTGGCTCTTCAATAAACTGCAACCTTCTTCCCAAAGCAGTCGCCATGTTGTTTTATTTATTCCCGGCTTGGATGAACCAGGATGAAGACAATTTCTTCCCACAATTTACCCCATCTCAGGTGGGGTATGCAGATTTTAGGTCTTTTGTCTTCTTGATTTCCTAGCTGGCTCCAGCTTTCTGATGGTTACACCTGCATTTGTATAGGGCTGGCTCCTGCTTGGGACAGAGATATTTGGGGGCAGGGTTGGCTTCTGCTTTTAAAAATCCTTTTGAGGAAATATATTTTTCTGCCCTTTTAATATTTCCATCTCTGAGGGGCTGACTTCCCACAGTACCAATGAAAACAGATTCTTGTTTGACTTATTTATTTAACAAATTTATACAGCTGCCCATCTCACAAAATATGCCTCTGGGCAGCATACAAGCATTGCAGCAATTAAAAACAATAGAACAATCTTAAAAAAACTGAAACTTGAATCTTTTTTGTTGTTGTTTAATTTGAAAACCAAGATTGCACGAGAGTACAGGTAATCCTTGACTTACCACAGTTCGTTTAGTGACTGTTCAAACTTACAACGGCACTGAAAAAAAGTGATTTATGACTGTTTTTCACGCCTAAGACCATTGCAGCATCCCCATGGTCATGTGATCAAGATTCAGACGCTTGGCAACTGACTCATATTTATGACGGTTTCAGCTTCCCAGGAGGTCATGTGATCCCCTTCTGCAACCTTCTGACAGGCAAAGTCAATGGGGAAGCCAGATTCACTTAACAAATGTGTTGCTAACTTAACAACTGCAGTGATTCACTTAACAACTGTAGCAAGAAAGGTCGCAAAATGGAGAAAAACTCACTTAACAACTGTCTCGCTTAGTCGTAAGTTGAGGACTACCTGTGTCACTTGGTCATTTAAAGATCCAATGGCTCCATTTCCAAAAAACAGCAAAGTTTAGTTCATTTTAATTTTGCTTTGATATAAGGAACGGTTGCTGGAATTGGGTATGTCTAGTTTGATGAAGAGAAGGACGAGGGGTGACATGATAGCAGTGTTCCAATATCTCAGGGGCTGCCCCAAAGAAGAGAGAGTCAAGCTATTCTCCAAAGAGCCTGAAGGCAGGACAAGAAGTAACGGATGGAAACTCACCAAGGAGAGAAGCAACCTAGAACTAAGGAGAAACTTCCTAACAGTTAGAACAATTAACCAGTGGAACAACCTGCCTCCAGAAGCGGTGAATGCTCCAAAACTGGAAGTTTTTAAGAAGAGACTGGACAGCCATTATTTGTCTGAAATGGTATAGGGTTTCCTGCCTGAGCAGGGGGTTGGACTAGATGATCTCCAAGGTCCCTTCCAACTTTATTATTATTATTATTTCTCATGGCTGAGGGCAGATCCCTCCTGCTTGACCTAATGGGATAGGGAGATGGTTGGGAAGGGGCACTCTCTCAAATAACCTGGTGCCACACCGTGCCATGTTGGGCTTTAGGGGTCAAAACCAGCACCCACAAACAGACTGGGAACCAATGCAGCTCACGGGGCATTTAAAAACAATGTTTCTCAACCTTGGCAACTTTTTTCAGTGGTGTTGTATCTTTGAACGATCACTAAACAAACTGTTGTAAGTTGAGGACTGCCTATAATCTGTTGTAATTGTATTATAAATCAACCAGCCTCTGTAGAAACTGTCTTCCATCTGACTTCCACCTCTAGTCCATCTTTGTTCCAGATTTGATTTGCTAGCCTTTAAAACCTTCCAGTCTCCTCTGGACCTCATGCTTTTTTTTAAAAAAAAAATGTTTCTTCCACAGGTACAAAGCAGTCACTGATGCCTGTTCCCTACAACCTGACATTGATCTGTTGCCCTTTGGAGATCAGACAGAAATTGGAGAAAGGGTAAATTAAGAAGAAGGACTTCGTTGTTATTTTTCGGACACTCCAGCATTATTAAGAGACCCCATAATGCTGGAGTGTATCCACTCTGTTGCTCAAGCGACGACGTCTGGATCCTCAGGCTGATTTTGTGTGGTCCCTCTGCAGGAGATCATTTCAGACCTAGGATCCAACTGGATTGAGGCGATGTACATATTTAGTTAAAAACTAAATTAGGTTAGAATTGCCCCTTCCTTGCAGATGGATGCTTAGGAAAGAGAGAAGCAGGACCAAAATGGAAATTATCGTCCTCGTTCTCATCATCCTACCTTTTCTCCAGGGGCTCAAGCCATCAGCTTTACAATTTTATCCCAATTTTAACAGCCCTGTGAGATAAGCTGAGCTGAGAAACAACAAGTGGCCAAAATTCACCCAATAAATTTTCATGGCTGGAAAGCAGATCAGATTAAAAACCGTGGTGGTGCAGTGGTTAGAATGCAGTATTGCAGGCTAACTCTGCTCACTGCCAGGAGTTCGATCCTGAGTGGCTCAAGGTTGACTCAGCCTTCCATCCTTCCAAGGTCGGTAAAAGGAAGAGCCAAATTGCTGGGGGCAAAATGCAAATAATTCTGACATTGTAAACTGCCCAGAGTGCTGTAAACCAGGGGTCCTCAACCTTGGCAACTTTAAGACTTGTGGACTTCAATTCCCAGAATTCCTCAGCCAGGCAAAGCTGGCTGAGGAATTCTGGGAGTTGAAGTCCACAAGTCTTAAAGTTGCCAAGGTTGAGGACCCTTGCTGTAAACCACTATGGAGTGTTATATAAGTCTAAGTGCTATTGCTATTGCTGAAGCTTGGTCTTCCTAATTTAGCCCTGTTAGTCCCAAAGATGGCTTTGAAGAAATACTATCTCGGGAAACACAGCCTTTAGAGAAAATCAGGTTATACCATCCTTGCATTCATCCTACTACTTAGAACATAGAATAATAGGGTTGGAAGGGACCTTGGAGGTCTTCTAGTCCAGCTCCCTGCCCATGGTAGGAGATCCTATGCCATTCTGGACAAATGGCTGTCCAGTCTCTTCTTGAAAACCCCCAGTAATGGAGCATCCACAATTTCTGGAGGCAAGCCGTTCCACTGATTAATTCTTCGCACTGTCAGGAAATTTCTCCTTAATTCTAGGTTGGATGTCTCTTTAATGATCTTCCACCCGTTTCTTCTTGTCCTGCCTTCAGTACTTTGGAGAATTGGTTGACACCCCCTCCCCCTCTTCTCTGTGACAGCCTTTCAGAGATGTAATTGCCCAGCCAGGTTACTTTTCCTGTCGAAGCCTTTTCAATGCCTCCAATGTTTTGCTACCCAGCTTGGGGTGTCCACTTTAAAATTAAGTGGCTGGTTTTACCGGCATTTTTCTGTCCTGCCTCCGCCTGCTTCTGCATGTGTTGCCGCTCCTGATGAGGTTTGTCATCCCGTCAGATGGCTTTGAGCTTCATGGCAACTTCATGGAGCAAGTACGAAGTGCTTCACGGTTCTTGGCCAATCCATTCCGTTACCAGTTAGGTTCCGTTAAGCTTTGCCATAAGGTGGTATTTATAGCTCACAGTGTTTTGGAATGTCTTATCCTTGCTTATTACTATTGTACGAGAGAGAGAGAGGCTCCTTGGGAAAGACCCCGATGTTGGGAAAGATGGAAGGCAAAAGGAGAAGGGGAGAGCAGAGGAGGAGATGGTTGGATAGTGTCATCAACACAATGAATATAAATTTGGGCCAACCCTCCTGCCCACTGCCCTATCCACCAGAGACCCCCTGGATCTCCCCCAACCCTGCCCGGCCCCCACAGGCATCCCTCTCCAGGAGCAACATCGAGCAGGCCACACCCACCCTGGCCACGCCCACCCAGTCTGCCATGACCGCCATAGCTACGCCCACCAGTGGGCCACGCCCACCCGGCACCCAGCGATACATAAGTGGGTTTTGGGTTGCAGTTTGGGCACTTGGTCTCTAAAAGGTTCGCCACCACTGCACTGGCAGTGGAGGACGGGGGTGGGGGGCTGGCTTGCTATGGCCCATGGGGTTGTGAAGAGTTGGACACAACTTAGCAACTAAACAACAACAATCCCTGCTTATATGCCAAGATCTTTTTTCTCCTCTTTTAGACTGTTCACACTTTAGGGTTGGTAGCGCCAACAGCACTGAGATTGAATAAACCAATGTCATATAAATTTGGAAGAAGTTTAGTTTTAGGGTGTGTGTTTTTTTTTAAAATATTCGGTATTTTTCAAGGGCTTGTCCATAAAGATGCTGCAATGTTTGGGCAGTCGACTGAAAATTATGGTTTATTATATCCATTAGGGAATTAATTTGAGCGGAGGTCAACGGCAACGCATCTGTGTCGCTCGAGCGCTCTACCAAAACACCAACATCGTCTTCCTGGTAAGCGAAAAGTACTTTAAAAGAGGCAGAAGGCACTTTCAAAACCAGGAGAAAGAAGAATCTAGGTTCCATCCAAAATGATCTACTGTAGATCTGTGTTTCTACAACCTTGGCAGCTTTAAGCTTGGCTGGCTGGGGAATTCTGGGAATTGAAGTCCACATGGCTTAAAGTGGCCAAGGTTGAGAAACACTGATCTAGATCAGGGGTCCCCAACCTGTGGGCCGCAGACTACTACCGGTCTGTGGCCTATTCACAATCAGATCACGTGAGTGGCTGGCTGGTGTGCACAGCCCCACTCACTTGAGCGTCGCGGGGGCTTGCGGCC